>JAGXOD010000024.1:1565000-1972500 GCA_020368025.1 Brachyhypopomus occidentalis | reverse complement strand
TATACACATGAGAACAGAAATGATATGAAAGGTTTCTACATTTATTTTATACTTATAAGTAACAACAGGGAAATTTTCCTTTCTATAAAATAAAATTTTTTATTCCACTCCAAATGGTAACCGTAGCAAAAAGATATGGAACACTGACCAACTCTCTCTTCTCCACTTCGAACCAGCGAGAGATTCCTGGCAGGGAGTGTGTGAGGCTGAGTGTGGTCCTCTCGATCCAGAGACTCTATGAACACACAGCGCAAACGTGTCAACCCCTCCCACTGTCCCAAGGCCACACCCCCATGCCCCTTCCCCTGAAGATGGCCCCTCCTCTGACGCTGCAGCTCTGCTGACCTTGAACTCATTCTCCCTGTCCTTGGGGCCCTTGTGGAAGGGGCGGTCGTGGCGGAAGAGGCGGACGTTGTTCACGCGGTAGAAGCTCTTAATGCGGTCGGGCACCCGATCCATCTGGAGCACCTCCGTGTTCTCCGGCACCGGCGACACCGCGTAGATCTGCAGGTCTGGGTGGGTACGCGTCAAGGTGTTGCTGTTGTTTTTAAAGTGCGTGGATTTGGAAGAGATATAGCAAACTTTGAAAGGGCGAAATATGCAGCTAAATGTACGTGACCAAGAAACGCAGTGAGATAGACTCTGTTTGGAAAGAAGCACAGAAGCAGGCAGAAATAAGAGTGCAGAAACCATGTGCCTAGGGCTTCTCACGATCATTAAAATTCAAAGACTTCCGAAGCCCTCCCTCCCTTCCCGAGTCCCCACGGACATTTCGGATTCCCGATGCTGTGGAAGGATACACTGGGCATCGCACTGCAAAATCGCCTCGTCAGGTTGGTTGGGGTGCTGCATAGCAATGGCTTGTGGGAACTCTCCCAGCATTCTCTGCTGAAAAGCTTCCAGCCTCTCGTAGTCATGACCCCGGCAAACAAACTCTTTATTCTATCCAAAAAAATATATAAAACAGATATATATTTTCCAGCTTAACCATGAGCTGAAATAATGATCTCCAATGTTCTTTGAGCTGAAAGGAACTCAAAACGGATTTAGATCAAACCCTTTATTGCCCGTTAACCCTGCATCAGAACAATAACGGTTCACTTCACCTCATCAGTCACGGCTATAAATATTAACATGAACTTACCCTGAGGAAAAAGGGGAATTTTCGACCGTAAAAGCCGACTCTGAAAAACTCAGGCTCCAGTCTCTGCTGTTCCATGATGTTGTCATAGTACGCTGCTTCCATTTTCTGTAGAGATTACAATATCTCAGCATTACCTACATTTAAAAATGACTTAATCCGCTGGTTCTTTTGATGGATAATTCCTTAGCCAATGGATGGGGAATTATAGCCTAATGAAAATCACCACAGAGAAAGCAAAAGTGTGGATACATACAGTACATATTCCATCTAAAGCCTTGTGTGGGTTCATGCCTTTCTAATTGCTCTTACTATATCTTAGGTGACTGTGGGAATGATGGACTCACCCGGATCCAGCTGAGGCTTTGGTAGTCATATAGGGTTTCATACTGGAAGGCCAACTCACGACACAAAGGAATGCCATATTCCCAGCACTGAGGACACAGAAAACCACAAAAGGCTACAGTGCCGCACAGCGACTCTCAGACGGCAGCAGGAGCCCCAGTCGTAGCGCGCTAGGTGAGGTTGAACTTCATTTGATCTTTGGGCTTCTTGAGCTTCTCTTTGAGGGCCAGTTAATGCATGAGCTCTTAAAGAGATTTACCAGAAAAGAGTCCAACTCTCCCAGAAAAGAGAGCGAGTCGGTGTTCAAAGACAAAAGCTGCCACTGCCCTGGGATTGTGGGTAGGAGGGGGGGGGGTTAACGTCTCTCGCCTTCACCCTCAACTTCCCATCTTGATCAATCTAAGTCCTCGTTCACTGCTCTCAAAGCTAAAACCCTTAAAAGATTTCAGTTCATTCATTTCTCTGCTGCACGATGAGTACATACCATCCCTATACATCATAGTTTCAGTCAGGGATCTTTTTTCGACACATTCAGTACAATCTTCTGCTCTGAAGTCTTAAATGCCGTTTGCCTTGACCCTTCCACACCCCCTCATGCTTTCAGGTTTGATGGTGTTGGACCACACTGTCGTAGCGGAACTACTCAGACCAACTGTGACTAACCTTCCGTCTTTTCTTTCAGTGCTGAAAACCTTTGCCTTGCTTCAATATTCCCACTTTCAGCTCACAGTACCTACGGTGTGTTTCAGTTTCTCTGGTTCAGACCCTTTGTGTTATCACTGTTACTGAGCTCTTGTTGATGGCATTTCATTAATGAAGTTGCCGTGAGAAAAGGGGCCATTCCAATAAAAGCTTATCAGTCCTGCTGTTATTACTATTGTGCCAAGACACTACTGAGAATCCCAAACTTGAATTTTTGACCTTGGATACTATTATGCTATACTGCAAAATAACTGTACGGAACTTACTGATATTACTGTGACACAAGTCACAACCCTTAATGTTAAACACTAAAAGAAAGACAACAGTTAATGTCACTGTGACTCATAGGTCGGGTTTCCCCAATTTCAGCAGTGGCAAAACCTAACATGGAGTCATAGGAAGAGGTGGCAGTTGGGGGTCGTGGTTTAACTTCTGGCTCGTGGGAAGTGATATTACATCTGAAACCTGTTCATGTAGACTAGGTTATTCATACAACTTTCATAAATTGTGTTTATTTCGTGTGGAAGGGTTCACATGACGTACGCTTCAGCTGCACTACACGGCGGGCGTGGACGTCCTACCTTCCCCTTGTTGAAGTAGTGGATGACCTTGCGACAAAGGCCCTCTTTGCGATGCCACTCGCTCTGCGCTGGGTAGTGGAGGAAGTCGCGCAGACACCGATCCTGCCACTGGAGCAGCTCCCAGTACAGCAGCAGTGTGAAGGCTGCCTCTGTGGAGCACGTCCAGTCAGCCATGCTAACTCGCTAGCCATGCTAACTCGCTAGCGCCAACCTTCACGTCCCGAGCTATAGGCTTGCTTCAAACAAAAGTGACTATCTCTCCACTCAGTTTTACCTCTCTTGGCAACAAAGTGCCAACTATGATGTGATATGTCACCAGAAGTCCGGCCTCTCCTTGTAAACACTGATGTATGGCTAGTAAGCTAATGGCTAATTATGAAACCATTTATCACCTGTAAAAACGCAGCTGCCTAGTGGAACAAAGTGGCTGGTGTTTCCGTAGCGTCTCTGACGGCGTAGACCCCCCCCCCAACCATCACTTCACCTTACCTGTGTAGTTCTCAGCCTGCAGATGCATGTCGCACAGCTTGTGAATGTAGCGGATATACATCTCCTCTTTGTTGATTTCAGACTTGTAGAAGTTCTAGAAAGGGAAACGAATGTCGGTACCACCATCACCACAGTCAAATACTCTAAAACGGAAATGCTAAAGTTATGAAAACAGAATGAGAGCTAGTACAAAACGGACACAACCACAAATCTTAAATCTCTATATCCAATAATCGCCACAGATGTTAGCGTTAGCTCGTATTGTACTGAAATGGGCTACCAAACTCACTAGCAAGTTGACGGTGCAACCAATCTTCTTGTTTTCGGTCTCATCCCCCTTCATACAGTCCCTGTTCACATAAATAAGTGTAAGGCAAAGGTGAGAGGGCTGATGCTCTGGTGCGGTACTGTGGAAGGTCAGTCTGGCGGCGAAGCTCCTACCTGTAATCCAACAGCCTCTCCATAAGCCGAGTGACAGAGGTGACGAAAGAGACGCCTGTCTCACGCCAGGTCTCCTGCTCAATCTTCTCCAAAAGACTAGATAGCAAGCACAGGCAAAAGCCCCTTTCAGGAGTCTCCCTGGACATCATCGTCCAAAAACACAACTGACCTTTTACGGAAAGAGGAGCTCAGATACAGATGGAAGGCTGGTGTTAGCTGGCAGGAGACGGAAGTGGTTAGCTTCATCTTACCTGGGATAGGGTCCAAAAAGCTGGCTACTATTGTCCCGTAGCATAAGGCAAAGGCAGAAGGGTTAGTGTAAAGCCAGAGAAAAGATGTCAAAGCTGGAATGTTTCAAAAACTAGAGAGAGTTGGGCGTGTGTAGTCATCTGAAGCTTCTATTTAGGTGTACAAAGATGTGGGAGTGTGTATTCGTGCCTGTGTGTGTGTGTGTGTGTGTGAGAGAGAGAGAGAAACTCACAGCAAACCAAAAAGCTCTCTATAATTTTCATCTCCTTTGCCTTCCGACACCAGACTGTCCAGCTTGTCTATCAGCTCCGCCTCCACCTGCAAATACAGTAAGAAGAGAGTTCACATTCTCATGAACCCCTACCCACTACTGAACCCCTACCCACTACTGAACCCCTACTCACTACTGAACCCCTACCCACTACTGAACCCCTACCCACTACTGAACCCCTACCCACTACTGAACCCCTACACTACTGAACCCCTACCACTACTGAACCCCTACCCACTACTGAACCCCTACCCACTACTGAACCCCTACCCACTACTGAACCCCTACCCACTACTGAACCCCTACCCACTACTAAACCCCTACCCACTACTGAACCCCTACCCACTACTCAACCCATAGCCACTACTGAACCCCTACCCACAACTGAACCCCTACCCACTACTCAACCCCTACCCACTACTCAACCCATACCCACAACTGAACCCCTACCCACTACTCAACCCATACCCACTACTGAACCCCTACCCACTACTGAACCCCTACCCACTACTGAACCCCTACCCACTACTGAACCCCTACCCACTACTGAACCCCTACTCACTACTGAACCCCTACCCACTACTGAACCCATACCCACTACTGAACCCCTACTCACTACTGAACCCCTACCCACTACTGAACCCCTACCCACTACTGAACCCCTACTCACTACTGAACCCCTACCCACTACTGAACCCCTACCCACAACTAAACCCCTACCCACTACTGAACCCCCCTACCCACTACTGAACCCCTACCCACTACTGAACCCCTACCCACTACTGAACCCCTACCCACTACTGAACCCCTACCCACTACTCAACCCATACCCACTACTGAACCCCTACCCACTACTCAACCCCTACCCACTACTGAACCCCTACCCACTACTGAACCCCTACTGAACCCATACCCTACCCACTACTGAACCCCTACCCACTACTCAACCCCTACCCATTCATGAACCCCTACCCACAACTGAACCCCTACCCACTACTGAACCCATACCCACTACTCAACCCCTACCCACTACTCAACCCATACCCACTACTGAATCCCTACCCACTACTCAACCCATACCCACTACTGAACCCCTACCCACTACTCAACCCATACCCACTACTGAACCCCTACCCACTACTGAACCCCTACCCACTACTGAACCCCTACCCACTACTCAACCCATACCCACTACTGAACCCATACCCACTACTGAACCCCTACCCACTACTCAACCCATACCCACTACTGAACCCCTACCCACTACTCAACCCATACCCACTACTGAACCCCTACCCACTACTGAACCCCTACCCATTCATGAACCCCTACCCACTGATGAACCACTCGCTAACCAACATTTTACATTCACTACCAGGTTTCAGGTCAGAAGATTTTTCTATATTTTCAGATCCACGTGAATCCAGCATGCATTAAAGTGGCTGCATAATCAAGGTCATGGACCATAATCAAGGTCGTGCCTGCTTGAAGTTGCCATTCTTGCGCTGTTCCCAGTCCATCATGTCATGGAAGATGGGAATCATGATGTTCCTCACTTCGTTCTGTGGGACCAGTGTCACTCCAAGAAAAGGCCCGATCATTCCCGGGATGAAATGGATCTTATTTTCACCTACCGGAAAAAAAGTCACACCAAAACCTAAACAATCGTAATTCTAATCGATGTGTGACTGATCCATCATGAATGCCCACTAAAATAAGCTTGTATCTGATGTATTGATCAGGTTTATCCAATTGAAATGTGAAGACTTTTATACATTCATGATCATTTGATCTTTTTAAATCCATATTACATATTCAAAAGAGGTAAAGCCAAAAGCTACACCACTGACTGCTGTCTGGGCAAATTCTGCCATTAGCTGTTTATAAGCCCAGTCAGGCATACTAGCCATGCACACAGGTCTTATGAGGTGTGATCAGAGGAGCCTCATCAATATTGCTGTCAACACCAGCGTTGAGACTGGTGTTCCTTTCTTTCATCCGTAGAGGTCAGTGTTGCTTTTACAGAGAAAGCTGCATGCATGTGGGCTGAGACAGATAGAGAGAACAAGGGGAGTGGTGGAGAGAGAGAGAGAGAGAGAGAGAGACACCCACTCACCCAGGTTTTGCCACATGCTAAACAGCTCGTAGGCCATCATGACTCTCATATCGCCATACCTGTCACACAAGTGTAAAAGAAATGGAGAGATTGGACAGGTGGGACAACAGGAAACAGAACAAAATAACAGATATGAAAGGCACTTTCAGCTTTCAGGGGGCTTGGAGATCTGATCCCGGTTTTGCCATGACAAAACATTTTCCTTTTAAAAATGAAGCCAACTTTATTCCACATCTGAACAATGAACAATGGGAACAGAACCGCTGCCATATGATTACCTCAGCTGTACTATCATACTGTCATCTCCTTGAAAGAAGTAAGATCTTTTGTTCTATGTTATTTTTTGGCAGGAGATTTTACCTATAATTCTTATAATTCTATGCCCACACCAGCAGATGAAGCCTGTCTCTTCATTAAATCAGAACTCATCATCATCATCGGTTGAAAATAAGATGAAAAGTGAGACATGATTCTGTTTGAAAACAGAAACCTCCAATCGTGGCAAATAACCACCTCTCCATTATCTGCGCATAGGCATGACATCAAAGTGAGGTTCAAGTCTCTTTTGACTGGGAAACCTGCTGCAGTAGTTAATCAGTAACATTTCTGTCTTCATAGTCAGACTGTGACACATATTTCCAATCTATCGAGGCAGAAAAACACTTTTTCATCAGAAGTAGAGTGTAACGGTGAGGTTTGGAGGCAGGATGAGAGCAGGTTTAACAGACGTTTATTCTCTTTACGAAGACACGGACACGCTTACTGAACGGGTCAGACCAACACAGTCACACAGCTACAACGACGACGACTAACAAAGAACGCAGACAACATGCACACCTAAATACACGGACAACAACGAGACACACAAGTGCGACACGTCACGATGACGAGCCCAGGGACAGGTGCTATAACACAAACGAACAGACACAGACACACACATGGAAGTAAACACACACACACACACACACACACCTGGAGTCAGGGCTGCACTATAACAGACATACTGATTGCAATTTCAAGTAATTTCAAAACTGATTTGTAAAATCAGTTTTTCTCAGCCACAAAGAGAGAATGATCATGTACTAAATCTTCGACTACATTTTTAATAGACAAATTTGACTGGAATCCTGACAATTTTTCAATGATTCTTATAAACCTGCACCATAAAGGCAAATATTTTTGTGGCTACAGTAGAACAGCAGATTGTTTATCTGTTAAATTGTCTGTATGGCAGCTTGCAAGTAAAACTTTGTAATGTTTAAGAAATCAAAAGCACTTTCATGTAAGAGTCATTGTCTGGGTGCATTGGTAATTCATGATTTCATGTGCTGGGACTAGTGTGTGTGTGTGTGTGTGTGTGTGTTTGGCATCAGACAGGCAAATCTGAAGAGGAAGAGTTCTCTTGATGGAAGTGTGTCCTCCCCAACAGACACACACACTCTGAGCCACTTCAGGAACCACCTGCTAATTATCCATGATGCACACAGAATCACACCTATAGAAGAAGCCCTTTCATGGGAAACATACCGCTAATCTACATATATTCATACTCATTCAGTGCAAAAACGTGCAGTGATCACAAACCACACACACCAACCAATCCTAGAAACACATATATTCAGCAATCCACAACTCAATCAAGCGTGAATGAATATCTGGGTAGTCCATGTAAATATGCAGTAATGTAAACCTACATTTAAGCGTGCACTAGCATACAACCTTTAAATCTCATGATACGTTTTGTGCTAACATGTTCTCATAACAGGAACTCAAAATAGATTTTGATCAAGATTAATAGACTTTAGTCAAGTACCCCTGGATCTTGTTTCTTCTTAGACACACACACACACACACACACACACACACAACACACACATCAAAGACAACCAGTGCTTGGGGTTTCAGCTAGTTTATCATACTGACAAATTTGTGCATCTATCACACTTTGCTGATGCAAAAGTTCAGACTTTTTTCAGCAAGACACAAACGATGTTCTTGCGCTGATTTATTTATTTATTCATTTACTTGCAAATTAGCTGCAACAAAAATGCCTGTAAACGCTGCCGTCTGAAATGCATATAGCAGTGTCGTGCTGATGGTTAACGTCATAGGCTCGTGGAGGTGGGCGGGGCAAAGCGGCAGACATAGACTGACATCACACAGGGGTTTGATTGCATTAGTTTGGGTACACTGGGAACAAGGTAATGATTTCAGGATCATCTTTGGGACAACGTACAAAAAGGCAGTTCAGTAGTTTCAGGTTTACATTCAGAACTCATTCCTAAAATGCATGAAATCACCTGGCCTGGCCCGTGTAGATACATGGTCTGAGATTAGCGTGAATACAGTTGTAATCATGTCGGTAGCATTTGAAACAATTGCTGAG
Organism: Brachyhypopomus occidentalis; assembly: GCA_020368025.1. Classification (NCBI taxonomy): domain Eukaryota; kingdom Metazoa; phylum Chordata; class Actinopteri; order Gymnotiformes; family Hypopomidae; genus Brachyhypopomus; species Brachyhypopomus occidentalis. The sequence goes on along the minus strand of JAGXOD010000024.1, from coordinate 1,963,779 downwards.
ATTTACAACAGGACCAGACCTCAAGTTCTAATGTTCTGCGTTCTCCGTGTAGTATGATCTGAATATTCATGAGGCCAGTGCTATTAGGCATTCAGTGTCAGGCACACACCGCTCGACTTCCCAATAAAGCTTTTAGGATCGCTGAAGCCCCATGAATAGGAAGCACAGAGACACTAAGTCTTACTTGTCGAGGACCTTCTTCCTCTTGGCTGGGGTTAAGGTCTCCAGCTGGAGACTGGGTTGGTTGATGTACAGTACTGCCAGGCTGAAGTAGGAGTTCCATACCTATATGAGAGAAACGCCACAAAAACATTAGCATACATGGATTTACTTCAATATTTCAAACTCAGGGCCCAGCGCCAACCAGACTGGCTTTAAATCAAAGCCCATACAAAGGTGGTGATTCCGTGTTATCACCACTGTATATGAGGTGAGCTTAAAAATATCTTTATTAGATCAGACTTTGCTATTAATAAAATCTTACGCTATAACATTCAGTAGGGTTGTAACGTGTAGCCTGCAGAAGGCTGTGGAGAAACCCTCTATTGGACATCCTTGCTAAATTATTCAGTTCATTTAGCCTTTGCTCAGGTTGGCACTTCCTGTCTAGAGGATCCATCTGTCATGTCCAGGGTGGAGACTGTCAACCATCAGGACTCCACAACATGCCAGGGGTGTGTTTGTGAAAGTCACCCACCTTGAAGTCAAAGTCAGTGTCGGTGAAGTTCTTGTGTAGTGCTGGCGACAGGTACTGCACCGTGGTCACTATGATGCTGCAGACAAGCAAGAGTTAAAACCGCAGCGCCACACGCTGGCGATGCAGGTGCAGCGCACGGCACGCGGCCGGAGAAACAGCTGACCACTACACAGCTGACCACAACACCAGTGTGTCTTCAAAAGTCTTTTAGTCTTATTTTTGTCTTGACGGGGTATTCGCTGTGGAGCCTCTCTCTGGGAAAGAAGCAATTGGCTGCTGACAAAATCCTGTTTAATGACCCCAAGAAAAAGCAAGCACAGGCCACGTACACCCATAATGCATTGCATGCCGTTAGCCAGCGAAAGATGAGGGGAAAAAAATAATGGGGAAAGGGATATGATGGAGAAGGGTGTGTGTGTGTGTGTTTCTGTGTGTGTGTGTGTGTGTGTGTGTGTGTGTGTGTGTGTGTGTGTGTGTGTGTGTGTGTGTGTGTGTGTGTGTGTGTGTGTGTGTGTGGGTTTATCTCACTTGCTGGTCAGCAGCCGCATCACGTTCCAGTCTCTGGGAAATATGCTGAGCTTCATCAGATTGCGAAAGACACAGAAGATCTTCAGCAGGAACTCCTGAGAGCGGGGTGGGCGTGGCAGAGACGGGGTGGGCGTGGCAGGAGCGGGGTGGGTGTGGCAGAGACGGGGTGGGCGTGGCAGAGACGGGCGAGAGCAACAGAGAGGGAGGACTACATCAGACCAGCCCGGCCACCTCCAGCCTGCTGTTAACCATACGTCCTCATGCATGCAGGGTGCCCCACTGGTGCCCCTCTGAACCCTTTGAACCGTGACACTCCTATATTAACGGCAGTGCTGTGCACTGGGGTGATGTTGACCTTTAACTGGTGGAACATCTCCACTCTATTCACGCCCCGATTCCTACGATTCGGGGGGGAAGTGGTGGACATTGATCGTAGATGTTCTCACATCTATAATGGCTAAAGGGTGAACCTTGCTCATTTAGACTGAAGAAGGTTAATAGGTTAAGAGAAGGGACACTCTACAAGAGGAACGGAAATAACCAGCCCTGTTCTATAAAGATACTTAAACACAGATGAGGAAGCACTTCTCTCATACCACATTTTCTTAGATTTCAGTCATGGAAATAATCGAAAATATCTCATTCCTAACCTGCCGTATTTTTCTGAGTATACGGCACACCGGATTATAAGGCGCATAAAGCAAAACAAAACAGTCAGATAAGTCAAACGTCATTTCACTCATTCACAGTTCATTCCTCTTCCACAAATCCATCAAATTCTTCATCTTCCGTTTAGCAGTTGGGCGACCCCAGCACCTAGCATGCCCCGATCCCTCCCCTCATCATCCCGGTCAGCCTCACTGCTGTTGCTCAGCTGTTCAGTGATGATTCTGGCCTTCGTGAAAGCTCGGACGACACTTGAGACTGATACCTTAGCACAGTACGTATTACTCCGCGAGGCTCCCGATGCTCCGTAATGCTCCGTAATGCTCCAACAATCCATCAAGCAGTGTGGCTTCATAGCTTACCAAAGGCGTACTAAAGCATTTTGACAGATTTTTGAGCGCCGTGTACCACATAAAATCGGTTCGAGGTCGGTAAGCACAACCAGAATTAATACATAAGGCGTGCTGGATTATAAGGCCCACTGTCGATTTTTGAGAAAATTAAAGGATTTTAAGTGCATCTTATAGTCTGAAAAATATGGTAATCATGAAAATATGATGAGCTGTAGGAAGCGTCACCTTCAGATCATCTTTGCTCATCTGTATCTCCTCTTTACACATCTTGAATTCCTCTTAACTCATCTATAGATCATCTTTGCTCATCTTTAGCACCTCTTTGCTTTAGCTCCTTCAAACTCATAGATCATCTTTTCTCACCTTTAGCTACTGTAGACTCACCTTTAGCTCCTCTTTGCTCTGGAAGTTGTCCAGCAGATGCTGGAAGTGGATGTCGGACATTTGCCGCAGGAGAGACAGGAGGCAGGACACGTACTCCCCCTGCCAATCAGAAAGCACAAGCACTGTTGTGAGCCAATCGGAGTGCTCCTCTGACCTTCAAATGGCCAACTAAAGCACAGATAAGGTCAGGAAGGGTGTGGCATATGACGTGCAGGGTGTTGATGGACTGAAGCAAGCACCTACCTTACCTACTCAAAAGGCAACTATATAAAGTAAAGAAACTGTGAGAAACCAGTTTTTTTTCAAATATATTCTACAATATTCTATAATACATTCTACATTCTTTCTATTTGCATTGTGCATCTTATAGATTATTAGAGGGAAGCCAAATGAACATTTACTTGACAACATCTGTAAGACATGCACGCTGACACACAAGTGTGAGAGTGCGTGAGACAGCAAAGACGCGGACACTGCGCACGGGGTCAAGGGGACATAGAGGACAGAGCAGAGGAAGACACTTGCGGTGGAGGTGCGTACGGAAGCCTGGAAGAGCGTGAGTTACAGAGAGACAGAGAAAAGAGGGACAGGCAGACCTAGACACAGGAAGAGAGTGAGCGAGAAAGAGGCAAAAGTGGGTGTGGCCTCACGGATGATCCACATGGACGTGGGGCAGCAGCACAGGGAGGGGAGGGTGGGGTGGGTGGGTCAGGGAGTAGTAGAAAAATCCGATTGGTTAGTTACTAACAGTGATCTCGGCCGTGCACTGCGGGCAGCGCTGGCCCCTTACCACCTCCTGCGACTGGGACTTGCTCAAGATGGCCAACAGCGTCTGTAGCAGCACATCCAGCAGGCTCTCCACCATCATCTCCACCTCCTCCTGCACAGAGCTCTCCTGCGGAGGCAGAGAGAGGGTGGAGGGTGGAGGGGACTGAAGGAGAATATGCCCCACCGACAGGCTCAGCATTGTTAAACTGAAAGGGCCCCTTTGTCCTGGGAGCTGCAGCATAACTGTGATGACTGTGAGGTGTTATGATGGTTACGCTAATACAGTCAACTTCTTCCACGACTGTAGCAGTTATTTCTCCCCTCCGCAATACCTGTAATGTCTAAATCTCTGATGTGCAAAGCCGATATATCAAAGAAAAGCAACGGCAGGAGACCCCAGGTCACATTTTAAGATCCTCAAAGACTATCAGCATGTGTTGAGTTTAAATCAAACCATAACTTTTAATCTAATCTAACTTTTAATTTAAAAACGTTGCATCTTGCAGTTTATTCTCAGTACAGTGAGATGAAATTAACAAATAATCATAGCAACTCAAACCCGAATGGTGCGGATAAACCGACCAATCAGAAACAAGATGCAAATTCTGGAATGCCATTTGTGTGATGGTGAACTTTTGCTGGAAAATGACTGAACTTTGTGGGCTGAGGTTTGGACGTTGTTGAATGGGACTATTGTCATTTGGCAAATACACTGTTCGTGTCTGTTTGTTAGGTCACCAATATAGTTTCAGTGATTATTCACTGACGCGTCATCCACACCAGAATGTTTCTGCGCAAACCGCAACTGGTTGTGCAGTGTTGTAAGTGTTCATCATGTTTGTGTCATTTGATGGTTTTTACCAGTGAGCTGGTCTTGATGATGGAGAAGATACTGCTCAGGATGCCAGAGCAGATAAGCAGCTCCTTCTGCTGCCGCAGGTGTAGATGGATGTGGTGTAAGACCACAGGCAGAAGAACCCTCCTTGACTCTGAGCCGTGGACAACACAAAAGACACAAAGCTGTCAGTTTGTGCAGTTTGTGAACATTTTGATGAGTCGTCCATGGCGAGGTCAGCTAAGCTTTAGAGATATCTTTGGTCAGGGTAGTGGTCACCAGCCCTATTCCCTCAGACCTACCAGAGTTTAGTTCTAACCCTAAGCCACAACACATGATCTACAGACTGATCTTCAGAAGTCCTTGATTAGCTAAACAAGCTGTGTTAGATTAGGTACAACTTGCAAAAGGAGATCTCTGGGCCAAGGATTGGTGATCACCGTTCTAGATCTACTGTAGATCTTTACAACGTTGCATATGAATTAACATGAAGCTTCACACTGAGTACCTCCAACGTTATTTTCAAAAGAGCGAGCTGGAACCACACCTGGAAAAGAGAAGAGCCTGCTGTCCACCGTGCGCCCAATAGACTGGAGCTTCACCACGTCCATCGACTGGCCCATGTGGACTGTGCTGGGCATGCTTCCCAAGGTGCCTCGCACAAACTCGGCCACCTCCTGCACAGTGAACATCTGCAGGAGCTCATCAAAGATGGCCGGGAAGGAATTGAGCAAGGCTGCCTAGAGAGAGCAAAGGGGGAAGGAGGGAGAACGCTGTTGAGTTTGCCGTGGTGGAGGACTGGAACCCACGTTGCCCACACATTCATTAGAGACTTCGGAGTTTGGGGAGGATATGGGAATGTTTCGCAGCATCCTTTCAGCACAGGAATTCACCAGTTTCATGGGTGGTGCTATGTAGTCCAAGCCAAGAGTTGCTTGTAAGAGTGTGATAAACCTGGTGAGTACTGTTCCCAATCCCACTTGCCAATGGAGTAAAATTATTAACGCTGCACTTTCAGCTTCTGTGGATTCTGACAGACCTCTGAAATGATCCATTCCTGGCACTGGAGTGATTATGGGGAAAAGCACACCGATTGGGAGAGGATGAGGGGAAAGAAAGACACAATTGGGGCATGAGATGATCCCAAAATTTTAGACTTCACACACAGCAATCAGAACAGCAAGAGAACAGCACAAATCAAGCTGATCCACGCAAACCTTTGTGTTCAGGTTTGCAGAGACAGGCGAGAGTCACTGGTGCAAGCCAATAAGTTGGGGGCTTTTTGTGGCTTTGTGAGGGTTTGGTGAGGGGGTCTAGTGATGGATTAAGGAGATGTTGGATGGCGTCTTGGTTGTAGTATGCGGGGTTTAAGTGTGGAGGACTGACCACTGCATTACCGTGGGCGACACACCGACACACGTGTACTTACTGACAGAGCGGACAACCGTGGAGCGTTACAGCTCGATGGCTGTGTACTGCTGGCCTGGTTGGGGGTCACTTGTCCAACAGAGGGCAGGGGGGCCTAAGGGGTTCAGCAAAGGGCCAGGACACCCCAGGGATGATGAACAGGTCACGGCCACGTGTACAGAACATGAGCCAAATCAAGAGGAATCATTTTAAAGAATAATCACGTGGCAATGTTGACTTAAAAAAGATGTTGAGTCCATGAGAAAAAAAAGTTAAATGTAGCTGGAAAAAGAAGCACACTACTGTGAAATCATTATTTAAATGTAATTAAATTATTCAATATAGGAAATGAAGCCTTTTTAATCTTCTATAAACTGTGAAATAACACAAACATGCTCACACATATTACTGAGAAGCACTACAGTCACAAACTATACAAAAATATACAATCTTATTGATTGCAGTAAACAACATAATGAACGTCTTGATTTTTAGATGACGGTTGGTGGCACTCTGACATCTTTCTTCATGTTGTGACTCATATACTCCTCAGATCCAACAGAGAAAACAGTTTATATTGAACCTGTAATTTCCCTCTGGGATGTTATTTGTCCAGGGTTTGTAGCCAGCGAACACATTTTGTTCTACAGACCTGAGTTGGTAGAAATAAAGCAGTGTAAATGGGTCTGTCTAAACTCTTTAGGCAAACACGGCTTTGAGGGCACAGCAGAGGAGATCTCCCTGGCAGCAGCCTAATCAAACCGGATCCAGCAGGGGGGACCCTTGATCCTGGGCAGCTGGGCGGTAACTCACCGTCTCAGAGCCCTAAACTCACCCCTGTTTGTTTTGGCGAGATGATTGCGCAGGCTTAAGCTATTTTAGTGTAGATCCCGAATACCTGCAAGTCGACTTAGAGCCACTTGCACGGCAGACAGACGCGCTGCAGACAGACGCACGGCAGACAGACGAACAAGTTGCATGCAGGTTCACTAGTGCTTAGAGATGTCTGGATGGATATTCAGGATGCAGACAGTGTTCATCCAAGATCCCATTCACAGTGTACAAGCATGACAAAAAATCATCAAATTAAAAAAGAAAATCTCTTAAACACTGGTTGGTGTAAACACTGGTGTGTGGAATCTAAAAACTATGTTAAAAAATGAATTATTATGACTGTGCAGTGTTGAGGTCAAAAGCCAAACACAAATATGCTACATTCTTCATATACACACTGTTTACCTATTAAAGGCCACCTAAAGATGTGATGTAGATTTGATATGTTGAAATGTTCGTGCCAGACCAAAGGTTGTTTTCAAGAGGTGGTGAAAACAGTTGAAAACCTCTGCCAGCCCTCTCAAGCCAAACGCACCAATCACAGCAAATATCCACTTCCCTGGCCCAATCACCCGCCATCTGGACCCACACGCACCTATTATAACGCACATCCACGTCCCGGTCCCAATCACCCGCCCCCTCAACCCACATGCACCTATCACAGCGCACATCCACTTCCCGGTCCCAATCACCCGCCCCCTCAACCCACACGCACCTATCACAGCGCACATCCACTTCCCGGTCCCAATCACCCGCCCCCTCAACCCACACGCACCTATCACAGCGCACATCCACTTCCCGGTCCCAATCACCCGCCCCCTCAACCCACACGCACCTATCACAGCGCACATCCTTTTCTCAGACCCAATCACATTTACTAGTTACCCCCTTCACCTGTACCTTGTTACCTTCTCTCTATTTAACCCCCACAGGTCCCTGAGTCTAGTGCCTCACACCGACACTCCCTAACCCTGTTATGAGCAGTGCCAAGCCTGGTCCTGTCCAGCAAGTTAGTAGCGTTTCCACTTGCTGTTTAGACATCTTTTTTTGTTTGTTCTCTTTTGCTTCTGCTCGTGTGTGTTGTTCATAAACACCATGAGTGCCGTCACTCACGCCTCGCTCCTGATTAATATCACACAAGAGGATTCATAAACAAGACACTTTCCCATGAGCAGACACGGAGTGAAGTGGCAGTAAACTCACCCTACTATCCAGAAATGGTTTGCTGATTTCAAACAGCCGTCTACAAAGTTCGTTGTGCTTAGAAATTTAGAACATACATTTCTTATGGTTCATTAAATGTTAATTGAGTTAGCTATGGAAAAATGCCATGAATATTGAACAAAGTCCAGAGCGATCATTTGTCCTCACAGCAAACGGTATGGATGGTGCTGTCTGTCCCTTATATCGTACATGATCATTCCAACTAGCAGCACCAAAACAAATAAACCACCAGCTGTAAGCTCTATATCTGCCCATAAAGCCAATGGAGTTGACACCAACATGGTTGATACCTTCACCAAGATAAAATGGTGATGGGGATGTGTGTGTGTGTGTGTCCTGCACCAGACATTAGCACAGGAGGTTAGGATTTAATATGGTTAATAAGGTCAACCCATCCCTGTCTAAAAGCTCATTTGAAAGGCGTTGCATGTACAGTCTATAGCGTCAATCATCCAGACTGCTTTACCTTCTTAGCTATTACAGCTAGATTATTCTGAATGCATCTATAATCTTGTAACCCTGTGGGATGCTGCTGTGAGGTGATATATGTCCCAATTATATATGTACAGTATGAGGATTAATGCAGAGGTCTCAAACGCAGTCCACAGCATAATCCGGATCTCCTATGTTTACTGTATTCTTTCAGAGGCCAGCACACCAGGTCCAGATCAGACTGTGGGAAGGTTGGAGTTCCTGGGAGTTCCTGGGATGTGGACGGACTACAGGACAACTGCTGTCCCCCTCATTCCCGCATATCTGACCTGGGTGAAGATGAGGGTCTCGGAGTTTCGGCTGTCCAGGCTCAGGACGAAGCGGATGGACTGGAAGAGCTCCTGGATGCTGGCCCGGAACTGCTCCTCCTCCAGACCACAGGTGGCCCGAGAGTACAGCATGCGCGACTGCATGATAAACTTGAACAGGTACTCCAACGCCTGGAAGAAGAAGGGCACCCTGCAGTCCATGTCTCGAGATAAAGACGCCTGTTCTTGTATGCACACTTGATATTCTTGAACGGTTATTATCATTATTTACAAATGCATGTTACACCAAAATCAATTTGGTAAAACATGCCATGCACTCATTCGTTATGATTTACAAGTTTTTAAAGCTCGGATTCCCAACTACACCACAACCGCCTACTGATGGCGTCCCGAAACGGCACGACAGGCTCTGCTGTCTGAGTGGGAGGAACGTCGTAGAGCCATCGGTCATGCCAGCCAATCACGGGTGTCCGTTACTTAATGCGTTCTTTCGTGCACATTCATTGCTCAGAGAACCCAGCATTGGCAACAGTGTGTGTGTCAGTCCTGCCCTCTTGGTCTGGTAGCACAGCTGTGTGATGGTGAAGACCAAGCTAGCAACTAGCACTGCTTAAATAAGGCAGAGGTGAGGTGAAGACCAAGCTAGAGACTGGCACTGCTTAAATAAGGCAGAGGTGAAGACCAAGCTAGCGAATGGCACTGCTTAAATAAGGCAGAGGTGAAGACCAAGCTAGCGACTAGCACTGCTTAAATAAGGCAGAGGTGAAGACCAAGCTAGCGACTAGCACTGCTTAAATAAGGCAGAGGTGAAGACCAAGCTAGAGACTGGCACTGCTTAAATAAGGCAGAGGTGAAGACCAAGCTAGCGACTAGCACTGCTTAAATAAGGCAGAGGTGAAGACCAAGCTAGCGACTAGCACTGCTTAAATAAGGCAGAGGTGAAGACCAAGCTAGCGACTAGCACTGCTTAAATAAGGCAGAGGTGAAGACCAAGCTAGCGACTAGCACTGCTTAAATAAGGCAGAGGTGAAGACCAAGCTAGCGACTGGCACTGCTTAAATAAGGCAGAGGTGAAGACCAAGCTAGCGACTAGCACTGCTTAAATAAGGCAGAGGTTTGCTAAATGTGATAAAAGAAAAAGAAACAAAAAAAAAGGTGGGTGAAGATTTTGAAGTGACACTATTGGTATTCCAGGCCAATGAAAACAGCCCAGCTACAGTATCTCGTGTGCAATAAAGCCAAAATGCTAGCAGCTAGCCAGCAGAGGGTTCGTGACAGAGGGTTCGGGACAGAGGGTTCGGGACAAGCCCTGTAGAGGCCATCTAAGGACAAGACTGACTGCGCTGACACACTTTTTAATAAAGTGTAAGGTCTATGAAATATTCATTAAGGTCCTCTCTGAAGCGAATCATGGCTTGACCAGGCCTCATGAATCTTTCATGCAACCCACTGAGCACTTTCTGCCTCGTGAGTGCCAGGAATGTTGTTCTATTTGTTGTCTTGTATTTGCATTACAATGGGACACATCCGATGAGTAAGAGACGCACAACAAACTCCTACACAAGCTGACAGGTTGTAATTACGAGAGCATAATTCAAATTGCCTGGCTAATCCCATGCAAAAAAAAAGGGATGAAAGGATAATTCCTTCGGCTTCTGGAGCCCCACGATACACTCACCCTCATTGCTTCCTGGATGTGGTCTTGGCGAACAACCTCTGCCGAGCGTTCCATGTACCACTTTAGGCATCGGATCAGCTCCCTGCACGCGCAAAACAGGTGCATTTGAGATCACGTGTGCCACGTGCGCCACATGCATCGGCGGCAGCCTTAGCAGACCGAGGAGGCCACGGCCTGGTGGTCACAATCCCCCCCCAAACGGCCTCCGTCAGCTGCACAGGCTAAACGAAGGATCATGTGATCTATGATGTTTTGATTTGATCTACAGATGTGTTACTTGTCCATAGATTTATACTGTATGTCATACTTATAGGCCAGCGCTCCAGCGAAGTGTCTCTGGATGTAAGTATCCATCACTGGGCGGAAGTGAAAGTACTTGCTGTCTCGGAGGAGGTTGATGATGAATACCTAGACAGACATGGACAGTCAAATGAAAATGCGATCTGGAGTTTATGGATGGACTGGAGATCAGACAGAGACCTCTGAGTCTGAAAGGGCACCATGTATCAGCACCAGTGTAATCTCTCCCCACCACTTTTTCATAATGTGGTGTACAGTCCAAACACAAAAGGACCCACAGCGTAACCACTGTAAATACATTCAAATTCCAAACACACTCCAAATATATTTACAAGAATAGCAATTCAAATGAAATTAGCAGCGCCGATTCCTCAGGCTGTAATGGTAGGAAGACAACAGTGGAGCGATCACCCCTTTCTAAAGATATGACAGACACGTTTAGGGAGGTAATAGCTGAACCTCCTTCACTCTTTGTGTAGAGGTCTGAAAAGCTAAAGATGCCCCTGGGACAGCAAGTCCAGGCAGCCGTGAACTAATAATGGCTGGCTTCCTGCCAACTGAGACCTACCATTCTTCATCTGTCTCTATCTCTCTCTCTCTTTCTCTCTCTCATACACACACACACACACACTCTGTCGGTACAGGCACAGCAGGAAGACACAGGGAGTGTGAGCCCGCACACACACAAAGCAGAAACACACACTAAACACACTTTGGCACTCACAGTGTGGAAAAACAGTGGATTTGAAGCTTGTGGTCCATTCTAAAAAGTGTGGTAGGAAGATTTATTGTGCAAATTTGAAATCCCTCTTACCAGTGACTGAAACACCAGTGACCCATATTTGTCAGTGTTGTCATCGAGAATAGAGAATAATGTGTCTAGGATGTCCTGAAGAAACTGAAAATGAATACAGAGAAATTACATATTTAGACTGGTATTAGCTGAATAAAGGGATGCTAATATCTGCTAATATCTTCCCGGTTAGCATCACAAGGGGTTCTTACTTTGACTATTTCCTCTCCGCTGACATGGCGTAAGCGACCGAGGATGTCCAACACGCGATCCGGATGAGCCTTCCACTTCAGCAGAGCGAGCAGGTCCACTGAGCACAATGCATCACAACACTGATGAGTCACCCAGGAGTGCTTGATGGGTTAGGGCTAGGGCTAGGGTTAGGGTTAGGGTTAGGGCTAGGGTTAGGGTTAGGGTTAACCCTAACCCTGCCACTTAACAAGCCTTCTAAAGCGTTCCTGAAGCATCCGTAGACTACCGTTCTGCGTGAGCTTGGTGGAGGAGAGCTGCGTGGAGATCCACAGGGTTTCCTTGGTGCTGCGCTGGAAGATGAGGCTGGAGGGCACGTTCGGGCAGCTGCTGAAGTCGTCCTTGCAGCACGGCAGGCCCAGGTACAGCGCGTGGTTGCTGAAGGTGGCGTTCTCCTCACACTGCCAAGCACACGTCCACATTTATCACATCTCTCACCGCTTCAGAACGCCAAGCAGATCAGCTCCTTCCGCCTGGATGAAGCACTACAGCCCTACGCAATGCTCTGAACTGAGAACTTTAACATGCAGCATAAAGCTTCCAGTAATCTGTGAATTATATGTTAATGGTTCCAAGGACCACCAGGTGTTCATGAGCAGAATGGACAATAATATTTGCACTATATGCTGCACTCCTGATTAGATGGGAATCAGTGATTTAGCTGAACAGGATTCATCATTTGCTGTTCACTAGCAAAAAGAAAGAAAAGCTACTCATCTCTGCTAAAGTTGAAGCATAATACCATCTGATCATTAAACAGTTTCATTGTACAGGCTGTAATGGACACATGAGAGGACCCTGCTAACTGAGAAACCCTTCTAACCTGGTCATTTTAAAGCACCACATTACTGTAAATAATACCTTCCGTCCTAATAGCACACTGATTTGTGGGAAACATGTTTTGTAGATTTTATGTGCCATCTGCTTGTAATGTATGACATACTACATATAATGTGCACGACATCGTAGAAATTTCAAAATAAAAATTTTTTTAATGACACAATCACACTGACTGAAGCCTTTGGCTTGCTCATTAGGGATCTGGACCCATACAATTTGTAAAGCTGCTTTGAGACAACATGTGTTGTAAAAAGCGCTATATAAATAAAATTGACTTGACCTGACTTGACTTGATTCAAACAATTACTAGCATTTTACTAGCCTTTATATTTGAAGCTGTGAAAACACCAGTAAAGCCTTAATGATGTATTTTATGACTCATCATATTTTGAGGGAACTCTAGGTCTCTAGAATAATCTCAGTGTAATCTCAGTAATCTCAGCAGTGGGTGTGCTGACCTTGTACACGTAGAGTTCATGACTCTCGTCTGATAACGTGGTCCCATCCTCGCGCATCAGTGGCGTGAAGCTAAACCCAAAGAGCTTCTTTTCTCCCTTATCTTTCGCTGCAGAAACGAAAAATATCCAAACAACGTCAAGGCACAACGTTAAATCCCTCAGAAATTACCGACAATCAACGGGAACCTTGAATGCACAGAATCTTTACTGCATAGAGTCTACAAGCAATCTGGATTCTACAATGGGTCCAGAATCTACGAGCAGTCTGTGTGGGAGACCGTGGCGTTTACTCGAGCAGTGTCGGAACTCAAAGCGCAGGTGGGATCCACGGAAACGGTCGATGGGGATGGGGAGCTTGATGACTTCGTTCCATCGCGGACTGTTGTTATGGTAGAGGACGAACGAGTGGTACCCGCTCAGATTCGGCTCCCCTGACCCCAGACTGATGCAGTCCTGGGGCAGACGGAAGAGCAAGTAAGAAAGGTGCTTGTCAAACTCGGGCACCTCGGTTACAGTACAAGCAGGGTGGGCGTGGGCCTCAGAGACGTACCTTGAGAACCTCTCCGTCAGCGTACAGCACGTATATGGTGACCTCGATGTTCTTCTGGACGCTCTTCCCACCTCTTTCAAAGTCACCCCGCTCCAACGTGAGATACAAATCGTTACGGATGTCACCTGGAACATCGACAAAAGACGTCCGTGTGATTGGGTGAGCGTGAAGTCAAAGACGCCACTCGAGACACTTTGTCATGTTGTCATCGGTGTGGCTTGGATATCAGAGGAAGCCTTCGCAATACGGCACGTCGTTCTTCTACAACACCGAGTTAACCACATCACAGCACTGACACGTGCTCGACTAGAAGAGCAGTCAATCTCACAGGACAGACCTTCAGATCTATCTGAGCTTTACTTCATGGTGCCATTAAAAAGACAGACATTGTTAACACAAGCCAGAGCAAGTCATTCACCCATTTATTTATATTCAGGCCTCTCCTGAAGCAAAACAATGCAGGGGAGTTATTAGTTAGAAGAACCTGACAGCCCACAGCAGAGTTTATAGGAGCAAATTACAATAGAAACCAGCTGAAATCAGCTTTGGTTTTCCATTTTAATTTGTGCTATCCCTGCTCTTAAAAGAAGAAGCTCAAAAGTTGAATGTCACCCAGCAAAAATATCCAAACAGTCGGAAATGGAGGTAACACAATAAGCCTGTGCCAATACACCAAAAATAGGATCTACTCCCACACTGCTGTGATTGTGACTTTAAATGGCTTCACAGCACATTACATCAAGCATACTAGTTTTACTGTTGACATAAGCTCTCGCATTTTGTTCGATAGACCTTGCCCGCACAATTTGATCAAATATCTCATTAACATAAAGCAAAATGGAGCAGCTAACAACTAATGCAATATTGCCAATTATAGCCCACCAAAGTGCTTTCAGATGCTTTCCTAGGTTAGCGCAGTCATTCCCCGAACTGCTTCAGTCACCTTCTGCCTGTCCCACCCACACCAACCCCGGAGTAAATATCACGCTAAGCTGCCTACTACCCCCCCATCTCGCCAGCAGAATCCCTCACTATCGATCTCCTCCCTGGGGCTGCCGCCCCCCCAACACCCTCAGCGCTGTCTCACTCCACAGGCCACCGTGGCAACCTGAGTAATTACCGGAAGCTTCTTAACACGCTCTCTTGCCACCGATCTCAAATTTGTTGGAGACTTTTAGGAAATCAAGTTGCACTGCTAGCTAATTTGGTACAGCACTTCAAAATGAGAAAGATGGAAAAATTTAGCAGCTGAAAAATAATATTGCTTAATGTGGCTGATTCTGAAGTAAATGACAATTTGCCTTCAAGCAAAATGTGTAAACATCTCTCTTTGTTGACTAATTATATATATATATATATATATATATATATATTTTAGTGCAGAGGAAACCATTAAAACTACAACTACTTTTTGTGTCAGGAAAATTCATTCATTCATTCATTATCCGTACCGCTTATTCCCGCTAGTCGGGGTCACGGGGTGGAGCCAATCCCAGCATCTCCAGGCGAAGGCAGGGTACACCATGGGCAGTTCGCCAGTCCACCACATGGCCAACACGCACACACACTCACACTCACACCTACACCTACGGGCAATCTAGAGTGACCAATCAACCTAGGATGCACGTCTTTGGACTGTGGGAGGAAACCGGAGTACCCGGAGAAAACCCACGCAGGCACAGGGAGAACATGCAAACTCCACACAGAGCAGCCCAGACCGAGAATCGAACCCAGACCGCCTTGCTGTGAGGCGACAGTGCTAACCACCACACCACCATGCCGCCCTTGTCAGGAAAATTATTATCTTAAATATTATATTAAGTCCATGTCTGTGTTAAGCACACAGTGTTTTTGTCACAAATTGACAATTTATCTGTATCCACAAACTCGAGGTACAGAAGTCAGGATCAGAAACTCTATAAAGGACTCCTGCTATTCAGCCAGATGTAGCTGTAATGGCTGGCTCCGCCCTCCTCCCCTGTTTCTGTGTCGTCCTTCTTGTCCCGCCCTGTTTCTATGGTTACCCTTCTGTTTGTCACGCCCTGTCTTGATTCGTTTCCAGCTGTGTCTCGTTCTTGTGGTTGTATTTATATTCCCTGTGTTTCCCTTGTCTCTTGTCGCTTATTGATTATGTCATGGTTGTTTCGTCAAGTGTTATTCTCTGTTCTACGGTTTCTGTATTTCTGTTGCGCTGTTCGTTGTTATCCGGTTTTCGTGAGTAACTTTGTTTCCGTGTTACGCGTTATGTTTCTTGTTATAGTTTAACGTGTCTAAGTTCTTAGCTGTTAATTCTTAGTTGCTTTTCATTAGTCTTATATGTTGTGTAGTTATCCCGTGCGTTCTTGTGTCTCGTTTGTTTTATGAAATTGTTTACTCGTTTCATGTAAGTCTACCGTTCTGTATCGTAATAAATCACCCGATCTCCTGCGACTGCGTCCCGCCCCCTCAGTTAAAACCTGACAGAATAAGCGACCACGTTAAAATGACGCAGCAGGAGGATCCAGTGCAGCCAGCGGCTAGAGAGCCTGCAGACCCGTGTCCTACAGCTGCGGCGGAACCTGCAGACCTGCGTCCTACAGCTGGTGAGGAGACTGCAGCGCAGCCAGCAGCTAAAGAGCCTGCAGATCCACGACCTACAGCCGCTGCATGGCCTGCTAGCTCACACGAGGCCCAGGAGGGGATCGTCTGATGTTCCTGTCCCCACGACCCGGAGCTCACCCGATCTCCTGCGACTGCGTCCCGTCCCCTCAGTTAAAACCTCACAGTAGCCTCCCACCTGGTGTTTTGACTGCAAACAAAATGTCAGTCACAACTGTACAGCCTGAGAAAAACGATGAAAACCCGCTGTTTACAGTGTCTGGAAAACACTATTTAAAGATTGTGTGCTTCTACCAAACAATTTCCTGGTGTTTTGTCTGGAGCCCACAGTGCCCAGACAGATGAGATGATAATTATCAAAAGCATCAAAGGAAACGTTGCTTCAAAGTCACATACGGACAGACAGAAGAGGGCGAAGAGAAACAGACGGAGTCCGGATCAGCAGGGACGGCCAGGTGAGCCTGACCACATCTCCTGCTGCTCTGAAACGGCGACGCTACGAACGAACTCCATCCATATGTCTGATCCACTGACGCTGTCCCAAAGTCTCAGGTCCCAATAAAAATGTCATCTGGTAGCAGTTCAGCGGTTCATGGCGTTTCGGGGGGGGGGGGGGGTTGCGCCCTGTTTAGAGTGGTGTACAGTGGAGTACAGACCAGTGCCTGGCACACGCCCCCCTTCACAGGCTCCGGGAGATCCAGGTACAAATCCACACGAAACTAGCAGTTCGGAGAGCTTATCAACGCGTTCTGTGCAAATGGCGAGGTACTAAAACATGCTTGGACCAGACTTCGAGAAAGGAGGGTGTGACGGGCGAGGAGTACAAATAAAAAAGAAAGCGATCATGCCAGTCTCAGGGAAAAGGAGGATTTAATGGATAAAGTGTACAAACTCAAAACCCGTGAACTAATCCAAATGAAGGATACAATAAGCAGCAGTCAACTGGTACAAAGACAAGACATATATAGATAGACAAACGACCCTCAGGTGTCGGGTTCCCTAATTGGCCCACCTGAGGGACGAACACAACGCAACAACAACAGGACAACATGAAATACTGCTGCTGCTGACGGGGGCGGCCAGCAGGGGGACTCCGTACCGTGACAGAGGGGAGCACTTGCTTTTAGTTCATTATAGAATTGACTGGAGTGAATGGATTATACCAAGACTTTTCAGGCATGCTCAAAGACTAGATCCAGCAAATCTCTTATATCCATGTTCACATGCCATACTACATACTACATACTACATACTACTACAGAGCCTAGACTTCAAACCAAATGAGCTGAAGCAGCACGCAGCTCTTACGGGACACATAATTCCAACCATGTCAAAGTCGAACTTAGACTGTTGTTTTTTTCTTTGATTCCTAAATCAAATCAATATATATATAACTGCAAACATCTGCAGTGTTAGATCTCAGGATATAATGAGCTTGAGTATTTTATGCTCGTGTCTATGCAAAGCATTTTGAGTTTACACTGTATGAAAAATGATGTATAAATAAAGCTGCCTTTTTTGTTTGAGACAATAAATGCTTACTGTCCTAATAAATTGTTGTAAACAAAATCCTTTAAGGTGTATATGAGATGTTGACAGCACTGGATATAAAGGTCAGGTATGAAAGTGGGGTTAACCATGCGCCTAGTAAAGATCTGATAGGAAAACCACACTACTGATAAAAAAGAAATTTACATAAGAATCAGCCAAAGAAACCTGAGCCCAGGGTTCTTGCAGGTGACACAATCATCTATCTTGGTTTCTTAAAGGGCACCATGAGCGTGGGAACAGGGTTGGACACACACACACACACACACACACACAGTTTTAGAGAAGTGGACAATCGTATAAAGATCAGTAAATATTCCCCATTTCACTTCCTACCCATGTCTGACTCATCCATATGAGATACATATATTGGCCACTGTCTCTGCAATTTAACATGGCATTTGATCATTTGGTCAGATCAACATTCATTAACATCCTAATTGCAAAAGCCTCCTTTTAATTGCAGAGTTACGGTATGTGCTGCTACTGTTTGACACAAAGTGCTCTCAGTCTGAAAACACGACGCCAGTTTGGGACCACAAGCTACGTGCCACATTGAGTCTAGAAAATTAGGGAAATCAACGACGCAATTTGGAATAACATTATAATGGGTTTCCCCAGGCTTTCTTGTTTCACAGATTCTTAGCCTCTCAGGAACGCACGCCTAACTACAGGGCACAGGCGGGAGCTCCCTCTGCCTTATCGCCTTATTGGCATTTCAAAATGCTGCGTTTAAAGGACCAGGCCCTTGCGTGTGATTATGACTGAACCATCTGGGGTGACAGGCCCGTCTCTTCAGCCGCTACGAAGGCCGCGACAGATTCAAAGCCCCGAGAACACGGGCGCTGAGCAGAATACTGATCTGTGCCAGGCTTCCCTAAAGCACGGTTACCGTGAACGCTCACTCACTCTCTCATTTCTGGAGATGCTAATGCTGTGTGATTTTCGGGTCCAGGAGAAGCACACGCGTCAGCTGTGTTAGCAGAGTTAGTGGGACTCTCACGGGTTGCCGCCAGCGACTGCACGCGACCACACAGGGTCAGCAGGACATTGGGGTGTTTTATATGTTCTGAGTCAGAGCTCAGAAAGTACACACATCTGTACAAGTAATATCCCTGTTATTAAACAGCACAGGAGCGTTTCCCACTGCTGAGGCCAGGAATGACCCCTGATGTTAATGGAGCTTCTCTGTTGGTCGGTCTCCATCTAACCCAATGGGAGATTAGATTAGATTAGATTAGATTAGATTCAACTTTATTGTCATTACACATGTGGATCTACAAGGCCGTGAAATGCAGTTTAGCATCTGATCAGAAGTGCAATAAGCAGCAAGAGCAGGATGTACAGAATCTACATTATGAAGTATGTACAGAAACTACATTATGATGTATGTACAGAAACTACATTATGATGTACAGAATCTACATTATGATGTATGTACAGTATCTACATTATGAAGTATGTACAGAAACTACATTATGAAGTATGTACAGAAACTACATTATGATGTACAGAATCTACATTATGATGTATGTACAGTATCTACATTATGATGTACAGAAACTACATTATGAAGTATGTACAGAATCTACATTATGATGTATGTACAGTATCTACATTATGAAGTATGTACAGAAACTACATTATGATGTACAGTATCTACATTATGAAGTATGTACAGAAACTACATTATGATGTACAGTATCTACATTATGATGTACAGTATCTACATTATGATGTACAGAAACTACATTATGAAGTATGTACAGAAACTACATTATGATGTACAGTATCTACATTATGAAGTATGTACAAAAACTACATTATAAAGTATGTACAGAAACTACATTATGATGTACAGTATCTACATTATGAAGTATGTACAAAAACTACATTATGAAGTATGTACAAAAACTACATTATAAAGTATGTACAGAAACTACATTATGATGTACAGTATCTACATTATGAAGTATGTACAGAAACTACATTATGATGTACAGTATCTACATTATGAAGTATGTACAGAAACTACATTATGAAGTATGTACAGAAACTACATTATGATGTATGTACAGTATCTACATTATGAAGTATGTACAGAAACTACATTATGAAGTATGTACAGTATCTACATTATGAAGTATGTACAGAAACTACATTATGATGTACAGTATCTACATTATGAAGTATGTACGAAATACAGGAAGTATGTACAAAATATACAATATATATAAACGCCTGCCAGAGGGCAAGAGGACAAAGTCTATGGGCAGGGTGGGAGGAGTCATCCAGGGTGGGAGGAGTCATCCAGGGTGGGAGGAGTCATTCAGTCATTCACTCATTCAGATCCTCTTGGAGGAGTTGGTGATCCAGGACAGGTCCTCTGAGATGTGCACTCCCAAGAGCTTGAAGCTGGAGACACGTTCCACAGCCATCGATGCGGATGGGGTCACGTCCGCCTCCTCCCTCTGTCCTGAGGTCCATGACGAGCCACACACCATGTGGCCAGGTGCTGTACTTCCTCTCTATAGGCTGTCTCATCATTGCTGCTGATGAGGCCAGTCTCCGTGGTGTCGTCAGCAAACTGGACCCATTGGAGCTGCCCTGCCTGGGCTCTCAGAACACACCCGGGAACCCCGTCTGGACCGGCAGCCTTGCGTGCGCTGGCCCGGCCCAGTGCAGCGTAGACGTCTGGTCTACGCAGAGGGTCTGGTGCTGGTATAAAAGTAATTTAGCTTGATCAGGAAGGAGACGAGACGTCTGTAGTATTCAGGGTGGAGTTGTTGGCCTGGTAGAGACTTATGGCTGTATGCTCTGGCGAATGCGTCAGGGGTCGGAGGTAGAGAAGTGTTCCTCTACCTTTAGCTTGTAGCAGTGCTTAGCCTTTTTGATGCTTCGCCTCAGGTGTGTCCTGGACAAACTGTAGGCCTGTGCGGTACCTGATCCGAAGGTGATGTTGCGTGGCCTTGGGCTGAAGACACGCCTCCTTGTTTATCCTTGGCTTCTGTTTTGGGGTGTGTGGTGAGCTGCTTCAGTGCTGTAACACTGCCAATAGTGGCTTTGATATAGTCCAGCACTGAGGAGGCGTAGGGTGTCAACGTCAGTGTGAGAGACACACGCAGCCTGTGACGTGAATGTCCTCCAGTACGATGTCCTCCAGTACGATGTCCTCCAGTACGTATGCTGAGACCTGTCCTGGAGTACAGAGTCTGTCCCTGCTGGACACACTCCTGGACGATGTTTGTGTTCCCACTCATACTGCAGGAAACATGTTGGTGGAATTTTGTGAGCGCTGTCCTTAACTATAAAAGCAGCGTTCGGGTTAGCAGTCTGTTGTTTGCTAATGGCTGTTAGTTTATAGCAAGGTTAGCATTAGCCTCCAGGGGGATATAGTCCACCCCCTCTGGTCTTACTGGAGTCATCTACTGTTCTATCTCTAGTGTGTGGGAACTTTAGCCATGTTTCTGTAAAGGTTATGGCATCACAGTCTATACTTCTCTTACTGTGGTTGAAGCGAAGTTGGATCTCGTTAAATTTGTTCACCAAAGGCCGCACATTAGCGAGGAATATGCTGGATAGCGAGAGGGTGCGGTGTTAGCTTTAGCTTAGCTTTTAGCGGTCCAAGCTTCCCTCACCTTTGTTTGCAGTCTTGACGTCATCTGTGAGCACTTCCTGCCAGCAGGAGTGTGTAGCCCTTGCTGTTCTGGAGATCTCGTGAATGACTTGAAGATCGGTGATAAAACCAACAAAAACGTAGACCGACATCCAAAAGTTCCTGTCGGGTGTAGGATGTTAAAGTAGAGCTGTTCTGTATGAACAGACTCGAAATGAACAGGAATATACTGTAAAATCGCAAAATCTGATAGAGACGCAAGGTCCCACGATCTGCTCACGCCGCCATCTTGGAATCGTTCAACATGTAATTCACATTCACATTGTTTTACAGGCCTTTTACATTTGTGACATGACTGCATTGTTTTTGCGATTTACTCAGTCTGCCTAGTCTCCAATTACATAATCAGGTAAGCGTAACACACCTGAGACGCTACTCATCTCATCGTATTGCTTATAATGAACTTAAGGCAGAGTGCGCGTACCACTGTGTTTTGCTATGACTGATAACTATCTCACAGCTGAAGCACAAATCCAAAACAAGATCTTTATTCAATGACCAAACAAAAATGAGCAAAACTGAGATCTCAAACTGAGAAGATGAGGAAGAGGGAGAGGAAGGCTAATACGGACGAGTGCGAGCCATGAAACGGGCTAACAGGAAGCCCTGGAGCGATGGCGAAGCTTATTTTCACACAAGTTAAATGATCACAAGCAAGTGCTGTTAACAATCAGAGGAAGACGCCAGGTGTCTGAGTGGCTGGGAGGTGCGAGAATGACAGTTCCTGAGGTGTGTCTGTTACAGTGGTTGTGCGTGAGGTATCTCTGGGACAGGCGTCATGAGTGTAGTTTGGACTGACAGGGGAGTGATGATGCCTGGATACAGCCCTATCCCTATGGTGATGTAGTGGCAACTATAAAGGAACAAAAATAATACCACAGGAACACAATCAACTCAACCACATCCTACTATCCATTACTGAGCGCTGCCTCGTAGGTATTAAAGACATGTGGCGTACTTTTTAGTTCCAGAAACATCCCGAAACCCCCCTGCTATGCGGTTAACAGCCACTCCTCTGGCCTTCGTTCGGGTCGGATGGTGAACGGGCCGCTGAGCAGCTCACCTGGCATGATGACGTCGGGGAAGCCCAGCTTGCGTGTGATGGCGACGCTGCGGTTGAAGACCATGGGGTTCTCACGCTGGACCTGCTCCATCTCTCCTCGGAGCAGCTGCAAGGAAATGATCAGGCCTGCCCAGACAGGAAGTGGGGGACAGATGGACAGAAGACAGTAGAGGAGGGACGTTAGGCAAAATCCAATGGACTGACTGGAAGAAGAGCTCAGACAATAATTCACACCGCGGTTTCTGACACAAACATTTTCAACTGTTATTAGAGGCTTGTAAACCTTTACGTGATTGACAAACTGTCCATGGTTAAAAAAAATGCTTTATTTATGCCTGGCAAGTTAAATGTGCATCAATACTTCTATCTATTCTTTTTAAGGGTTTTAATATATTTTTTAAACGTTCCAACTGTCCGTTATCTGCATTCGCTGTACTATCCTGAAAACACTTCCATCGAGAACATCCTTGGCGTTAGATTAAAACATCATCACTTCATGAGACGCCCAAGAAGTTCCTGAGACCTGAAGACGGAGTTTGTCTCCAAAGGGGGACGTGGGGCGCATTTCATTTACAACGTGCATTCTCATTCTGCTGCCTAGACAAGCAGTGCTTTCAATCACTGGAAATCCCCAAGTGCTCAAGGCAATCTAACTGCAGGCCTTTAAGGTTTAATGCATTCTGCATAGTTCCCAGTAGAGAACTCTGAGCTACCTCCTGTTCAGAAACGCTCACATAGTGCTGAGACAAAGCTCGCTTTCACGCCCACAGAGACCGATTCAGGCCCACAGACCACCAGCTATACCAGAACCCAGAGTAATTAGAATTGCGCACCATCGAAATCGAGTTTGCCACAGCTGATTGTATGGGTGATTCTGTTGATTAGTTTTGTATTCATGTATTCCTCAATAAGTGTGTTTGTCCGTGGACACAGTGAATGCATGCTTTTACCATACTGGGGAGTTTATTTTTTCTCCTTTTTCCTGATATTCTGAGAGCAATATCAAATTTACAAGTACTAGATAATCACTAGACATTTAATGAAAGGTAACCGTTAGTGTTCAAGCAACAGTTCAAACTATGCTAATGTGGCTACAGAATTAAAAGCTGAATTATGGATCAGCATCATTAGCTACTGTGTATTGTTAGTCAAGTTAACTTAATTGTCCCAGCAAAACATTCAGAAATATTTTGGTACATACCATTACAATACAAACATTTATCTCTGTTTCTTAGTCACTTTGTATTCAAATAGGACATCTGTTCCATCACTGTGTCTTTTATATTTTACTAAATCAGCACTTCGTGGATCCATATTATATATCCATTTCTCCTTTTTTATATTAAGCACTTTTTAATTGATTGTTATTGTTATTGTTAATGATGTCAGTGACAAAATTTGGCAGAATGCATCTTCTCATGGGGTCTCACTGTGGGGAAAAAGCTGTATCATTTTTGCTCCTAAATTATACAATTGAAGGAGGTGATGACATCCTGTGTCAGTGCTGCTTCTGATGGCCTTTCTCCCCCTGGTCTGGATACCCATGGAGGAAAATCCACTTGAGCAATCAATGACTGTTCTTTGAGCTGAAACTTTCCCACAATCCTAAGAGTGTTTGAGCATGATGACATTCTTGTGTAACCCTTCCAATTGCTTTGTCTGGGACCAGTGGAGTTTGGATGGGGTAACTTTGGGGTGAAAGGGGGTGTTATTCAACCACCTTAGGTTATACAGATGCCCATCAGAGGCAAAGCTAAAGGAGAAGCAGTGATCTTATCCCATGCTGAGGAAGAGCTGTAGCAGCGTCACTTACGGGAATCTTCCGTTGTCCCTTCAGTCCCTTTAGTCCCTTCGAGGATGTCACTTTATAACACTTTAAAGTACTTCATAAAAATGTAGCCATTATGTTATAGCCAAAATGCTTCAGCACACGCTGAAGACCCAACTGAGAGTTTAGACCCGATCCTAATGATTACATATGTTCCACTTATCTTGCCAAGAGACAGCAAGACCAAACATAACGCTAAGACAACAACATATTGTCAGTTTTCGCTTGACCATGGACATGTGGCACAAGTCGGCACCGAGCTGCGCTCTACAGGGGGAGCTGCAGACATACGGCAGCTGAACTGCAGACCACGAACCGTAGTTGGTGCTGGGAGCCGTGGACTTGCTGGTGGGCTTGCGGACGATGGACTCGTGGATCTGGTACCACTCGCTCTCGTTGTTACATCTGCACAGAAGAGAGGAAGGACACATCCGTCGTATGGAGCAACATGGCACTGAGGGTGGTGCGGAGCGGTCTGGTGGAGATCCACCATCACGGCTGAACCTTGGAGTTTAGAGAAATAAGTAAAAGCCCAGTCCTTCAAATGGAGAATGGCTCCTGCACGTAGGCCTTCCCTTATAATAATACAGGTATACATGAAATTAATGGAAAAGAAAGTGTCTGAATACCCAGCAGGTGTTAAACAAAATGAAGACCGGGTCTTGTACGTTAAACATGTGAGGTATCCTCCATTTCTTTTTCACAGATATAGAAGTGCATGTTTTCATATTTGGATGCGTTTTAGTGGCTCAATATTATGTCTTTTGTGTTTCCTTAAGATTTTAATGGTTGTATCTACAGCATAAAATCTGTAAATGGTATCAAGACCTTAGGAACTTGTACAAGAGCTGAAAACAGTGCTTAGGCTGTGTTCCCTTGCATTCAGTACAAACGCTTTCAAAAGAGAACTGTCAATGAAGCCCGCCGCAACCTAGCTTGAGAGCTCACATTATGTAGCTCGTGAACAGAAAGCACTTAGCTGAACCTAACGGAACTAACGAGAGTAAAAAATAAAAAGTTCCAAAGTACAACCAAACTAACAAAGCAATCGGCAACTTTTGTTTATTCCTTGCAATGACGGGAAATTAGCGCACTCCGTGGTAAAAGTTGAGACGTGAGACACTCGCGTGTGATCTCATGCGATGCCGCGGTATTCGCGTGCGCCGGCTGCCACAGGCTAGCCATCGCAAGTCTGATTCACTCTGGCTCTAAGAAGCTAATCTTCCCCGCTGATGGGGCATCACGCCTGGTCCGACCTTGAGGCTCAGCGAGAGGAGCGCCGTGCAGAGCTCCCGAGATCCCGGAGAGCTGACGAAAGGGAGCGTGCTAGCCCTTCGGCCGGGGGCCCCGCGAGGTCCCCTCTCCCGCCGAGTCCATCTGGCGGGGACGTCCGCATGGCCGCCACGCTCGCTCACGGAGCGCTGGGGGGCGGATGAGGTCTGTCGCTTGCCGTCGCACCCATAACACACACACACAGCGCGGCGG
Source organism: Brachyhypopomus occidentalis (assembly GCA_020368025.1). Classification (NCBI taxonomy): domain Eukaryota; kingdom Metazoa; phylum Chordata; class Actinopteri; order Gymnotiformes; family Hypopomidae; genus Brachyhypopomus; species Brachyhypopomus occidentalis. The sequence goes on along the minus strand of JAGXOD010000024.1, from coordinate 1,938,256 downwards.
AGGTGCCATAGCCACACCATACACTACAGCCTCTCTGCCATGCTGCCTGCATGACTTTGCATTTTTGCATAATGGCGGCTGGAGGCAATACAGAGTCTGGAATATCAGTCTCAATTGTAGTTCACTCATAATGGCGAGAAGTGCAACCTGAATAAAATATTTGAACGTTCCCATCTATCAATGTTTGAAATATGCAGCGTGAAGAATCCCAGCTATGTTACAGTATGCAACAGGTTCACAAGGCCACTGGAGTGCAACACACAGCCTTTGTAAAGGCACTATACTCCATTCCACCACTAGGTGTCCTTGCACAATGCATTCACATCTCTGTGACTGTTCCTCTGTCTCTCCTTTATGCCTGGACATGTGCACGTACACATGCACTACTCTCATGCACTGCTTCAATATACACGCCGTTACACAACGACACTGCGCATACCGTGATGATGCCAATTTATGAGGCATGTGTGTGTGGTGTGTGTGTGTGTGTGTGTGTGTGTATGTGTGGTGTGTGTGGTGTGTGGCAGTGGTGTGTCTTTTAGGATTCAGTCATTTCAGACTTGCAGTGCTCCCTATTTTAAACGTCATCGGCTCCTCTGTGAGGCAGCGTGGGACAGCTGGGAATCTCTCCGCTCTCTTCCGCGTCTCGAATATCAGCACGGCTCCTCGTGACCTCACACATCTGCGGCCGCCGCAAGCAAAAACAGCCAGCGCACGGCGGGTGGGGGGGGGTTGCTGGACATCCCTGAAGAACTTCACGTTTCACATCTTCACACTTAAATGGGCGACTTTGCCAATCGTGGTCCTTTTAAAAGGTTTAGGATGTTTTTGGTGTGGCTTCACTGAGGGGAAGCTGGAGACATGGAGCGTGGCTGAGCGCGGCTGCTGACGGGAGCTTGGGACGGAGCCTGGAAATGACTCACAGTGCCTGGCTGAGCGACTTTAATCCGAGAAGATGCACCCCTAAAAGTTCTAAACACAGGCCATAACACTTTTATTGAGCTGTTTGTGGTATGCAGTAACTTTGCTGACATAATGAAGCACCAAACTCCATGACATCATAAACCCTACCAGAGGTATTTCAAAGTGTATCCACCAGCTCTGGAACATCCATACGTTCGCATCAGAACCCAAACAAAACATTTTTTGGGAGGGGGGGGGTGGGTTGTATAACTCCAAGTTTGATGCTTTATATTGTCAATAGTATATTGAAACTCTTTCTGAAGTGAAGAGGAAAATAGCTCAAGGAAAAATCTCCCTCTCTCTCTCTCTTTCTCTCTCTCCACATTCACAGCAGTGTCAGCTCATGTTACGCGTTTGTGTGACTGTTGGGTTATCACGAAGAAGTGTTGCTGGTTACCTCTCACTCCACACCACCAACCCACCCTGTCTCCATCACAGTTTCGCTCCCTTTACTCAGTTCCCAAGGCAACACCAGCACTAGCATTCTCTTCTTTGCTGAGCACAAATACTGTGATGTCGAGTGCATGTTCAGGCAGGTGGATCTCTGAAAGCTTTTTTACACTCACAACTCCAATTCCCACTTTCTACATGCTCAAAACACAGACACCACCCTGTGTTCTAATGACTGCTCAGAACACAAACACCACCCTGTGTTCTAATGACTGCTCAAAACACAGACACCACCCTGTGTTCTAATGACTGCTCAAAACACAGACACCACCCTGTGTTCTGTGTTCTAATGACTGCTCAGAACACAAACACCACCCTGTGTTCTAATGACTGCTCAGAACACAAACACCACCCTGTGTTCTAATGACTGCTCAGAACACAAACACCACCCTGTGTTCTAATGACTGCTCAGCACACAAACACCACCCTGTGTTCTAATGATTGCTCAGCACACAAACACAACCCTGTGTTCTAATGACTGCTCAGCACACAAACATCACCTCCTGTTCTAGTAACTGTTCAAAATACTAAAACCACCCTTTTTGAATTGTCATCGGCTCCTCTGTGAGGCAGCGTGGGACTGCTGGGAATCTCTCCGCTCTCTTCCGCATCTCGAATCAGCGCGGCTCCTTGTGACCTCACACATCTGCAGCCGCCACAAGGAAATTCAGCCAGCGCACGGCGGGGGGAGGGGGAGACCCGTGCTCTCCGTCCAACCGGCATGTACCGTGGGAGTGTCCTTTACTCACGCTCACTGGCTTCCAAACAGCCAAGAAGAGCTTCAAGATACCACAGACACCTCACCACTACCCTGTGTTCTAGTAACTGATCAGAACACTAAAGCCACACTGTGTTCTAGTGTGAAGGAAAACGATGAACTATAATGTGTAGCCGTCCAGAACCGACTTTGAGCTGGTGTAGCCATCTAGGACTGACATTGAGTACTGCTGGTTTTGAGGTCATTTGCATCTTATTTTGCAACTTGTAGTTACTACCTGTTAACACAGGGTTACTATGTTCTGAACAGTCACTAGAACACAGGGTGGCTTTAGTGTTCTGATTGGCTACACATTATAGTTCATCGTCTTCCGTCCCTGGTGCACGGCCTTCACTTTTGCTGCTATTTTGCCAAGTATTAAAGTACTTGGGACCTTTGTATGAAGGTTTAAAACAGCACAGCTTGTATTACAGAAAAAAACATGAGCACAACAATGTGAGCAGGATACATATGAGACTGGTGAGCACTGGATAATGACAGGAGCAAAACTCCTTTCCTGAGCTCCATCCGTCACTGCTCGCTCATTTCCACACACAGGTGAGCGTCAGTGCTCTACGTCCACCATCAATCATTAACGGGCTGAAAGTAGAAACAAGGCCAGCTTTGGCAAACTAACAGCGAAGGCCCGGTCGGTCAGATTGGTCATGGGGGGCGGGGCCTTCCGGCCGAAGTGGCCCGTCACTCACGTGTAAACCTTGAGCACGAAGTCCTTCTCCTCCTTGAGCTCGGCGATGGTCTGGAGCACGTCGTTCATGGCCAGAGCGGCACAGCCGTAGGGTCGTCTGTACTGCACCTGCGGGGGGCCCTTCTTAGAGTCGTTCAGCAGCATCCTCCCTGCATACAGGAGAGCACGAGCAAATGTACAGGTGCCTGTATCGGACAGGCACTGTCTGCAGGGTCCTAAATGAGGGGGGGGCAGAGGCTTCGCCGGGGCCGAATCACACAGGAAACATTCACAGAATTACACAGGAAACATTCACCGAATTACACAGGAAACATTCATGGCGGACTCACCCGTCCTGATGACCTGAGCAACAATGTACAGGTCCCTCTTCATGTCTTTATTGCTTAAGTCCTGCAGGGAGACAGAGAGGTCAATGTGAATTGTGCAACAGAAAATGGTTATATTGGGCCGTATTGGGCCGAGCGTATTGGGCCGAGCGTATTGGACCGAGCGTATTGGGCCGAGCGTATTGGGCTGAGCGTACCCTTCATAACCATAACCATCCCCACAGTTCAGTTTCGCATCCGTACAGTAATCTGAGACATTTACTTTCCAGCCTGCCGTGAACAGTTTTAGGTGTAAATGCAGGTCTTAAGGTCATGACAGTGTATGCTGTGTTAAGGACTTGTATCCTAAGTGCAGTTTTGCTAGTGGTCTTTACCGTGAACAGCGCACACAGCCGGTCCACCTTCTCCGGGTTCTTTGGGCCTCCATTCTTGTTGAGTCTGACCATGAACTTCTCACTGCAACGACACAGGGAAGTATGTTCACATGCTGCCTCCATATCGTACGCCTGAGTTACTGGGAGCTCTGCTGCTTCATCACACAACAGCTAAACACACCCTGTTTGTCCTTAATGCAACTTCTCAATTAAAGGCAAGAACACCCCCCCACCACCCCCACCCCCACCCCCACCCGTGACTCCGTAAAACCCTCTAACTCAATTCCGGCTCTCATGGAGGAAGATGAGAAAGACGGAGGAGACGTGGTTAATAACGCCCCTCCTTCTCTCTAAACCTCCTGCGGGGAGTCTGGGCAAGCGGAGATGGAGAGACAGACGGGTGGGGGAGGTGGGAGGTGCGGGCGGAGGAGTGGGCAGCTCTAATCACATCAGCATGAAGGAGAGCGGCGCGTGGCCCGTCTGCGGGAATCCGGCCTAATGGAGTCAGGGGCGCCAGTGGGGTCGTAACGGGGCAGATCTCAGCCTGCATGTCCTTGAGCCGGAAGGGCATCAGGGTTAGACTCCCGAGAAGGGGGGGTAGTTTAGTAGCGCAGCAAAAAGAGCCAAAGAAGAGGCCGACACTAAATCAAAGCCTGTGGTGAAAACACAACGCATGTCACAGCTTGTTCAAACCTTTCAAAGCGATTCAAATCCTCATCACCTCGAAGTTAAATCTGATGTGCTGAGATACATGTTATATGTTAAAGTGAAGAACAGAGAGGTGTAGCAGTTTGTCCAGTTGATGAACACCTGTAAGAAGTGAGAGAGCTTCTAGAAAACAAAAGTGTAATGATGGAATCAGCTGGTCCCTTGTGAGAACACTGCAGCACTCAAAACTTACAGGGGATTATCCTTCAAATTTGGAAGAGTAGCAGAGTGTGGGTGTGATATTTGAAATATTTTTGTTTTGTTTGGACTAGTGGCTGGTTCTTCCGTATTCGCCTGCAGTGAGATTCATTGTTTGTTGCAAAATGGAATGAATTTCCATCTGGGTGGGCAGTTATGCAGTTATGCCTTCTGCACCTCTCCTAGATTTAGACTAGGAGTTATACATGACTGTTTTTGTAGGATGTGATGGTTTATCTCGTGCTTAAAGGGGAAGGGGGGGTTCAAGCATGCTGTAAAAATTTTTTAAAAAATAGCTGTAAGGTCACTTATATATAATAAGACATAAAAAGATTCAAACAAGTGAGATCTTTAGCAAAGATTGAGTCTAAACACAAACTTATGCTAATACACATACCCTGTCAAAGACCAAAACAGCTTCATCAGACAAAGACTTTTGTCCCTTTACATTATTTACATAATGCAGTTTTCAGTCAGTTTTGTTTACGTAAGTCATTTTTAAGGTGAGCGCAAAGACTCCCAAATCACCAAGATGTGATGGAGGAGGGAGGACCTGGGTGTACGTGTGCCCAAACATCTGTGCCCTCGTCTGGGAGAACGCATCGTTGATACCCGTCTAGCTGACTCACTTATTTCCCGCACGCTCCCACCAAGAACGCCCAATCAGCTTGTTGGAGATGAACAACAGTCTTCTCTAGAGGATACAACATTGTCCTTTGGCACCAGTGACAGGTACTCATTAAAACCTTCCACCGTGTACACGAGCTGTATTATTTTTCCCAGCTTTGTTCCATTCCGAGCCCACTTGAGCTATTGTCCTCAACGCCACGCTGCGCTCGCAAAAACCGGGAGAGTTATGAATAGCGTATGTTTCGGCGACGTTTCATCAAAGTCAGCGGCACGGCAGGAGGTTTGGGAACGGGGGTGGGGCGCATGCCAAGAACTAGCAGGAGCAGGAGTGTTCAGGGAGCCCACCGGGAGACAGAGCCAGGCCAGCTGTTGTGTGTGATGCGCCGGTGGTGGGGTAGGATGATAGTAGTGCGATGGAGAGCCTAACAGACCGCACGCTAGCTGGCAGAGTAGGGGTGGTGCTGAAAGGACAGCTCCCAACCAGCCGGACAGCTCCTGGTACTGACCTCAGCATGCGTCACGGGAGGAAGCGCAAGCGGATCGAGCATCTGTGTGATTGGCATGTTAGTGAGCGTGCGTGTGAGAGAGAGAGAGGGTGGGAGGGAGAGAGAGGGAGGGAGGGAGAGAAAGAGAGAGAGGGGGAGAGAGGGAGGGAGAGAGAGAGGGGAAGAGGGAGAGAGAGGGAGGGAGGGACAGAGAGAGAGGGGGGAGAGAACAGGAGGGAGAGTGAGAAAGAGGGAGAGAGAGGGAGTGAAAGAGATGGAGAGAAAAGGAGAGAGGGAGGGAAATAGAAAGAGAGATAGGAGAGGGAGAGAGAGAGGGAGAGAGGGAAACACCAGCTACTTACACACGTGTGTATCATTGTGCTTGACAGAGAGACACACTCGCTACCTCTGAAGTAGTGCAGGACAGCACAACGCACGTATCCTTGTGCATGTGAGAAACGGAAGAACTGAACATGAATTCTGCATCTGTGCAAAAAGGACCCAGTGCACAATTTCTCACTTGTCCTGGCACGCTGATAAACAATCAGGTTTATCGCTTATAAATGTCCAATCTGTGCCTAATCTTGGACTGACCCTGTGGCCCGCACAGAGATACGGGAAGGGAGGACAGCTTTAGAGTAGGAGGTACTGGCCCAATGCAGGGCTGTCAAATCTCTGATGAGTGGGTGGGCACAGAGAGAGGGAGAGAGAGAGGGAGAGAGGGGGGGAGAGAGAGGTAGGGAGAGGAGGGAGAGAGAGGGAGGGAGAGAGAGAGAGAGAGAGAGAGAGAGAGAAAGGGAGGGAGGGAGGGAGGGAGGGGGTACTGTGAATAATCTCTTGGCTAGTTCTGGATCTTCTTGGTGTTGCTTACATAATGTTACAATGCGGTATGTTTTTAAATCACTGAACAAAGCGGAGAGTTAATAATACGAAATGTCTGTCATTTAAATTGTGATTTTACTAACAGCAAAAAAAAACTTCAAAAAAGCAAATAATGTTCCTAAACTGATGGACTTTGTTGCATCTGCTAATCATGTGCCATGTGTTTGTAAGCATACCCAAAGTGTGTAAGCATATTTATCAAAACTACTGCCATTATAGGGCTGTTATATCAACAACACAAACATCAGCATTCCTCTTTTAAGATCACAGCAGCAGGAATGGAAGAAAGAAAAAAAAAGACAAACGCTGAAATCTGTGCTCATACAGCGAAGAGACAGACAGGTGAGGGTAGGGGTCTGTGAGACAGACAGGTGAGGGTAGGGGTCTGAGACAGACAGGTGAGGGTAGGGGTCTGAGACAGACAGGTGAGGGTAGGGGTCTGAGACAGACAGGTGAGGGTAGGGGTCTATGAGACAGACAAGTGAGGGTAGGGGTCTGTGAGACAGACAGGTGAGGGTAGGGGTCTGTGAGACAGACAGGTGAGGGTAGGGGTCTGAGACAGACAGGTGAGGGTAGGGGTCTGAGACAGACAGGTGAGGGTAGGGGTCTATGAGACAGACAAGTGAGGGTAGGGGTCTGTGAGACAGACAGGTGAGGGTAGGGGTCTGTGAGACAGACAGGTGAGGGTAGGATGTCTATGAGACAGACAGGTGAGGCTAGGGGGTCTGTGAGATAGACAGGTGAGGGTAGGGGTCTGTGAGACAGACAGGTGAACGTAGGGGTCTGTGATGAGAGTCACAGCAGGTCTCCAGCATCTTTCAACATTTCCTGCTATTCTAAGATCCCTGTGTTTCTTAGTCTGATGTGTGATGTATGTGTATTGTGCACCAGACTCCACAGTCTGGGCAGCTGTGGTCAGTAATGTTCTTCTTGGGTCGATTCCGCAGCCTTTTTGCTTGTGTCCTCCTGTCATCTTTGCACATCACCACAGCGGAGATGTTCCCAGTCACAGTGATGTCTCTGTTCTCCAGCCTCCTCACCAACACTTCACCTCTTCAAGGCTGTTTTTAATTGGTCCTTCGGAAACTTTCTGTCTTCCTGCGAGCCAAAAATGGTCCTTCCGAGCGTTTTTCTTCTCCTCCGGGGCATCAGCTGCAGTAGACTTAGGCGTAAATTATTTCCCCAGGAATCACTCAGTCTAATATCAGCACGGCTCAGCGCAGCAGATGCTGATTGATTGTGGCCTAAATACTTTTACAGCTGGTCTACAGCAAGTACTTTTGAATGCACCAAACAATCTCCCCCACAAGGCAGTCTGGGACTTCAAGCACTGCAATGTTGTGGCTATAAAACACGCAGGTCTCACACCTACAGAGTGCCATCATGTAGATAACCTGGCAGACTGTAAATTGTTTACCTGTTTTATCCTGGTCTGAATTTCAAGGCTGGGGTGTCCTCACAGGCTGGTGTCCTGACAGGCTGGTGTCCTCACAGGCTGGTGCCCAGACAGGCTGGTGTCCTCACAGGCTGGTGCCCAGACAGGCTGGTGTCCAGACAGGCTGGTGCCCAGACAGGCTGGCGTCCTGACAGGCTGGTGCCCAGACAGGCTGGTGCCCAGACAGGCTGGCGTCCTGACAGGCTGGTGTCCTGACAGGCTGGTGTCCTGACAGGCTGGTGCCCAGACAGGCTGGTGCCCAGACAGGCTGGCGTCCTGACAGGCTGGTGTCCTGACAGACTGGTGTCCTGACAGGCTGGTGCCCAGACAGGCTGGTGTCCAGACAGGCTGGTGCCCTGACAGACTGGCGTCCTGACAGGCTGGTGTCCAGACAGGCTGGCGTCCTGACAGGCTGGTGTCCTGACAGGCTGGTGCCCAGAAGCATAAATCACGAGACCTGAATTAAAGTTGCTGAATGGAGAAACAGGTATCAGAGGTATATGTCCAGTTCAGCGTAGGGCCTCTCAGCTGCAGGGTCAGGGTGCATCATAAGTCACCAGCGCTGTGGGTCACTGCACCAAAAAATGACCTTGAGCTAATGTCTCGAGAGCTTGACGTTTGCCTGGACTTCCTAGACCTTAAAAAGGTTTCTATAGGTCCTTTCTTCACCTCAGTGCTGTTGTCAAGCTTCCCACGAAGACGTCGGACACCAGCGTTTTGTAATCTCATTCTGAAAATGTGGAGTTTGTTAAAAAAAAAAATTTAATTGCCATTTAAATTTCAGAAGAATGCTGCATAGATACCTGCCTGCTCATGTTGACAGAGGGAGGTCAGCTGACACGCCTGAGCAAGAGGGAGGTCAGCTGACACGCCTGAGCAGACGTCTGTCATGACACTTCTGCTGTAGGCATCACGTTATCATCATCCAACTCTTTTTAAAGCCACGCTATGATTCTTCTTATGCTTTACTTACAAGCCTGCACAGCAACCTCTGCAGATGGACTTATCACGTCAGAATTGACAGTGTTGAGAACTGCATTCACCCACTGTTAAGGGATGATCTCAAGATCCCAGCCTAGCAGTTAAGGTGATAGTGGCATTCAGGTGGTTTCAAAATGCTCACCATGAGTTGAGTGTATCAAGGTTTGGTTTTCAGGAGGGTCAGAATGTTTGCTGACCTGAAGGCTGATGAAACATCTTCTGGATCCACACATGATTTCCAGAGAGCGGTAAATTTCATGGATTTTTACTAGCTCAGAGTTGTTTTTTTATACTTCGAGTCGGGCGGTGACCACCACAGAGGGTGGATGTGGCATCTCTGAGGGTGGTGTGTTTTGTGCAGGAGTTGTGACAGAGTTGTCATCTCCTCACCAAGTTGTCATCTCCTGACCAAGTTGTCATCTCCTGACCAAGTTGTCATCTCCTGACAAAGTTGTCATCTCCAATGCTCCTGAAACCAGAAGATTGCTGCTTTCACAGGTCTGCAACTTGCTCAGGTCCACGTTTGATCCTTTCCGTTTACGGAGCTGTGGAGAAGTTTGATCTCTCCTAATTTCCCATGTAGGGAGCAGCAGCTCGTTTCTTTCACTAAGCCAGGCGCAATGCAGTTTTCTCTTCCTGGGCTGCAAGACAGTGTAGCATCATTTGCAAGTTTGCTCCAGTTTGCAAGTTTGGTGGCATCTTTCCTGCTGTCAGCCCCCCTCATGGGTAATTACGACATCACTGATGTCAGCTTGCTTCACAGTTAGGAGCTAATGTTGTTAGTAAGGGTGTATCCATGGAGTTTGGTATCTTTTTTTTCTTCCTTTGTTTTTGTAAAATCTGGAACAGAACGTGAGTGATGATAAGATCGTGCTTGGTGTGCAGGGTTAAAATTCTAATTCCATTTATGCCGACCTGCGTGAAAGTGTGGCCATAATCTGTTTTGTCCTATTCTAGCACTTAGGACATCTGGGAGATTTTATTTTCAGTCGCTGGGATGTGATTAAGGACCTCATTTAGATGCTGGTAGAAATGATCTTTGACATTATCCTCAGATGGAAGCTAATGCTTTTGCCTAAACACTGGGACGAGTGAAACGGTGGTTCTTGGGTCTTTTGGCAAGCTGAAAAGAAGATCCGGTTTATTAACACGCTGTGGTTGCCCATCTAAAAGGTGACCTCACTCCTCCTTCACAGACTCCTCTTCCAGAACTTTCTTTTTGCTTAGCTCTGCACCAGTAAGGTCTGTTCTCCAGCAGGACTCATCTGTTTCATGGTCTGTCTCCAGGAGAGTTTGGGGATCCCTTGCTGCTAAAACTAGTGAGACAGAGGAATGTTCCTGTTTTGAAATGTCCCAGTGTTTGATGGGTGCAGTATCCTGTCCAGGAGTGTATGTGGGTGGGCAAATCTCTGGACTAAGTTATTCAATAAAATAACTAAATAAAAGATCTAAACGGAGCTGCTCAGCCTCTAAGGTTCTTTCACAGGAAACTGTCTCTTATTTCCAGCTGCTAGCAATCATTGCCATGTACCCATGACATACAAGTCTGACCAAGATCTCGCAGTGCATAAACTTCAGGTCACACTACCAGCTGTATCTTGGCTTGCAACACCTGTTTCCAGCAAGGGATATTGTTCACGAGGTCAAAGTTGAACACCTGTGCCAGGATCATTTCAACTAAGCCACTAAATGAGGTCCTTCCTCACATCCCAAGCTCCTGGATCATGTCTAGGAGTGCAACTCTCTGTGAAGCACTAAATTCCATATATATAAGTAATCATTTCATGAGACAAACACCTTTGCAGACCACCAATATGTTTCAGGGGTGGGGAATTCTTTCCAGCCTGTAGTCATACGATATCCATTACTATGTGTGGTCATGTGACCAAAGAGTTTTGTATATAGGGAGGCTCAGTACTGGTAAGTCAAATCCTTACACATCCTTATACTTGCTCACTTTCCTGTTCAGCGAGGGAGAGCGAGCACCAGAGTGCACGGGAGAGTGAGTGCTGAGAGCTGACGTAACTGAGAATGTACTGTAGCTCTAGTGACTGTGCAACACACACCCTCTGGACACTGTACATCAGCACACACGCTCACACACATATGAATATCTCTCTCTCTCTCTCTCTCTCACACACACACACACACATCTCTCTCTCTTTTTCACACACATACACACGAATCTCTCTCTCTCTCTTTCTCTCTCTCTCGCTCACACACACACACACATCTCTCTCTCTCTTTCACACACATACACACGAATCTCTCTCTCTCTCTCTCTCACACACACACACACACACACATATATATATATGTGAATCTCTCTCTCTCTCTCTCTCGCTCACACACACACACACACACACACACACACACACACACACACTTCAGGTCATGTGGAGATTGTTTTTGCCAGTCTGGAAACAATGTGATGGTTTTCTACACTGTCAGCACCAACAGAAACATGACAACAGACTTACATGTTTTTATGTTTCCATTCTGTTTAGAATGATACGAAAATGTCAAAAAAGTCTAAAACGTGGTGACAGAAGATACCTCTCTGCAATGCTAGGTCGCTTAATAATGACCACCTGAACAGCTGAAGTTATTTTTTCCTGATAATTGCTGCTACTGCCAAACCTCTTTTGGCTAGCACGCCAAGCTTTGCACGGAAGGTGCCATTTTATATCTAGCTGCCTCTATGAGAATCGCATCCCTGAGATTTATAAGTTGTAAAACTATCCTCAGAATAGCTAACAGCAGTGTTAGACAAAGCCCCGGTGGGCCTTATTCAATCAGTAGAGCACCAGGAGGGAAAGAACCAGTACAATGAGACAGAAGGAATAGAAGAGGGAATTCAAGCCTGACCTGGCAACCCTGACCTGACAGACTGCAGGATATAACAGGATGAAGACCTGGACCTCCATGTTCTTAGCCTTACAAGTCATGTAAAGCCAGTAGGTTGTGGTAATCTCAGACAGTTGCTGCACTATGAAAACATCTTCATGGTCCTGCACCAATATTACAGAAGCAAAAGACGTTGGTTTATAGTGAAGAACATTAGCTACCCCAGCTGGCTAGAAACCCACATGCCGTAATAACAAAATACCAAGGAATACGTGATATAGGAACACAGCGGCTTCATGAAAAAATGTTTCAGACATAAATTTGCTTGAAATTGTCTGGAGGACAATAGACCAAGAGAATGTGGGCAGTATAATTCCACTGACAAAGCCACATGGGGAAAATGAAAGAGGTTCATTTTGGGTCTTTACCTAATTTCTTAATCCAATCAGGTGATCTGATTATTCCACATTAAACTGCACTCGAACTGCACTCACACTCTGCCTACAGATCTGAAACGGCCACGTGTCACGTATAGAAGATGAGAATGTGGCTAAATAAACCTGATTTAAGTCTGGTGGATTCCTTGACAACTTCAGAAATATGTTTTCCAAAGAAATGCACTGAAATCAGCTGAAACCCAAATGTACAGATCGGCCTTTGTAATAGAACAACAGGAAGTACCACACTCGCTCAATTGTTTATCAATCTGGGCCCAAGACACCCAACTGTGCTAAATAAACCATCACTGACGTATCTGCTGCTAACCACAGCACCAGCCACAGTTTAGTGTGTAGGGATTTGTATTTAATCCATTATTCTTATTTTAGTGTGAATTATTAGACCTTTGATGTCCTTTACTGTCAGGCTGAGGGGACTAGAGGTAGCGGACGGCCACATATCATGGATGGCGGATTTCCCAGAATTCCCCTCACCTTATATGCTTGCCTTCCCTAAGGTCGTAGAGAGAAAAAAAGATGTCGGAGTCTTCGCCAATGGTGTTGTAAGTGAAGCTCTTGAGATTGACAAACAGGTGGTGTGGCACAGGTATTCTACAGACGTCACCATGACGTTGCCGTGCACTGTCCCCCTGGCAACAGAGGCAAATCATTACACTCATTAGCACAATTCTAACACCAATATACATCACTCCATACAAGACAAACCACTCTTTACTATCAATACATATTTATGAATACAACATGTTAGGCATTTTACATGCACATTTATTGGATATTTCACACTGACATGTCATGAATATGCATAAACAATACTAGACACGTGGCTCGCATAGCCGTGACCATGAGGCGCAAATTCTCACCACAACACACGATCTTAACACAAGCCTACGTCACATTCAGCAAGTGTACCTCTCCGCTGACAGGGGGTTTCATCCAGGTTTCATACGTTTGACAGATTTCAGCTTGAGGTCACCCGTGACTTATACAAAGGGCTGAATGTCTAAGCTCTGTTTGCAATTACGAAGACGTTGTGAGAGGTGACGGCTGTACCTGGGATGTGCTCTGCTGGACATTGTGTCTGCTGGATAGATGCTGGATGGGGACAGGGGAAAAAAGGGATGGGGAGAAAGTATACATCCTTAGCGATATACGTCTGGTTAGAATCTGGCATATGAGCAAGATTACACTGCTGGGTGTGTCCCAGTGGGTAGAGGACAGGGGTGGGCCAGTACTACTGAACCAAAGTGAGTACAACATGCTGGGTGTGTCCCAGTGGGTAGAGGACAGGGGTGGGCCAGTACTACTGAACCAAACTGAGTACAACATGCTGGGTGTGTCCCAGTGGGTAGAGGACAGGGGTGGGCCAGTACTACTGAACCAAACTGAGTACAACATGCTGGGTGTGTCCCAGTGGGTAGAGGACAGGGGTGGGCCAGTACTACTGAGCCAAACTGAGTACAACATGCTGGGTGTGTCCCAGTGGGTAGAGGACAGGGGTGGGCCAGTACTACTGAACCAAACTGAGTACAACATGCTGGGTGTGTCCCAGTGGGTAGAGGACAGGGGATGGGCCAGTACTACTGAACCAAACTGAGTACAACATGCTGGGTGTGTCCCAGTGGGTAGAGGACAGGGGTGGGCCAGTACTACTGAACCAAACTGAGTACAACATGCTGGGTGTGTCCCAGTGGGTAGAGGACAGGGGTGGGCCAGTACTACTGAACCAAACTGAGTACAACATGCTGGGTGTGTCCCAGTGGGTAGAGGACAGGGGTGGGCCAGTACTACTGAACCAAACTGAGTACAACATGCTGACATCTGCTGGTAGCAGCAAGCGGAAATAAGCTCTTCCTGGATACTGATATAATAGTTGTAACGTGGTCCAGGCAGGATGCGGGGACGAGATGTCAAACAACGCAGTTTATTTTGAGCAAACAATGGCTACTGAAGTAGCAAAGAAGTAACATGAAACACTCACGATGTGGACTCACAAAGACGAACACGGGACAAGACTAACATACACAATATATACTTAACACCTAACAAGCACCGTGTGTAACACACTGGACTAACGAGACGTGTGAACACACACACAAACAACCAAGTACATATATGGACGTGGACTACACCTACACACACAAAAAATCATAATTAACTTTAAACTTTAACTTTAAATTGTAAATAATTACCAAAGCATTGGTAGTAAATATAAGTAATATCTGTTGATAGATTTATTTATAATAAAAATATATATGTTTTGGGGCGGCATGGTGGTGTGGTGGTTAGCACTGTCGCCTCACAGCAAGGCAGTCTGGGTTCGATTCTCGGTCTGGGCTGCTCTGTGTGGAGTTTGCATGTTCTCCCTGTGCCTGTGTGGGTTTTCTCCGGGTACTCCGGTTTCCTCCCACAGTCCAAAGACATGCATCCTAGGTTGATTGGTCACTCTAGATTGCCCGTAGGTGTAGGTGTGAGTGTGTGCGTGTTGGTCATGTGGTGGACTGGCAAACTGCCCATGGTGTACCCTGCCTTCGCCCGGAGATGCTGGGATTGGCTCCAGCCCCCCGTGACCCCGACTAGCGGGAATAAGCGGTACGGATAATGAATGAATGAATATATGTTTTAAGATGGAATATAATAAGGCACCTTATGACAATCAAATTATTGTACAAACATTCTCCAACATTGGGCCTAGTGTGTTTGAAAACACACACATCCACCACACAGACACATATCCACCACATACACACACACATCCATCACACACACACACAACCACCACACACATATACACACACACACACACACACCACACAGACACATATCCACACACACACACACACATCCACCACACACACACACATCCACCACACAGACACACATGCACCACACACATCCACCACACACACACATGCACCACACACACACATCCACCACACACACACAACCACCACACACACACACACACACACACACACACACCACAAACACACACATCCACCACACACACACACGCACCACACACACACACATCCACCACACACACACACACACACACACACCACACACACACACATCACACCACACACACACACATGCACCACACACACACACACACACACACCACACACACACACACACACCACACACACACACACACACACACACACACACACACACACACACACACACACACACACACACACACACACACACACCACACACACACACACACACACACACACACACACAGATTATTGTTCCCACCTGTTTCTAGTTGTTTCCCTTTTAGTCCAGTTTAAATCCTGTTCTTTGTCTTGTTTGGTGCTGGACATTGTGAATGAATGTATTAGTTTGTTTGTATCTGGCTGGTAGTAAGTGATGAAATCTTTCTTGTTGTTGTTTGTCTGTGTAACCTGTGAGTTATTTCCAGTTTATGTTGTTTTACTGCCTAGTTTCACTTTTGTTTGTTACTATGGATATTAGTCTTGGCTTGTTGACCCTGGACCGTGACCCCCACTCTGATTCTGGATGTGCCTTTAATAAACCTCGCTGTGCTCGGCGCATGCGTGCGCCTCATCACTCACTGACGCCCTGGGCGTTACACAGTGGGCCAACACAACCCTAATTTAGAAAAACTCCGAAAACAAAACACCCCCTTTCTAATTTCAATTTTTATCCTCTGGGAAAATAAAAACATGTCATGAATCTACTCATCAACCCACAATCGTGAGAACAGAATGAGTAAACTCGGGCTACAACTCATAACGTTTCCACAATTATGTTTCATTTTCTCATGACAACCTGTATGAGTAAAAAAAATTCTTGGAGGTCTTGGAGTTTGAGGGCATGGTCCAGGTCTTGGAGTTTGAGGGCATGGTCCAGGTCTTGGAGTTTGAGGGCATGGTCCAGGTCTTGGAGTTTGAGGTCATGGTCCAGGTCTTGGAGTTTGAGGGCATGGTCCAGGTCTTTCCGCTAGGATCTTTTAGATAGATGCTCATGCTCCTGGGATCTGTTGGAGTCATCCATCCAGGTCAGAGGTCACAGCCCCTAGTGGCCCCATCCAGCTCAGAGGTCACAGCCCCTAGTGGCCCCATCCAGCTGGACCCATCCAGCTCAGAGGTCACAGCCCCTAGTGGCCCCATCCAGCTCAGAGGTCACAGCCCCTAGTGGCCCCATCCAGCTCAGAGGTCACAGCCCCTAGTGGCCCCATCCAGCTCAGAGGTCACAGCCCCTAGTGGCCCTATCAGCACTGACACAACCTTGTTAACTTTCCACAATCTCGACTTCTTCTTTTAGGCACTGGTACTTTTCGAACTTCCTTCCTAGGGATGTTTTCATCAGTTGGAACCGCCATGTCTGTTCTCTGCATCTTCTCCGCTATTACGAGGTCTGGTTGGATTTGCCATTGCTTGCGTATCTGTCTGGATCCAGAGGTCCCTCAGGATCGTAGCTGTGTTGTTCTCCACCCACCCTTCGCTTGCATATGTACCTGTATATTATCCCATCCGCTTGGCTGTGCCCCTCGGTGTAATCTTTCCCTGCCCACCATCTTGCTTTCTGCTACTAGGTGCAGGATAATCTCAGGGGGCCATTTTCCTTTTCAGAACGTGCATCTTGGGTCTAGTCTGGTGTAATACACCCCTGCTTCAAGTGACCTGAGCTTTTTTTGTTTGTTTTGTATACTGGATGTTGGGCGGAGTGCTGTGTGCACTGTGAAGTTTCTTGTCTTGATGTAGGTAGCATCAAGCTTCCAGCTCAACTCTTACTGTGCCTGCTGGGAAACTGGCAATCCATATGGGCTTTTGGCTGTGCTCTTACTTTTGCCATTCTGTTGACTGTTGCGGATCTGCCTTTACTTATGAAGGTACTTTTGCTTTTCTTGTTTCTGCCTCATGGTTTTTGCGGAGTATGCAAGGTTGCCACAGAAAAAGGATACACCTCAGTATGCACAGCTGTGAAATGACCTCTGTCTGTTTCTCTGAAAACCTTCTAAACTCCACTGAATGTTTTATTACTTCGACATCTTTAACTACAATACCCTGCAGTTACTCCCTGGAATATTTATTTATTTATTCCTCTTTACTGAGCATATTATACACCAGGCACATAGAAGAACATAGACGGACCTTAGACACAACCAGATGACAAACAAAACACTACCGACATTTTTTTATTACTCCCAGGGCCAAAATGCAAGAAGAGGTACTATAAATCAAGAGCAAACGATCTCCAGCTCCAAGGACCAAAACAACTTCTGCCAAGCCAGCGCTCTTCACACCACTGCTGTGTTCTTTGTTGCCTTAATGCAGGTAAAACTGGAGGTTACTTGAGCATTGTTAGTTTGTTTTGGTTCTTCTACCTCCCCAAAAACCCTTCAAATCAGACCAGCCATGCCTGCAAATTGTGCTCCTGCTCCAGAAAGGACAGAGAGTTTTAGAGTCAGTCCCAACGTCTTGATGATCTTGGGGTCTTCTGGCTTCAGAGCACCAAGAGTTCGGCATCGGCGTCTAAACCTCAGAAGCTCCGGATCAACAGCCAGACCAGCCGCTGCCTCTCGGGGGTTAAAATTCACCATGAGACACCAGGCCCAGGCAGCCCAGGGCAGGAGGGCAGTGCACAGTCCAAGCTGGCCAGAGTCATTGTCCTACGTCCAGTTATGCCCTTATTTCTGAATTGGGTATTTTGAGTCACAGATTAAATACCTAATGTGCAATGTGTGCTGCTGCAGTAGGAAAGTCGTGGCTAAATTCTGTTGTAAAGAAAAAATCATGTTTGGTCCCATTTTAGCAACTCAGAATGTAAATGACGGGCACATTAATAAAGCTTGCTCATCTGTAAGCAGGCAAAGTGTTGAATTAATGGTGATGTGTTTTTTTTGTTGCATGTTTTGGTATTTATGTATGATTTATGTATGATTTCTGCCATATCTTTCCCCATTTGATATGGTCCTTGCTGCCAAGATTCAACCTCCACCACAGCAAACAGTGACTAGAAAGACTTGGAATAATAAAGTATATTTAGACAACTCAGAATCACATGGTGGAGTGGGAGAGCTGTAACAGGGACACACACACACACACACACACACACACACACACACACACACACACACACACACACACACACACACACACACACACACACACACACACACACACACACACACACACACACACACACACACACACACACACACACACACACACACACACACACACACACACACACACACACACACACACACACACACACACACACACACACACACACACACACACACACACACACACACACACACACACACACACACACACACACACACACACACACACACACACACACACACACACACACACACACACACACACACTGTCATATTCATAACTGAGCTAACAGCATCATGGCGGTTATTCAGAGACTTAAAATCACGAGGTAACACTGATTACCCACTTAGCAGTTTTGTTTACCACACATGCTAATATCTGTTTTCTGCCTGGTGCTAGCAAGCGCTAACTGTTATCACAGTTTGCAAACATTACGAATAAGGCTGTCATAGCAGGCATGATCTAGAACACTCACCATTTTGTAGAGGTCTGAAACGCTAATCTGGTCTGCATCCACCATTTCAAAGTCTTTCCTTGGTACAAGATCCAGGCCTAAGTGCCTGTGGAGCAAAAAAGAGATTACATTGGGGCCTGAAGTGGCCATAAAAGAACAATCTTGGTAAAATAATCCAGTTGAAAATTAGCATGCTAGACAGTGATAAATCATAAAATAAAAAATAAAAACAATGTTACCATTTCCACCTGTTGCGGTGGCTCTAACACATGCTAACAAGCTAATTTTGATATCTCAAGTTCTATGTTACACACTCTGCCTTTAATATACATCAGGACAGCTTAATTCAGAATACCAATCGTACCAGTTTCAAAAACTGTTAGTATTTCTAGAATATGTTTCCAATTAGTGAGGAAACAGTGCTGATGAAAATAGATATCAAGATATCATTTATTCATCAGTAAACACCTGAGAAATACCTCCAGATACTATCAATGCACTAAACAATCAGTGAGCTATGGTCCGTTTTGTGCAATCCTTGTGTAGCCAAGGCCAGGAGTCTCGGTGTGTGTGAGTGCTTTGTATTAGCCTAAATGTGGGATGTCTGATAGTTGAGGGAAGGAAACGTAACATAGACTTATTAAAGAACCTGTAAGATTTTTTTTTTTACACAGCTGGAAATAAAGATCACAGACCTTCTACACTCTTACAGGCTCATGTATTTGGTTATTCATCTTTATTATTAGTCAGGCATTAGGAGTGCAGTGAAGATCAGGGATCAGGACCCAACAGCGAGGCTGTGGAGTGTAAGCGTTTAAAGATGTCCTCTGCATTACTCCACTTCTTGCCTGTCTGGGAGGTCCGACTGACTATTAATGATGGTTCACATTTGCCTGCTCTTGACACAAAGACATTGATGTAAAAATCAACAGCAACTCCAAAACAAACTCTAATTAATTTATGGACCAATCAGAATACATTTACTATGGAAAGACTGATGAGCACCAAGCAATTATGAACAGAGTCGTGAGCCAGATGAGCGGATGCTGCTAATTTGCCACTTCAAGGTCCTCCAAACGACACAAATATATTATGACTGCAACTAAACGAGGGGACTCTTAATTGACATTGGAAGCTGCAACATGTCAAAATACAACAATTCCATTATTCCCCTACAAAGCAAGGTTTGTATAAATGCTTCTAAATCCAGTGGGCATCTAAGTGTGTGTGTGTGTGTGTGTGTGTGTGTGGGTGGGGGGCACTCTACTGACATTTACCTGATGCATGACAGGTTAGAAATGGCAATCATGTCATGTTTTTAGGCAAAGGAGGAATCATATGAAGGTAAAACGCAAATGGTTTAATATAGTAGTTTAAAGGGCAATCAAAAACACTGTCGAAAACCAGACGAAGATAAACTGAGACGAAATGGCAAAACAGTATATAGGCACAGGTCAAAACACAGTGGCATAAGGTACAAGAGACACACAGCTGGGAAGCGCTAGACAGGGCATAGCGAGACTTCGAATAGGCAAACAGGAACGGATAGGTATTTATAGACAGAGACAAAGGAATAAGCCAGACACAGGTGACACTAATAATCAGGGGATTGGGAGCAGATGGGAGGATTCTGGGGATTGTAGTTTGCTGGAGACCGGATGGATACTGCAGGTGTGAAAAAATGACAGCTTCATGAGTCCACAAGGTCATGACTTGTTCATTAAGACATGAATAACAGTTTTATAAAATATATCTAAGTTCTTATTCCACTGTCCAAAAAAGCATCTTAGGGACAATCACCACTATGGCAACCTGTCACAGGTGTATATCATATTACCATAAATCAGCATTAAGATAGTAGCTATCAGCTGTCTCTACCACCTCCTTACCAACATGGTAATTGTGTTGTGTAAAGAGACCAAGCAAACAGTCACCTACTCTTTAGTGCAATGATATTTAATTACTTGGTTTTGAACACATTACTGATTAAACGATCACGGATTGAACTAGTCAAGGTGGATCAAAGAATAGAAAACACCACAAGGTAGTGAGTTCTGTAGATCTTGGAGTGTAGGACACTGGATCTGGCCATCATTTGGATACTGATATAATCATTCATACTTGGCATCTAAAATGGTTATGTGTGCGTGGTCATCAGGGTATCTCAGTAAACTGATATCTAATACACACCTCACACTATTAAAAATCACTACATAAGCCACGTCTGTGATTTTGTATGCAGGATTTCTGGATTTATTATGAATGGTTAACTAAGACCTTAAGTAATGACCTTTAAATTGTTGCCAAGTAGTCAAAAAATCATTTACAGGAAGTTTGCACTGGGGCTTCCAGCTGCTCGACGTCTGACATATTTCACTGGGGCTGCTGAACTTTAATTTAGGAAACACTTCATAATTTCTATTTTTTTAGTGCTCTAAGTAATAACCAATAAGGGTGGAAATGTCAGCGGAGGCAGGAAAAACTGAACCATAACTTCCAAAAGCTCTAACCAGCTTCTCCTCTGTCCTTAACACCTCTCTGACTTTCCAGTTGGTACGTGCCACTGACTGCCATCCATTTCATCCCGCTGACTCATTTGCCTGTTACCCTGACCGGCGCATTCTGCTGAGAGAGACTAAAAGTGCCTCCTGCCCCACTACCACACAGCCACGGAAGACAAGCGACCTTCACAAAAGCTTAGACTGACGACCTTCAAGGAGTGTTATTTTGGATTTCCAACTGCTCAATAGTCCTTCGAGGAATGTACTTCCTGGATGGACTTCCTGAATGTACTTCCTGGATGTACTTCCTGGATGGACTTCCTGAATGGAGTTCCTGAATGTACTTCCTGAATGTACTTCCTGAATGCACTTCCTGAATGGACTTCCTGACGTCCTTCCTAAAACATGTAAAACGAAGCAGCCGACTGAAAAACTGAAATACACTGAATATGTTAAAATTACGTCTTCACCTTTTCCGCCCTTTTGGTATTATTCAATCTTTCTCTTATGGCAACATCAAGCGTGTCACATGATATGAGCATGGTGAGTGTAGAGCAACATTTAGTGTTGTATTACTATTAATATTAGTTAACAGACCCCTCTCTCTAAAAAGGAGTGAGGTATAAAGTGCATACCAGTACAATGAAAAAAAATTAACTCGATTAATTGTAGACACTTGATCCATGTGAACTGTTTACGTGAACAGTGCCCTCTGCTTAAATTGAATCCTTGAGCTGCTCCAGTATGTTCAAAATTGTCTAATTCCCCTGCGTTTCACTTTATGAGAGGCACAGCAGTCTGCCAGGGCATGGCTGTGAGTGACAGATGTTAGCGTTTCGCTAATTCCCACCGCCGGCCCTATTCAGAGCGCGGAGAGTGCGTCGGTAATCCATCTCCATCTCTGTGCCCTGCTGACTGAGCGCTCGGGAGGCCGGGCTCTGTCTCCTATGTGGCGGCTTGCCATTGGTGCTTGTTTAAACACTGACCAACGGAGCGGGGATCACTGGGAAAGGGGGGTGGAGTGAGCCACGTTTTTCTGAGAAAAGAAGTATTGACCACCTCGGACCTCCCAAGCAGGGTTAGGACCTCCTCAAAATGCCTTTTTAATGAGGACACACGCAAGCCTGTTTGCTGGGATAGTGCTAAAGACCAGCTGAAAACACATCCAAACTGTGTGCTGTAGTTCTGCGATCACACTAATACATTAATACATGTATGTATGATATAGCATCTCTTTTCTCTTCGATGCACTACAATTTAAATATTATCCAGACTGGATATGTAAATGATGTAGATTCACATCATGTTCCAAGCCAGTCTTGCATTCAGTGACCTTGTAATTAACAAATGATTAAAATGGTTGTGCTTGTAGACATTTCAAGTGATGGTGACCTTTTTGTGATGGTAAGTTTCTTTATTAATTCATCTGCACCATGAGTTTGCAGCTCGGTTGCTGGAGACACGGAGTCTGGCATAGTTTGATGATTTTTCTGCTTAAGCATACACCTTGAAAACCCAGCAATTAAAGGATGAGTTGAAATATGTATATCTGAGCAGCCTAATTACCAAACTCTGCTGGACTCCAGCCATACAGACGTTGGGCACCCCCTGATATATACACTCACTGCTTGCCATTAACCTCATCATGCAAATTATGTACATCATAATGAGGGGAAATGAATCTCTCACTACAATGCAGGGCACAATAAGACAAAGGGGATCATTTGCCATCAACCTGACTGTGTTGTACATGCAGAGCAACATCAGATCCAGAGTTGGGCCATGTGTCTGTGTGAATGTGCATGGACGATCCAGAGTAATAACAATCAATCAGCAATTATAATTTACACCGTGGGAGAAGAACAACCCGTATTCCTACAAACCAGTTCCAGGACCTTTATGGGCAAACTGGTGACTTCCACTTTTAATGGGAAGTTAATCCTGTGTACCGCTGTATCTGTTTTAAAGTGCTCTGTTCACCTTGAGTCTTTTCTGCCTCCTGACCTGAGTGCGACCTAAAAACTGTGTGTTTGCTACAGACTCAGGTTTGTTTCTAGGTGAACTGTAACGGACAGGCAGAGACGGCAGGGCAAAACCATCAGTCCACTGGCACTAATTTGCACTGAATGGTCTATTTCAGTTCATAATCTGTAATGTAATTGAGCTAATAGAGATGCCTAATAGTTTGCCATCTGCAGATGGAAATGCAAACCATCTGTTCTCAGCAGGAGAGGTATTATAATGTTCTTTTCAAAACTCTGGAAGTTAGAGACCATAAGCTTTGCTTGATTTCTGCAGCATGTAACTATGGAGTTTTATTGGTTGCGCACTAGTCATTAGAAACTGACCTGAAACAATTTAAATGCAAACTGCACACTGTAGACCCTGGAGCTGCCTTGTGAAACCCCTCGTTTTGATGACAAACGATCAGTCTGGAGATTGTGCTGAATAAGTATGTTTTTTGTTTTGTTTTGAGGAGCAGTAGGTGTGTTTGTGGAGGTTATGAAAGGAGAAGATATTCTCATTTACATGCAAGGAACAGAGAGGTGGTGAAGGGGTTGAGATGCTGTGCTCAGCACGCAAGCACCTTCGAAACTACCCCCCTGTGGTCCAAGGTTTGAATCCCCCGATACCCACCTCAATGCAAACCTGCATCATTCCAGATGGTTAGTAGTCATGACTGTTAACACAGGTGACATGTGATACAGAACACGCCAAACTCAATATCACCTCAGGTTTAGACACCATTGTGACTTTGCAAATCACTGTTCGGGGTTCTGCGGGGCAATGGCCAGTGTGATTAAATACCACCTCTGTCCCACTTCAAGTCTCCCTCTCTCGGCACTGTGAGACTACAGCGAAAGTGACTTGTTGAATAAGAGTGAAACTGCTACACAGTTCAACCGCTTCATTCAAGCCAAACAGCAACTTCAAAGATTAAGGAAGGCGAAGGGACGTAACCCCAAACAACTCGCATCTAAATAAAACTGACTGTCTACGCCGCTTGTTCAGGATATATGAGGCAATTAATTTGTTGGACATGGCAGTGAACTGCAACTCACCATTACAAATCTCGCCCTGCCCTTTCACTGGCCGCGCACAACATGCTGTAAAGAATAATGCGCATTAAAGTAAAATACTTATTATCACTCTAACAGTGGAATGTGTGGGCCAAACACTATGAAGTCTTGTTGTCATCCCCCCTCACGGCCGTACACATCTGTGTTCTCTGACAGATAAGGGTGATACAATCACAGCCATCTTGGTCCTGCCCACAAACAGTCAATAGTTAATCAGGACTGTGAATCAATGTCACAACGCCAGCTGTGAGTTCCCGCGGCCGTTTTCTGTGTGAGTGTGTGTGTGTGTGTGTGTGTGTGTGTGTGTGTGTGTGTGTGTGGGGGGGGGTATAGTATGTGGTTACGTTTAATTGGTCAGGGGTGGCCAAGATGAGACTGAAGGAAGCCTTTGCCTGGGGGTGGAGGGTTTATGGAGGAGAGGTGGAGCTAATGGGGTCTGGGACACAGCTGGTGGATGGAGGAGTTGGGTTTGGAGAAACCTCCCCCTGATCTCTCTCTTTCTCTCTCTGTTTCCCTCTCTCTCCTTCTCTACTTCTCTCTCTCTACCCATCTATCAGCGAACATCCAAGCAGTACTTTGTATGTTGCACTTCTGTGTAATGTGCATTGCTTCATTACAATATCTAACCAATAGCAAAGTGTATTAAGATAAATCCTTTGTTTTCATAAACATGAAGTTCTGCTCTTCAGACAGCATGAATTATGGCAGCATAAGTGCTCATTACGTACACCCAAGAACCAGCTACAGTGACACAGACACAGACCCCAATTCCCTGTAAAGTGCTGCATATGTTTACTGGGTTAAACCATAAATTAGGCCAGTCAAATGGTAAAGTGCCTCCGGCTGTTTGAGCATTAAAGGACTTTGTAAAGTTTGCCACATATTCTCACGACTGACCCTGGGCAACACGACACAATCTACTCATTCTAACACATTTGTAATTATAATTTGGAGTGGGATGAATTTATTCAGTTTCACAAGCGTTAAAGCTTCACACACACACACACCTATTTCCATCGTCAGTTGTAGGTAAGCGGTTTAGGGCTAAATTAATAGAAAAACAAACCCCTCTACTAAAAAAAATGTTAAGCCACCCCTTTAAAAAAGGAAGGCGGTTCGACCTGATGTGATGTCAGGTTCTGACGTCAGTGAAGGTTCCGTGTTGCGTCTTACTCTGGATGGCTTTGCACCTCGGACGTTGTAAGTTATTCTGGCTACTTACTCATTTCCCCAGTCGAGGCGCACGGTGATGTGTCGCTTGACCTCACGCACTTGGTCCTGGGTCAGGTGACCGGAGAGCATCTGCCGTCTGAGGTCGATGAGCTCATTCATCACGTGACGCAGCTTATAGAAGAGGTCCACTTTATGCTTCTGCCAGGGACAGGATGAAGACATGGGGGAGAAGAGAGCAAGGGTCAGAGGACGCTGGAATACTCCGGCCCCAAAGCATCGGCAGAACATTAGCAAAACATCTCCAAAACATTGGCAGAACATCTCCAAAACATCGGCAGAACATCCCCAAAACATCTCCAAAACATCCCCAAAACATCGGCAGAACATCCCCAAAACATCGGCAGAACATCCCCAAAACATCCCCAAAACATCTCCAAAACATCCCCAAAACATCGGCAGAACATCCCCAAAACATCGGCAGAACATCTCCAAAACATCCCCAAAACATCGGCAGAACATCCCCAAAACATCTCCAAAACATCTCCAAAACATCCCCAAAACATCGGCAGAACATCCCCAAAACATCGGCAGAACATCCCCAAAACATCGGCAGAACATCCACAAAACATCTCCAAAACATCTCCAAAAGATCTCCAAAACATCGGCAGAACATCCACAAAACATCTCCAAAACATCTCCAAAACATCTCCAAAAGATCTCCAAAACATCGGCAGAACATCAGCAAAACATCGGCAGCCAAAGCACTGGCTCCAGTAGGGGCCCCAAAGTTCTTTTGTTATCTGCAGCACCTCTAGTGTCAGAGTGTGAAGTCACATTGCCCGGGTCACTGCAGTGGCCTTAAACCGAACAGTCAGATGGGGAATAAGAGGGAACGCCCAGTGCGTTTCGGAGAGACGGGGGTGTGGTTTTGTTTATACGGTATTTCAGCTGTCTCAAAGATCGAACTGTTGCGCAATTTCACGTTAGATGGGAACGTGCAGGGGAAGCAGGCCGCCCAAATTGGCCAAATCACTCCTCTGACATACTATAGCAGTGACAGCCAAGCGGAAAATACACAGGTCTATAGAGACCTCCACTCTCAGCCAGAGCTCTGATGGTCAGAGCAAGAGAATTCACAGTTCTGTCAGAATTACAGTGCAATCGTTCTGACATGACATTCTTCATGAGTGCACATGCCAGTTATAAAGCTATGATCATATGTTAGGTCAGTCATCACATCACACACTCAAAATGTGATTTAAAACAATTGTAGGTCTTTCTGTGCCTTTACCAAATCAACTTAACAGTGGTGTGGTTTTAAGTAAGAAAACACATATCTGATTATTACTCACCAGATAGTTTAATAATCACTTTCTATTTCAGGCTTCATATCAGATCTTGGATTAACAACAAGGCCTTCCACTCTACACTCTCTATGCAGCACAGAATATCTGCAGCAAGTTTTTCCCCTTAGGAGTTTTTCATTCGATGCATGTTGCATTATTGCTACTAAACATCTTTACCTTCCATGTTTCCTGGTTCCCTGCCGCTAGTTTCCATTTACTTGCAAATGTGCAGGCGTCATTCTGCACAAAAGCCTTCTTGACCTTTGGCCCCCAAAACTAGAATTATTTCCGTCCCCAAACCTAAAGACCAAGACCAAGCTAGCCGGGCAGCATAAACAGGTCAAAAGACAAATATTCTGCAAAAATGCAGCACAATAACCTGCAAGGACATGGAGCAAGTGAATATACAAACATTATAATGTTTATAACGTATAATCGCCATCCCAGACAGATTATCGCCATTTCCAAATACTGCAAGGATGCTCTAAATGTATCTGAGGCCTGCAGTCTATTATATGTTCATTTAAGCAGTTTATCTGAAATTAAAAACAAATCCTTATGCTTACAATTAAAATACTCTCCCCTAGTGTTGAACCCAACCGACTGGCAAAGCCGGGTGGCTGGTTATTCCTACACAATAGGCAGCACTACACGAAGTCAGAGTCACAGTTCCAAAAGCACAATGCAAATGCTCAGCGATCGTCTCGTTGGACTGTTTTTAAAGTAAAGTTTCAGTGCATGTTTCTGCAGATGTGCTACGTCTGATCACAAATGATGGGAAACAGCCCTTTTAATCCATGTTAGATGGAATCAAATTATTAATTTAATATCTGCTGAAAAGCATTACAGGTGTGATGACTTGAACTGACCAATGCGTGGAATGGAACTTTGGAACCTGCTGGATTAAGTTTCATTTACCTTTACATCTCAGTAGCCATATTCTGCTCCATTTGACATTTACACTCTTTAATTGTACAATCACATCCAGTGCTATGGTGCACTATATCCTGCCTCATCACATCACCGAGCTACGGTGGAGGACGATGGCTCGGGACGCATCTGTCTGGCCAAGTCAGTCCGATTGGTGTTTACACGGCCACCCCTGTTGCCGCGGGGAACGTGGCGGGAGACAGATCTGTGCGTTCACCTGTCTGCCTTGACACGATTCGCTGGACCCGGCCGCCCACCGGGGGCCCTGCGTGGTGGGAGACATCTGGGTGACAGCGCAGAGTTAAACCACCTCCCAGGGCCACTGCGTTGAACCTGTCGTGCACAGGCCGCGGTAGCACACGTGGGCTTACGGATCTCACGTTCGCGAACTGCGCAAACTCATGCAAATGCACCATCACACGCGTTTATGTGATCTGGGGCGATGTTTACCGTACGGCGGCCTAATGGGGGGGGGGGGTGCAAACATGGAAAGCAAGAATGCACAAGGACGTCCTCATGTTTGCATCACACACTTCACTTCCAGTTCAGCCTGTTGCTGACGGAGCTTCTTTTACCGCCCAACCGAACATGGACAGTCCGTTACAGACACTGCAGCATCTGTGATCTGTGACACGTTTCTCCAACAATGCAGTGTGATTGAATGTGGACAGCAACACACAGGATGCTAGAGGCTGTGTGCGGTACTGCCCCCCCACAGAACACACCAGTTTAATGCCACCAAGGGCAGTTAAACAAAGTAAGAGGTAATGAACAAAGGAGAAGACACAATCGGAAATTAAGGAAATTGACAGTCATGTCCTTGCCGGTTACATAAAGAGTCGGATTTATGCTGTGTAGTGCTTCCGCCTTTCCTGCTGATTTCTGCTTTCATTCTCACTCTCGCTTTCAATCAGATGTACTTGTTTTGAGGTCTCTCTGTTGTGTGTGTGTGTGTGTGTGTGTGTGTGTGTGTGTGTGTGTGTGTGTTGCTTGGCATCATCTCTGATCTGCTGCAGTGCTCCCAACTGGCACACTAATGCTTCAGATGGCAGAATATCCCCCAGTGTTAGGGTCTATAACACTCCCACACAGATCTGAGATCAGTTTTGCTATCTAATATATTGGCCACAAGATAAGAAAAGCAGCTGAAGGCAGGTCCAAGGTCAGCAGAACCAGAGTGGTATCGGACAAACAAAAAAGCTTGATCTAAATATTTTCTTTGTACAATCTGATACGATCATGAAAGAGGGATCTACTCTGTTCTATTCTTCCATGCAAATAGATTTACTTAGCTAAATATAGTAGATCAAATCTCAATAATAAAGTTCAATGCCTTTAATGTCATTTATCTGATCTGGGTGTTTCTGGCTTTACTGTGTTAATGCAGAATTTATAGATCATATTTTAATTTTTTGTTTCTAGAACAAGGCTTGAAAAAAGCATTTTGATTTCCTCAATAAGTAGATTCATCAAGTTGAATTTTACCGGAAGATCATAAACCAGCACTACTGTTCATCAAAGAAGAGGACACACACTCACACACACACACACACCCCACAGCAATCCATTTACCTTTTTAAAAGGCAAACTCATTAGACTTAACAGCTCAGCATCACTGACATAGATTTAAGGCAAACGCCTTTAAAACTACAATACGACCCTAGTAAGTAATAGAGCGCTGTATACGTGTGAAAGTGTGTCAGGCACCAAAGAGCTAATGCCACCTGTCTTGTCTTTTAGCCTACAAGCCATCAGGACCTCATAATACGTATGAGACTGCAGTCAGTGATGATCCTGTGATAGCACAACCACTGACAGGGATATTTCACCTGTGTAATGACTGCAGAAAAGATGGTCAAAGACTTGAAACCTTGAAACTTGGAGCTTGAACAGGAACAGCAAGTCTCAAACATACTGGCATCATATCCACCCAGCAGATCCTTGTTTATCCTCTAACGACACACTGTCAATGTTTCACTGATTCTTCTCACCAAAGTCTCTCAGTTCAGTCGCAAAACTCTCCGGCTAGAAAGAGTGGACTTCTTAGGTTAGCCGAGAGGTAAAAACAGGTCTGAAGAACTGCAAAGGTAGAGTTGGAGAGGGAGTTCCCGAATCAGAGCATTGATGGAGGCAGGTGGGGCATGTTACTACAGGAAGGTGTGTGTGTGTGTGTGTGTGTGTTTGTGTTTGCCAGAGATGACAGACTATGGCACATGTATACTAGAGCCATGCGAGGACCATATGGAGCCTCCAGCTTCACAACTCCCTGCTCGGTGGCGTTAACTGTGAGGACAGCAGAGGGGCAGGCAAACCGAGACTCCCAACTCAAGCGGCAGCAGACTGGAACTGCTGATTACAACGCGCTTTAGTGATGGGAGGCGCAGTCGAATCTGAATTTCTAAAGCAACGCGGAGACGCCTGACAAAGATTCAAATCGTAGGCGTCCTAATTGCAGGCACATCACTCACACAAAGGGACCGGTGGCAAAAATCAGAAATGCACATGTCGAAGAAAACCGATGGGCTTTGTGGCGAGCTTTGTGGCGCTAAAAAACACAAAAGGCTGGTTTCAAAGGATAACGTATACAGCAGAGGTTCTGAGATTTTTAATTCAACGGCTCGTGTGAAAACTGATACCCTACTGAGACCTGATTACTACAGACGAATTCAAAACAGTGACAATGGTCATAAATAAAACATTAAATGTTACTTGTATTTGTTTTGATTAGTGCATATTTCTATCACAAACATTACTAAGAGAGAAAAGTGGAAAAGCAAATACGTTACCATCAGAATCATTTACAAAAATAATGACCTGAAGTATAACGTGGATCTGAGCTAAAACACTGAGACTGTAAAGGCTTTTATGCAAAGATGCAGTTGGAATTAAAGCTGCAGTCAGTGGACTTTGAATGTGGAGTTTGAATGGAGCTACAAGCCTAAAAACGAATAATTAAGATAATTACTGAGTGCTATTGAGTTCTGATTGGTTGAAGTGGTGGCACTGCTAGCGTCCTATTGCCTATTGTCCA
This sequence comes from Brachyhypopomus occidentalis, assembly GCA_020368025.1. NCBI lineage: Eukaryota > Metazoa > Chordata > Actinopteri > Gymnotiformes > Hypopomidae > Brachyhypopomus > Brachyhypopomus occidentalis. The sequence continues at coordinate 1,907,437 of JAGXOD010000024.1, read as the reverse complement.
ATTGTTGCAGAAAAAATAAATATACAGGTAAAATTATACAGGTAAATTTGCAAACCTTTGCTGATGTAGTGGTGAGAAACTATTTGAATTTTTAAACCGTTTAGCACAAATCACTATTCAACTTTGGCAAAATTTGTGAAGCCTCTCACTATTAGCGCATGAATTCTTTCAAATGGCCTTAAGAGGACTTCTTGGAGCTAGAGGAGCCTGATTTTTCCACAGATCATCTGTCTCACATACTACTGTCAGGACATAGTGACAGACAGCTAACATTACAAAAATGTATTTCTATGCAGATTACCTCCTGCTGGTTTAACTGTCTTAATGGTTATCGTTGGTAATTCATCACATATTGGTCAATCAGATTCCCTCAAAAGTCTCCTTGCACTACAGGCCACACTGCGTCTAGGATCAACTGATCGACTGTAACCGAAAATCCCGCACTATAAGGCACCATTAAAAGAATGGTAGACAACCCTTGCCTGCTTTGCTAAGTATAAGGATCCAATGGGCTGTAGATTTAAATTACATCTATACATCTGCCCCTGCTGAGCCCTGGGCCAGAAATAGCACGAAGGCCTTTGCATCCCCCATTAACGCTTTGTTCAGTGGGCTAGAGCCGCACAAGATGACTGCTAGATTATCCGCCGTGGGACAAGAAGACATGCACGTTGGCAGCGTTCACTCTGACCTCTCCTGCATACCAGCAAGAAGAGGACTCACACTTGCCAGTTACATAACGCAAATCAAAGATGACAAACAGTCCAATCCATAGCCATCCATAGCACAAATCTAAATTTACCTCAAGATAACAGAGTAGCCTTCATGTCTAGAACTATATGACATTAATTTGCTCATTTTGCTTAAGTGCATAAAAAGCCTATATTTGCCATTCACCAGAGAGAGTATTCCGTTATTCTGAAGCTTAACCTCTTACTAGCCTCAAACACCCCAGATAGCATTACTCAAACACTGGACCTGTTTCCACAACTCCTTCTTTCTCTTTTTCTGCTTTTCTTTAACCACCCACCATCTTTGCTTTTTCAAATATGAGTGTGGGCACAGGAGAGGCTGTAGGTGGGAGAAAAGTGGCCTGCGCAGGTGAGCGGCAGAGCCTGCAGCCACGACGCTGATCGCGCACAAACCCGTGAGTCAGCCCACTGTGATGGGAGGGTTGGAGGCGGGTCCGTGCGAACAGCAACACGTAAACACAGGATTCGGGACGTACCGGCTCGCTAATACCCCAACATTATACGCGCTCGTGTGAACTGTGTTCTTGAGTCTGTCTCCGTGGTTTTTAGTCAGCAATTTTGAGACACGTTTTCTTAAGTGTTTTTTTTTATTTACTCCTCAGAACAGAGCCGCGTCGAAAGTGCCCCTAACCCTAAGGCTAGTGTGCTTCTATTTTGAGGATATTGATGTGGTTACATGTTGCATAGCTTAGGTCAGATAATCCATCTTAAAACGTCTGCTGGTTAAAGTATGAAGGGCGTCTTCTCAGCTGAAAGCCTCATTTGACAAACATTAAACTCCTGCCCACAGGGATTCCACCACAGCCAAGCTTGAAATGCGCTAATGGGTGGGTTGAAGATTTGAATTAATCTCATTTTGAAATTATATACTTTTGTTCCGCTGACATTTTGTAATCGAGCAGATCGGGGCGGAGACACAGGTCCAGCCAGAATATATGCAGACTTCTGTTTTCCTGAGTTCTGGGTTAGATTTGTTATTATTAAGGTAAAAGCAGGTGGTAGTTTAGGGCCACTGAGGTAAGGCATACAGAGCACCTGCGTTCTGGAACAGACACTATAGTAACGATAACGAAGCCTGTGTCTGATTGGTCTAGGAGTGAAGCCAGGCAGCTTGTATGTGCTGGTGGGAAACTTTAATCTACTCAGCCACTTTCTAACACAGTAAGCATATGAAAGTGAGAAATGGCATCACTCTTTCCAACAGGGCCATTGTTTCATAATCTAGAGAAGTAACTGATGTGTGAGCATGTGTGAGTGTGTGTGTGTGTGTGTGTGTGTGTGTGTGGGGAGGGGGGTGGGTCTGTGAAAGTGTGTGAATCATCTCCTAACCTGGCTTAACCTTTGATGGCGGCATGCAATCACGCACCGGTCTGAGTTACACTCTGCCTGGAAGGACTGTCCACTCAGCATGTGTGTGTGTGTGTGTGTGTGTGTGTGTGTTTGCATGCTGGCTGAGCAGTCCCAGTTTGAGTGACAGGATATACGGTGAAAGATGAGAAGCGTTATGCTCTTACCAATTGTTGAGATGAACTTAACAATAAAAGAGGCCCAATTTATTTTCCATTATGCTTCGCTACGTCAAAGCGTGCACTGCAGTGCAAAGTTGTTGTCCAGGACAAACTCGGAGCCATTCCGCTCTCATTTACAGTGTCCCTGCCAGAGTCATTATTGTGAAGGCTAATGGAAGACAGACAGAGTCGTACCACAGAACAACGATACGTGGAATCGAAGATGACGTGACCCAATAAACAGTTGCACAGAGGTCTCGGTGAACGGGAGAGGGGGAGACGGGGCAGTCCGATTCTGCAGCAGGAAGCCTCCCTCAGCCTGAGGTGAATCATCTGTTCCATCTTCAGATCCCCACCAACACGTTACGGCCAGCGCCGTGCGGACACGGGTCCTCAGGAGTCGGATCCGCTTCCAGGAGTTTACAATTATGTCCCACAAACCGAAACCCGCAAGCCTCTTTTTCCGAAGTCTTAACATCGCGCCACATTTACTTTCAAGGAAAAAGGAGCTGTTATTTAAAGAAGAGCACCCACTCCATTATGGTGGCCACAGAGATGTCACTATTGGGACGTGCCGGACAGACTCCGCGGGACATGCTGGACAGACACCGCGGGACGTGCCGGACAGACACCCGCGTGACAGCCAAAATACCCATCCATTTGTCATTAGCACGTGTTAAGGTCACAGCCCTGACATGATCTGAGGCCCTGAACAAGAAGAAAAACTACAACCCCCAGATCAACGTGTTATTTTAAAAAATAAACTGACCAGCAGGCCGTGCCACAGCATGAGAAGCACCTCAGTCCAAAGCGTGCGGGTCTTCGCGAGACTCGGTCACTTACCGCCACGGTGGCGAACGCCTCCTCTTGCTCTTTGCCTCAGCCCCGGCGGGAACGATGTAAACATGAGCTGCTAGCCTGAAGTGAGGAGCAAATGATATAGCCTGTCAAGTAGCCCAAGCTCCTTTCTTCCGCAACCGGTCTCCCTCTTGCTTTCTCTCTCCCTCTCCGTTCCTCAGACACACACACGCGCACGCACGCACACACACACACACACACACAGCCACCCACGGGAAGCAGGAACGTAAGGATTCCAGAGCTATTAAGGTGTGTGGCACGTATTAATAATCCCACACACTCATTTATCATAAACTCTTCACACGCAGCTCATGCGCCATACCCTGTCTCTCCGGTCTACTCTCTTCTCTTCCTTCCTTCCCCAAACTCCCTCTTTTTTTAACTCCCTCCTTCCACACACACACACACACACACACACTCACACAGGCACACACACACACAAATGTATTACAGTTACCTAACTAACATTGCATGAAGCTCTCAGCATCCCACACACACACACCCTCCCTCACCCTATTGCAAAAAAAAGCACAGAGCCAGCGAATGCTGCCATTGGTCCGAGCGGCTGCCAGTCACACTCGCTGTGCCGCGCTGTCCCCGTCCTCTCCATAATTAGTCCTCACAGGCAGGGATGGATATCACAGTTGTAAACATAACAAGCGCTCGTCCACCTACTAGCGAGTGCACGAGGTGATTTTAAAGGCACGGAAGCGACACTGACACTCGTACATACACACAAAGCAGCAAGGTACATTTATATATGACACAATGCACTGCATTTCACGTGAAATTTAATACTTCAATGCAAATCAAGATAAGCTCGTCAACTTGTTCAGGTCTCAACATGTTGGAAAACAAGAGTAGGGATCTATAGGCAGCCACAGACGGCCATCCCGAAAGGTGACTTCAGTGTGAACTATTTCAGGAATCAAACCATCTGAAAGGTGAGTTGGCTCTTGGTCAGGTGGGTGCCATGACTTTATTAAGCCGTAAGAGCAAACAAGGGTTCTGGAGCCGATTAGCCTGGCATCCGGTTCTGTGGTCCGCCGCTGCTGTCTCCACCTCTGAGGACAATATCAGTGCCACTAAAGCAGACCATCTTGGAGATGAATAATCTCAATCTGAGATGTGGAAAAAAAACACCCTTAAATGCATCAAAGTCAATTGGGCCCCGTTACCCAAAAGCATAATCATGCTAAGATCATCTTAATTTAGAGTGTTAATTTAATTTTGTGAGAAAGAGCCTTAAATTTGATGTTCCTTCTGCTACTTAATGTTTTTTTTTGTGCTACGATGCTCTTGCGTTGCGAACACAAAAGAATGACCAGCAAGTTCAGCGATAGCAAACATCCTGGCAGACCAGTGAAGGCCATGTGGTGACCCATGAATATTTTCAATCGCGAAGAAAAAACTGGTGAATAGCTCACAAACAATATGCTGGACGTAAGTACAAATATATCAGAAAGCAGCATCAGGATTTGAATACACCAGCACGACCCCAGAAGGTTCACGGCAAACCAGTCCCACGACTTGCACCGGCAGGTCCCGCGAACAGAAAGACCCAGTAAGAGTTGCTAAAAAGTTCGTAATAAACCTGCAGGATTACGGGACAAAGTCTTACGGACAAAGACTATCCTGCAGAGGACAGTGTAGCACAGGACCCTGGAAGGCTCCTGTCTCCCGTGTGCTTCATGCACGGTTGCACGTAGGATTTGTTCTCTCGTTATCCAGTGCCGACGGATGAATTCTGAACCGTACAGGACCGTCTTACGATGAATTCGGAATTGAACAGAAATATCTCAAGCGCTACGAACAAACGCCTCAGTTAATGCTGCTGCAACTTCTAGCAGGACAACGTCCTACAACATGTTACCACGGAAACATTGTGGACAGCAGCGTTTGTGAAAAAGCGAAACTATGGTTGACAAACGTTGATTTCTACTAAGTGTGTTTCATTTCCTGAACACAAGATTGTACTGAAGCCCCAGCAGATGATCAACAGTGCCAATGACGTCCATTGGTTCCAGACAGAGGGTTACAAACAAGCACTAAACAACCATTTAATTTAAGATCCAATTACATGCAATTTTCTGAAATGGAGACTAGGCATAAAAAGGGCTGTGATTCCTATATGATTCAGCCAATATAGATGTAAATACCCTCAAATTATACCTGACACTTTATACCTTGTACTTTAACCTCTTAGTCAGTGTTTTTTCACGTCTAAACTAATATGGAGAATAAAGCAAAAGCATTAAAATTCTGCTACTGGCCAATTCCTCAAGAACTGCACTGTGTAATATAACGACCCATTATAACGGCTATCCTCCTTTAAGTTTAACGGCCTACTGCAGTATCATTTGGGAGTCTCTTTATTTCTAGTGTTTGCATTTGACACATGTTTATCCAAGTGCAAATGCCATCCCTGGGCGTTCTACGACTGCTTAAGCCATTACAGAAACATTAGTCTGATGTATTCAGAGAGAGGAATAATGAAACGATCGTCAAACCCAGAGCAGCCAGACAGAATTCATAAGACACAACATGTCTGGCACACACAATGTTGATGAAACGCAAACAAACAGCTCTGATGAAATGCAAACGTTATGGCCAGTAACATCAGTTGTACTATAGCCTGAACCGCTGATACCAGGCAGGATGGATCCATGCTTTCATGTTGTTGACGCCAAATTCTGACCCTACCATCCGAATGTTGCAGCAGTAATCGAGACTCATCAGACCAGGCAAAGTTTTTCCAATCTTCTATTGTCCAATTTTGCCTCAGTTTCCTGTGCTTAGCTGACAGGAGTGGCACCCGGTGTCTTCTGCTGCTGTAGCCCATCCGCCTCAAGGTTCGACGTGTTGTGTGTTCAGAGATGCTCTTCTGCCTCGGTTGTAACGACGGTTATTTGAGTTACTGTTGCCGTTATATCAGCTCGAACCAGTCTGGCCATTCACCTCTGACCTACTGCATCAACAAGGCACTGTGCGCCCACAGAACTGCCACTCACTGGATATTTTCTCTTTTTTGGACCATTCTCTGTAAACCACTAGAGATGGTTGTTCGTGAAAATCCCAGTAGATCAGCAGTTTCTGAAATACTCAGACCAGCCCGTCTGGCACCAACAACCATGCCAGGTTCAAAGTCACTTAAATCCCCTTTCTTCCCCATTCTGACGCTCTGTTTGAAGCAGATCGTCTTGGCCATGTCTACATGTCTAAATGCATTGACTTGCTGCCATGTGATTGGCTGATTCGACATTTACGTTAATGAGCAGTTGGACAGGTGTACCTGATAAAGTGGCCAGTGAGTGTATAAATATCATGCTAATTGAACATGCTAATTGGTCCTAATTAGCCACATTGGCATTCGGTAACAGCTTATTCCTTAAATTAAGGGGCTACAAGCTCTCGTCCTTAAAACACACGTGTTTGTGCATTTTGTTGGGTCCATCGTCCCCACCTATACACAGAAGTGCAGGTTCCAGTGAGACTGCAATAATCAACACGTACTAGGGCCGGATCAATGGAAGTCAGCAGGTGTCAGCAGAGAGAAATGGGGGCGCGACCCTTCATTAAGATCCGCGTCTGGAGGTCGATACCAGGAAAACGCCATTGGCATGGCTCAAAGCCTCTCCGCAGAAGATGATTTCTTGATGCTTCTAATATATGTGAAGATGAATGAGGCTCAGCCCAGTTCCTGGTCAAAGGGTTAAAGATCTAGGACACAAAGCCCGTCTAGGTGCTCCTGTTGCATGGTGTCATGTACCGTGACAGTTCACAGCCTTTACCAAACATGTATGCAGGAATTTACACACTGGAGGAGCCAACATGGATTCCTTCTGTACTCTTGATACTAAGGAACATGTAGGATATGTAATTGAGCATAATGTTCCAGGCTAGAGTCAGAGGCAGAAGCAGAGTCTGCTTTAACATTCCCTACCAGTACATCCACTGGAATTCAGAATGATCCGGAAAATTCTGTACCTTAGTGATAAAAGCTCACTTTTTATGACTCTTTAACACTCTGAGAGCTCTCTTGGGTGGAAATAATTGGTATCGCATGTATGAACCATCTTGAGAGAGAGCAAAACACAGACACCCTATTTGTATATGAAAATATCAGTGAATCAGTGAATGTTTCTCTGTGGATTTGTGGCTTTTTCTGCTAATGAGGCATGACTGTGGGTAGTGGTCTCCAAATCACTTGCTCACTTAATCTCTAATGGATATAACTTTGTTCTTTGATCTTTGAATTGCAGCTACACTACTAGTGAGGAGACACAGCAATCATACAGCTGACCAAGCCGCCTCTGTTGTAATACCTGTGCATTAACCAAATATAAGGCTAAAACTCTCATTCTCCTGGGGCGCTACGCTATAACTATATCTAAGCACATAATCTCTATAAAAGACAGCGAAGAAAGAGAATATATTAGGTTAATAGGGGATTATGGGAGAATGGCGTGAAATAACGGCTAATCTTTGAACGTTACTCACATCAAAAGGTCAAACATGATTATCCTTTATACAATTCATATCAGGGCAAACATTTAGGCCCAAGTTTGCCCCAAACTATTTTGTTAGATCTTTACAAAATCTTGGATTCCATAATTCATCATTTCTATTCATAATGACTGACTGTCTCATTCTTATTCTCTCTCTCTCTCTCTCTCTCTCTCTCTCTCTCTCTCTCTCTCTCTCTCACTGATGCAGTCAGACAAGTCATCGTTGGGCATCTCCTTTTGGCTCATAACACTGAACCACCATATTTTAACACTTGACTACAGAAAAACTAGTTGCTTAGCAACCTTTACAAGCCGTGTGGAGCAATGCAGGAGAATATTGCGAAGCTTCACGACCTCCACACAAAACTCTGCAACTCTGCACGACGGACGTGTCCGTATGAGACTTGTTACTCTTTTCTACTGAGTTCATCACTTTCATAAGTGAAAGATATCAGCTGTTTTTACATGTGGTGTTTAAAAAGAACTGAGGTTATGCACTGTGAGTGTGAAGAGATAAATGTATATACAATACAATATATATATACTTTTACTGATTCCCATTGAGGAAGGGTTTACATAAAGTTTGTGTGTGTGTGTGTGTCATGGTTACAGTGTAACAAAGCTAATGAATCAGTAAATGTATATACAATACAATATATATATACTTTTACTGATTCCCATTGAGAAAGGGTTTACATAAAGTTTGTGTGTGTGTGTGTGTGTGTGTGTGTGTGTCATGGTTACAGTGTAACGAAGCTAATGAATCAGGCCAAACCATTATGGTTCTGGTCTGGCAATATCCACTGTGAGCCAAATGACAGCACCTGTAGGGGCGGAGGACAGGACGTGTCAGGCCACAGGTCTCTGTTTGACTTGTGAAATTTAGACACTGACAAAAACTAACAAACATCATTCAGTGTTGTTGTGGCTGATCTGACACATGTAAACATTACACAGTTGAGTTCAAAGGTCAAGAGACTAGGTCACCAGCCATCTCTCGTAAACAGCTCTGGTGGTCTGGTCACGTGAGCACATGTGCCACTAGATGTCCTGTGGTCCAGTGAATGAGCCCTGTGTGTTAGCTGTTGAAATTTGAAAAGCCTTTTTTTATGACAGCACAGCAAGTCTAAACTTAGTCTCACACAGTCTAACACATGCGGCTGACGCGCGTAGACAGGGCGAAAACGTGACCACAGAAGCGTTGGGCTGTCCTCTTTGGTAACCTTGAAATAAAGGCTTTTACATTTGAACGGCTTTTCAGCAACTGTCCATGAGTTTTGGAGATATGTTTGGTTTCCCACTTTCTTTCTTTCTTTCTTTTTTTAGAGTCAAAAACTTTGACCCCAAACAGCACTCTAAAGATTTTTCATTGTACTGGGCAGAAAATCTGTTCTGGCTTTTAAAGCAATTGCTTATATACACAGTGCTTTATATGTTTGATTTCTGTATGTTTTGTTACCCAGTGTGCCCTGGGCTAACCGGTGTCTCACCCTCAACGGTTCTGAGGTGTAAAAAAGGCGGGTTTTGTTGAGACACTGTTACAAAATCCCAACCAATGACACCTGGCTCTTTCCCTGGAGAGTGTCCCTCTGAAGGAAATGGTCTGTGATGGTTTTAATTACGTTAATACACTCCCACACACACACACACACACACACACACACACTTCGCTCCTGTATAAAGGTGCTGAAGCCAGCCAGAGGTGGTAACATCAGTGGACATCAAGAGGCAAAGACGCTCCTCTGCTTTGGCAGAGATTTCTAAGATTTCTAACAATTACTACGATGAAATGAGGTTCAGTCCAAATACAGAGCACATGTCTACTGACATGTAAGCACTAAGGCAGCCAAAGGAAATCAGAAGAGACATTTTTGCCGATTTACAATCATTTAAATCCAATTGATGCAAATATCATCCTTCGTTACGATGAGGGTTTATTCCTGACGACTGAGACCGAATCCCATCTGGTCCCAAAATGGATACCGTCAGCAATCAATAACACGATTGAGTTAACATCTCAGTCGCATGTATAACAGCCGCGGCGCTGGTCCTGCTGAATGACAACAACAGGGTGCACAGACGTTTGGTTTTGACAACTCTGCTACTTGCCCGCTGGACAAAATGCAGCTGTTCAGTGCAGATAAACTTGAAGATGTCTCAGGCATCTGAGTTGTGTCATAACCTACATCAAACAGCAAATGACCTCAACCGACCCCACTTTGGCTTTGTTCAGTCTTCAAGGGCACAAGTCGGCAGTTATAAAAGCTTTTCTAATATATCCTCATCGGTGTTTAAATACGTACATCTCTAATGTGATTTAAATTCAGCAATCCAAGTAAATTACGGTGCATCACAAATGTATAATAATTATCCAAACTACAGGCTGATGGATTAAATTTAGGTTGTTTTTCATGCTTGTACAAGAAATCTCAGTGACAAGACTTTGTAAAATACAGTTTCTATACATTTTGAACAGCCAAATACACAGATTAGTCGTGGAAAACATCAGTCTTAGCTTCTCCTCAACATGGAGAGCTTTACAGTGTATATCTCCAGTAACACCAGGACAATCAAGGGCAGTCATCAGTTATCAGCAGGACTCATCCGACTGGTGTCACCGCCTAGTTGAGCCATAAGCACAATGACGTGGTAGATGGTGGATCTTCTAATGCTCCAGGATGGATGAGCCACTTGTGTGTGCAATACCGACCACTTGTTGTGGGGCGTGACCTCACTGTAGCAGAAGGATGACCTCATACGTGATAGCAGCCAGGTGATTGGCTGTTTGCCCCCCCCCCCCAACAGGCCGGTCACACCAGGAACAGGAATCTGAATAGGACTCAGCAGAGAGTGTTTGGTGCAAGTCAACTATTCTGTCGCTTTCATTTTCTCTCTCTCTCTCTCTCTCTCTCTCTTTCCCTCTGTCTTTCTGTCTACATCTGCACCCTAGTGGGACTTGGGCTCCAAGCCACGGCATGGCAGTGAGCTCCCATGACAACTTTTCACTTCCACTCTCATCAGTTTCTTCTCGGTTCGACACGCCACCCCCCCGTTAGCTCATTATTCTGTGATTACACATTCTGCCCGTGTCACTACCGTGAAAGTGAGTCCTAATTGGGCTTTAGGGAAAGATGGGGAAATAAATCAACCTTAATTTTAATGCAGATGTCTAAACACTTTAGTACCCTTCACCTGATTCTCTCTCTCCCTCTCTCCCTCCCTCCCTCTCCCTCTCTCCCTCCCTCTCTCTCTCTCTCTCTCCCTCTCTCTCTCTCTCTCCCTCTCCTCTCTCTCTCTCTGTGGGAGGTGTTTGTTTCATAAGGCTGCATGAATGATGGAGGGCCTTTATAATTCGGCTCCTCACACCTCTGAGGTCATTGGGTAATGAAGGTGCCAATCATGTCTTCCCTCCTCCACTCCTGCGAGGTTTTCAAATGTTTCTGGTGAGCTTGCATTTCAACTTGACAAACTGCAAGCCCTTTTGAAATGCACCCTGGTGCACGAGAGGCTAAACTATTTACTCCTGCATTTACATTCCTCTACAAAATGTTTTCCATTTTATAGATAAAGTTCAAACAAATAAAGTACATGCAAATTATTCACTAATCTTCACTAATATATTCACAAATTCAGTAATATACTGTATTCACTCATACAGGGTTATATTGTTGATGTCAAATCATGGCGTATCCACCCTTTGCTCCCTGCATGCTTTGCCTGTTCTCTTAAGCAGCCAACACGCTACAGACAGGCCTGATGTTTTCAGGACTGGCAGTAGATTCCAAAGTTTCAGTCGCCGCCCAGCCACAATAAAGTGGCAGCGTTCTCTCCGATGTTCCATCCTCCCTCTGCCGAAGCTCTGATCACATTCTGCTCATTAACGCCATTATGAACTTCTGCCAACAGTTTTACTATCTTCCTTAGACTCTATACTTGAGCTTGTTCTAGCTTAACCAACCAGAAGACCCAAACCTTGGTGTGTGCAAACACGCGAGGACCAAGAGCCCAAGAGTTCAGAGTTCAGAGTTTAACAAAATCTCCAGCCAAAAACTCCCCAACTCAAAAGAGATAATGGCAGACATAAACACAATCCATGAAAATGAGGCACTTCCCAGATTACGTTTCATACCAACCATCTACCACGCCAACACCTCTCTCAACATCTTTTTCTTATAAACCATTCCAACAGGTCACTTGAGGCAAGCTATTGCCCCCTAGTGGATAGGATGTTGATGTGATAATGTGTTCATTAAATAAATGCACCTTACAGGAGCAATAAGTCATTTTCCAACGATTCTTCTTTGCATTATGGAACATCCATTATACTGACACCTAGTGGCCAGGATGTTTCAGAGAAATCTATACTAAATCTATTTTACATGGTCACCTCCATGTAGGGGACCCTGTTGTATCATTTGAGGACCAGAGAGCAATTTGATTCTTCCTCTCTTGTGATCGGCACTTATGTAAATGTAAAAATAATAAATAATCACTAGTGTCAACAGTCATAAATATCGCTTGCTATTTTCTGGCAAACATGATTATTTCTTAAACTGTCCTAACAACAAAAGACCTGAGCCTTGTTGAGTAGCAGCACACCGACTGAAACACACACTGCTTGGTAGTTCTCAAGGTGGGATGTTTCTTTTGTACATACATATCTGAACTTTGAGGCCAAATCCAAGTCCAAAAGGTCAGAGGTCGACTCGCCAGCCTCAGAGGCTCCATTCTGATTACCATGCCACAAGGACCCTCAGGCATTCACAGGGGACAGCATATGCAAATCTAAAGAGCCAACAGCTGTCATCTAAACAAGCCGCAACATCCAAAACAGATGAAATATGCATGAATAAATCATGAGCCCAGTCTCTGTGTGCTGACATCACCTGCTCTACAGTCCTGTTCTTTTGTCTCATTCCAGCCAAAGACTAATAAATAGGGCTCAGGACCAATCAAAAGCTTCCTCCTGGTGACCTCTCCGTAACCTCTGTCCTACATCCAAGAGCACAGGCACTGATGGGGGGGGCGTGGTCAACCATTCCCGATTCCAGAACCTGCGCGCCACAGATGTTACGCGCCGGGAGCACGACTCCCCACCAGGCCCGACTGTGACATCATGCGGCTGTGAGGTATTATTACGACACACGGGGCCGCGTCGTAGCTTATCGATATCAAAGGCTGGGTGGTTATTAATAGCGCTGTCTGCTAAGATCTCATCATTTTTATCGCTTCAAAAAAAAAAAAGGAAAGAAAAGAAATCAGGGTGGACGGAATATCTTTTAAAGATCCGTGAAGCGTAAAAACACTTTCATGCGAGTGTTTCCAGTTCACAAAGGCTTTTTTAAGATTGAAGTCTCACGCATTTGTACATCATTTGAATGCTGTGAGGTTTTGCTTGGCAAAGACAAAAGTAATTTGTAAGGCATTTTCTAAAATGATGAAACTAAGATGAACCGGCAATTAATCATGAATGTGCGAGAATCAAATTGCTTATGCTATGTGAAGCCACAGGCTTTTATTTAACTCAGGAAGAGAATTCCTTCATTCCTTCATTAGGACTCTATTAGAAATAGCCTACTGCATACGGCATACTGCATACTGCACTCAGTATATACTATATACTGCATACTGGTCCTTGTAGTAGTATGCAGTACAGTTTCCAGTATGTGACAACAGCAAAGCATACTACGGGGTCACGTGAACGTAGCGTTGCATGATGGGATGCAGTACACCACGAAGATAGCTCTGTTCGCGTACTGGAATATTTTGCCAGAAAAGAAATGAGAAGAAAAGAAATGAGAAGATTTGAGACGTGCTGGAAGCAAGTGGTGGCCCTGGTTCTGGAGGACGTGGTTCTGGTGGCTCTGGTTCTGGAGGACGTGGTTCTGGTGGCTCTGGTTCTGGTCCACGTTCGTTTCTCGTCGCCATTCCCACAGCCTGCAGGCAAAGACTGGCCACTGACATCTGGATGCCCTACAGACGCTGAGTTTGCTGTGTTATACAACACGAATCATTCCGAATTAGTCGTCCTTATTTCAGCCGGAGTCCAAATTAGACGTTTTCTTTCCCGCAAATCTTGAGGAAGCTTATTATCAGTCCTCGTGTTAAATAAACAAACAAACAAACAAACAGAAAACCCTGAATCCGAGTCCCTGAAAGGATCTAAATTTTGCATTTGTCCCAGAACCGTCCCTCTATGCCATGTAAAGGTGAAAGTGGAGCTGTGTTTCCAGCTTCCTGGGAAAGCAGCCCTTTGAAGCCCAAGGGTTCAGTGGCGGGGTGGGGGTGGGGGGGTGGGGGGGATGTGGCGCTGCCGTGTCCCTTCTGAGACCAGCGTGTGCTGACTCACTTGTTTCAGGGGGGTCGATACGGTGCACTGGGGTTCGGGGACGCCGCACAGCTATGGCCAAATAAATTAACACTGTTAAACCCTCAGCCACACAGAGACGGTTACAACACGTGGGTGAAAATGACCTGAAAACAAGGGAGTTGGGTGGAAAAGAGAGAGAGAGAGAGAGAGAGAGGGATAAGGGAGAGAGACAAGAGAGGGATAACAGAGATATGGAGAGAGAGTGATGAGGGAGATGGATGAGAAGAAGAGTGAGGGATGAGAGAGAGAGAAGGATGAGAGAGAGAGAGAGAGAAGGATGAGAGAGAGCTGGGACAGATGCAGCGGCAAAGGGAGGCTGACTCAGAGAGAGCGAGATGAGAGAGAGAGAGAGAGAGAGAGAGAGAGAGTCATTGTTATTGTCATCACTTACATTAGTGCTTGGTAATGCTGAGGCTTACGTGAAGCACACGGAGCACATACGCTTTGAACAGAGCACAGTAATCACGTCGCGCACAAAATGCTCCTGACTGATAATTATCCAAAATCGTCTTTCAATGCCTTAGAACAATTCACTTCCACGGTATTTTGTAATGAGCTTCTCTGAGAAATGACCTTTAAGCGTAGAATGATTTTATCCCGGCTTTGATTACTGGTATTGCCAGTAAAGATGGGAGAACTGTGAAATCTTGATTCAGTTCAAGCTGAAATAGTAACTGGAAGCACGTGATGCCATTTTCTGCGCCAAAGTATACGAACAACAATCAAATCCCATTTGTGGATGAACAACATGTTCCTGCAGGCCTACAAAGGCAGAACAGCACAACAATCCAGCCGCTTTTCAGATACTTTTGAGGGAGCCAAGATGGCCGCCGCTACTCACCACGTAGAGCTGTTTCCACAGTGCAGCCCACTCCTGGAGAGTAGAGGTGACCTCAGTTACCACGGGGTCCTCAAGGGGCATCACTGTCTCATACTGCCTGTTTACACACACACACACACACACACACACACACACACACACAAGAGTTTAGGACCAAGACTTCAGCACTTGGAAGCTGCTTTACAGATGTATAGTCTCTCCAGGTCCATCCATATTTGCTGTTGAAAAACAGACTGATCTGTAAATGAAGTTCACCTGGTGAGAAATGCACACTGGCCAAAAACGCACCAACTCCACTTTTTAGCTGCATTCTAAAATTGTTACTAGTTTTCACTCCCAGTCTCAGTGTGTGAGCAACGCCAACAGGAACTGAGTCACTTGATTTACAGACTTGAATATTAGCACATGATTTAGCCTAACTGAGACTGTCAGTGCAATATAGCACCGCCTGGGGATGTGAGCACAGACTTCATAAAGCAGGAGCTGCAAGTGTGCACATTACATATACCTGATTTGCATGTATGCACATTACATACACCCAATTAGCATGCGTGCATATTACATATACCCCATTTGCATGTGTGCACATTACATAAAATCTGATTTGCATGTGTGCACATTATAGATACCCCATTTGCATGTGCACACATTACATAAAATCTGATTTGCATGACTGCAAATTACATAGATCCGCTTTGCCTGCATGCACATTACCTAGACCTGATTTGCATGTACGCACATTACATAAACCCGATTTGCATGCATGCACATTACACCTAGACCTGATTTGCATTTGCGCATTACATTATGTGTGCACATAAATACCCCATTTGCATGCATGCACATTACATAGATCTGACTTGCACGACTGCAAATTACATAGATCCGCTTTGCATGCATGCACATTACCTAGACCTGATTTGCATGTACGCACATTACATAAACCCGATTTGCATGCATGCACATTACCTAGACCTGATTTGCATGTACGCACATTACATAAACCCGATTTGCATGCATGCACATTGCATAGACCTAATTTGTATGCTTGTGCACTACACAGACCCGTTTTGCATGCATGCAAATTACACAGTCATGTTCAACTTGGCCAGATTGTCTGAACTTTCATTTCATTAAAAAATGTAATATTTCACTTTATAGGTTTCACTTATAGTGATACTACACTAATTCTTGTACTGGTCCTTGTAACGTAATGGAGTAAGTGTCACTGATGCTGATGTCTCTTTCATCTCCTTTTATCTCTCCCTCCAGTTCTCTCTTCGTCGGTTCTCCAACATCCTTCTCTTGTCCTTTTTTGGCTGGCGCTGTGCAGACTGATGGATGCTATCAGGCCAGCCCTCTCTGCGTGTTTCCAAAGACGAAGCATACAAGAGCAACTGGGCTTTGAAGGGATTCCTCTGAATCTGGCAAATGTTTTCGCTAACAAGGACAACTGGAGTCCACAGTTTCCTAGCCAACGCCCCGAGTTGGCAAACAGTCATGACCATCGAACGGTCGTCGTTTGCTTTCCAGAATTGAAGAGGTCTCACGGAGCAATTACAAATGAAAGACTGTGCATTACTACACATATTGCCACAATATACATCAACACCCATTTTACTAGATACACAACTTGACTACAGCCAGTCTACAGCCCTAAACCAGTCTACAGCCAGTCTACAGCCCTAAACCAGTCTACAGGCAGTCTACAGCCCTAAGCCAGTCTACAGCCCTAAACCAGTCTACAGCCAGTCTACAGCCCTAAGCCAGTCTACAGCCAGTCTACAGCCCTAAACCAGTCTACAGCCAGTCTACAGCCCTAAGCCAGTCTACAGCCAGTCTACAGCCCTAAGCCAGTCTACAGGCAGTCTACAGCCCTAAGCCAGTCTACAGGCAGTCTACAGCCCTAAGCCAGTCTACAGCCAGTCTACACCTCATTACATGTGTCTGTCCCAGGGCTACTACCACACCGTGGGATGCCAGGTCATTAACTAACTAAACACACATGAACATAGTCTTCCTTTTAAAAGCCAGTGGGACACACATGGACAGCACATGCGCACCGTCAGCGTGAGCTCAGCCAAACAACCCTGCGTTACGCACGTTTTGCCGCCACTTGCGCTACATTCGATTCCCAGACGAGGTTAAAATAAGCATGCTGGCACATTACACAATCTAACCTGCTATTTGATGTACAGACACCTTAGGTAAAGGGCATGTATCAGGACCTGTACTTGTGTTGTTTACATGGTTTGAGTGGTAGGATTATGGTTAAATGGTTTGATTGTTAGGGCTATGTTGTTTAAATGGTTTGATTGGTAGGGTAATGTTGTTTAAATGGTTTGAGTGGTAGAGTTATGCTGTTTTCTCTGTACTGTCCTCTCTGTACTGTTTTTTTGCCTGTCTAGATTTCAGAAAACCGTAATCTGAGGCATCTGAGTTTTTTTTCTGTCACGTTACATGACTATTGTGTTTTTGAGTTATTTTCAGTACTATGGTGTGGGGTATTTTTGGGTGAAATTAAATAGTGTGTCTCATCCCAGCTTTGTCTTGCCTCCTGCCTAGCATCCTCCTGCCTAGTGTCCTCCTGCTTAGCGTCCTCCTGCCTAGCGTTCTCCTGCCTAGCGTTCTCCTGCCTAGCATTCTCCTGCCTAGCATTCTCCTGCCTAGCGTCCTCTTTCCTAGCGTCCCCCTGCCTAGCGTCCTCCTGCCTAGCATTCTCCTGCCTAGTGTCCTCCTGCCTAGCGTCCTCCTGCCTAGCGTCCTCCTGCTTAGCGTCCTCCTGCCTAGCGTCCTCCTACCTAGCGTTCTCCTGCCTAGCGTTCTCCTGCCTAGCGTCCTCCTGCCCAGCGTTCTCCTGCTTAATGTCCTCCTGCCTAGTGTCCTCCTGCCCAGCGTTCTCCTGCTTAATGTCCTCCTGCCTAGTGTCCTCCTGCTTAGTGTCCTCCTGCCTAGCGTCCTCCTGCCTAGCGTCCTCCTGCCTAGCGTCCTCCTGCCTAGCGTCCTCCTGCCCAGCGTTCTCCTGCTTAATGTCCTCCTGCCTAGTGTCCTCCTGCTTAGTGTCCTCCTGCCTAGCGTCCTCCTACCTAGCGTCCCTCCTGCCCCCCTGCCTAGCCCTCCTGCCTAGCGTCCTCCTGCCTGCCCCCTCCTGCCTAGCGTCCTCCTGCCTAGCGTCCTCCTGCCTAGCGTTCTTCTGCCTAGCGTCCTCCTGCCTAGCGTTCTTCTGCCTAGCGTCCTCCTGCCTAGCGTTCTCCTGCCTAGCGTCCTCCTGCCTAGCGTCCTCCTGCCTAGCGTCCTCCTGCCTAGCGTCCTCCTGCCTAGCGTCCTCCTGCCTAGCGTCCTCCTGCCTAGCGTTCTCCTGCCTAGCCTAGTCCTCCTGCCCAGCGTTCTCCTGCTTAATGTCCTCCTGCCTAGCGTCCTCCTGCCTAGCGTCCTCCTGCCTAGCATTCTCCTGCCTAGCGTCCTCCTGCCTAGCGTCCTCCTGCCTAGCGTCCTCCTGCCCAGCGTTCTCCTGCTTAATGTCCTCCTGCCTAGTGTCCTCCTGCTTAGCGTCCTCCTGCCTAGCGTCCTCCTACCTAGCGTTCTCCTGCCTAGCGTTCTCCTGCCTAGCGTCCTCCTGCCCAGCGTTCTCCTGCTTAATGTCCTCCTGCCTAGTGTCCTCCTGCCTAGCGTCCTCCTGCCTAGCGTCCTCCTGCCTAGCGTCCCCCTGCCTAGCGTCCTCCTGCCTAGCGTCCCCCTGCCTAGCGTCCTCCTGCCTAGCGTCCTCCTGCCTAGCGTCCTCCTACCTAGCGTCCTCCTGCCTAGCGTTCTTCTGCCTAGCGTCCTCCTGCCTAGCGTCCTCCTGCCTAGCATTCTCCTGCCTAGCGTCCTCCTAGCGTCCTCTTGCCTAGCGCCTCTCCTGCCCTCCCCCTGCCTAGCGTCCTCCTGCCTAGCGTCCCCTGCCTAGCGTCCCTGCCCTGCCCTGCCTAGCGTCCTCCTGCCTAGCGTCCTCCTACCTAGCGTCCTCCTGCCTAGCGTCCTCCTGCCTAGCATTCTCCTGCCTAGCGTCCTCTTGCCTAGCGTCCTCCACCACAACCCAAAGCTGTCCTGTTGTCATTGGCCTTGATGTTAGGACTACAGTAACTAAACCAAACTGAAACACACAGCCCAAGGTCAGCTAAACTCATGCTGACTGTGAGATGAATGTTGGGCTAAGCTGATCAGATGGCATGTCTGTCCTCACATCAAGCTTGCTCCACCTAGTCTTGGGTCGAGGTGTTCAAAGTTGGCTGCTCTCATGTGACAGTGTGTCAAATCACCTTTCAGCCTTTCTGCCTTTAAACATAAATGCTAAATGTTAACTTTCCCTTCTGAGATTCAGCAAGAACTGCTCATCCTTCTCATGTTTTCTGCATTATTTTACCTATTCACATCTATTACAGGTATATTTATATTATCATTGCTAATATATGAGCAGAGGGAATAGCCCCCCCAACAAAAATGCTAATGTATTAGATGACTGAAGTCCACGGAGACAACATAGCATGAGTAACTGCCTCATGCTAGCTAACTAGCAATCCTAGTGAGGGCTTTGCCGTCCATGCCAAAGACTTGTTAAGGGCCTATATGTATGGAAGGCCCTGCAGAAATCTCACTTCATTGACCCAAATGGAAACAAATGGCTCAGTTAACAGTCTCAAAAGGCAGCAAGGGTAGTTGAAACAGACACGCCCGGTTCTCCAATATCAATGCTTTATAAGAAGCCTTATACGATGCATTATCAAAAACGCTAAATGAATCAGGAACGTTTTAAAATCGCCCAATTGGTAATGGAGGAGAATCTGCATGCGCCTGATAGGCTGGCGCTGGTCCCTTGAGGGAGAATCTGCATGCGCCTGATAGGCTGAGGGGACCACAAAGGCTGTACCGTTCACTTGCCTTATCTCCATTTCTGAAAATAGGCTGCCGGACAAAGAGAGGAAGAAAGGAACCTGCGACAAAGAGCCCGCGAGCCCTCGAGCTCCCCGCCATCCACTCCAGCTCCCGGGCTGGAATACACGCTCCGTGAGCTCCTCACACTGTCATGCTCCTCTGGGAAAGGGTGAGATGTCAGGAGCTTCACCAAACGGTGAAGGACTGCAGGACCTGCTCCTCGCTGTTTCTGATCACTGTTTCTTGCCTTAGCTCCTTGGGTCATTATGTCATTATGTTATTATTAGAGTTACAACCTGGAGGATCTCCTTCCTTCACACACACACACACACACACACACATACACACACTCACACACACACACACACATATAGGTACACACACATACAAACATGAGCATACATGCATACACACACACACACTCACTCACACACACACACACACACACACACACACACACACACACACACACACACACACATAGGTACACACATACAAACATGAGCATACATGCATACACACACACACATATACACACACACGCTCCAAATTGCAGTTCCAACTTGAATATTATATCCTAAGTGCCTTGTTAAAGTGCGCTGAAAAGACCTGGTGCCTGGTTTAATATGTGTTAGTCCTCAGTGTGCTCTACCTGCAAGGCATGTAGACAGGTGTCCTGTAGACAGGTGTCCTGTAGACAGGTGTCCTGCTCTTATCACCCACCACAGTCAGACTGTGCACTGCAGGTGAACACAGCCTCATAACACCTGGGCAGTGAACCACATTCTATCATACTTCTGTCTTCTCGTCCTGTTTGTTTAAACCATCCAAAAAACGAAACGCATCTGGAGATCTGGAGTATTACTACACACAAGGGCTTTATATAAGAGGAGTCTGTTTGAGGAAGTTTTTTTTGTGTGTGATTCTACAATGAACAGTAAAAATATCTGGCAAATAATGCATTCTTCATTCACTGAGCACTTTTTAAGAACCGCTAGGTTTACTTTCATTAGGTGTTGAGCGAATTTCTTGTCAGTGTTGTGTTGTGTTGGGTCCCTCACCCAAACAAGTCCAACAAACAGAGGCCAGTGGTCAGAAACCCCCTGCTGGTGAAGGGCCAGAATGCAACACAATGGACCAAATAGCGGCAAATGAGTAACGGACACGTCTCTAACTGTAACCAGGTACACGTATCTGGAAATGGATCATCTATAAAGATGATCTATGATTCTAACGAAGCGGTCGCTGAATGTATCTGTACCACTTGAGGATATAAAAAGGATTTTAAAAAATCATCGACTTTAACTGGAAGAAATATCACACAAGCAGCTGATAAAGGACCAGAAATGGTGACACACCCACAACAACCTTCTCCACAACCTTCTCCACAACCACCTTCTCCACAACCTTCTCCACAACCACCTTCTCCACAACCTTCTCCACAACCACCTTCTCCACAACCTTCTCCACAACAACCTTCTCCACAACCACCTTCTCCACAACTATCAGATTAAAACCAGTCAAAAACTGGGACAACAGTACCAGTATCAGTAGAGCTATTGTATTATTTCTAAATGGCAGAACGTTAGGTGAATTCAATCAGTTTGGCCTGAAACTGTCTACCTGTAAACGTAATGTGAGTTCACAGCAATAGTTCTCCTAAAATGGAATTGGTGCATTTTCTATATAAGGTGACCATTTTCTACTGGGAAATGAGATGACCACTGAAACTAGATGAGGTAAGAACCTCATCTGGAACTGCTGGAAATGGTGTTGGTCTGCACATATTATGACTGGGAATACACAGATACTGGGAGCCTGTTCACATCTTACGATGGCTACACAATAATTTTCTAAGCTGTTGATAATTTCCTAAGATGTGTTCACCATTGTTTACATATTTGATGTTAATGTCACGGCGTTATCATGTGATGTTCCACAGGTGCAGTAGTTCATATTTGTTCAGAGAAACCTTATAATGGAAGATCAAGTTAAGTCACCTGTCTCGTTAGTCATGTAAATGAGGCGAACATCTTCGATGGATGCAGTGCTGTATTACAGGGCTGCAGATGTAGACATCTTTGAAATGATGGTGCCATCTTATGTTTACTGAAAACTGAAAAACTACTCCTTTTCTCTCATTCTTTTTTTACTAAAGATGGAAAGTTTTATATATATATATATATATATATATATATATATATATATATATATTTGCATATTTAATTTGTGAAAATTGATCAGAACCTTGCTAACAATGGTTGAGAAAACAAGTTAAACAATTGTTAGTTTTCTCTAATATGCCATGGAAAAGAAATTGAGAAGACAAGTAAATGTGCATCATGCAAAACTGTTGGGTGGATGGCAGAACGTATGGCAGCTGGAATCTGGATGGTGTTCGAAAACACTTAAAACATTTGCTTAATTAAAAAGCTCTTATTCCAAGAATGCAATAATGCTAACAATATTAAAAGAATTAAAAGTGTTTACTTTTTAATGTAAATCGATTTCATGAATACAAATTATAAAAAAAAGGCATCCAAGCTGAATAAATTCTGCAGAATATTGTATGATTAGTATATTTACAGGTACAGAACTCGCTAGCCATGAGCTAATACATGACTAAATTATCATAATTGGGGTGATAAGTTTGTTTTGCATATTCAACATGGATGATCAACATACTTATAATACTTTTCATCTACCGTCTATTTAAATGCCCTTGCACAGATAGGACAGGTAGGACAGGTAGGACAGATAGGACAGATAGGACAGGTAGGACAGGTAGGACAGATAGGACAGGTAGTCCAGGTAGGACAGGTCTTCAGGGTGGAGAGGGTAGAGGAGAAGGGAGAGGAGAGGAGAGGAGAGAGGGGAGGAGAGGAGAGAGGAGGAGGAGAGGGGAGGAGGAGGAGGGGGAGGAGAGGAGAGAGGAGGAGGAGAGGAGAGAGGAGGAGGAGAGGAGAGGAGAGAGAGAGGAGAGGAGAGAGGGGAGGAGAGAGGAGAGAGGAGGAGGAGAGGAGAGAGGAGGAGAGGAGAGGAGAGAGGAGGAGAGGAGAGGAGAGAGGGGAGGAGAGGAGAGAGGGGGAGGAGAGGAGAGAGGAGAGGAGATAAGGGAGGAGAGGGGAGGAGAGAGGGGAGGAGAGAGGAGGAGAGAGAGGAGGAGAGGGGAGGAGTAATGTGAAAGAGAAAAATGAGTAAACAACATGGTAATCCCATGACTCGCACGCTTGGTATCTCTCCATCTCCCTCACTCTCCCTCCTTCTCTCCTGGATCTCCATCTCCCTCACTCTCCCTCCTTCTCTCCCCTGGATCTCCATCTCCCTCACTCTCCCTCCTTCTCTCCCCTGGATCTCCATCTCCCTCACTCTCCCTCCTTCTCTCCCCTGGATCTCCATCTCCCTCACTCTCCCTCCTTCTCTCCCCTGGATCTCCATCGAGCGAGCAGCTTGCTGTAATTCAATAGCGAGGCACTCACCCCCTGTTTGTGATGATGGCCTTCCTCAGGTAGACATAGCTGGCTGGGAAGATCCCCTGTAAGGATGAAAAAAAAGAGGTTCACCCTTCTGCCTTTATAAAGGATGCCATTAAGTCAGCCCTGCTGTTTATTAGAGAAAGATAAACCGAACGCAAGCTAAGAGTAAAACATCTACCCGCTGCAGACGTGTCGCTACCAACACCCTCTGTTTATCATTCAGACTGAAATATCACATTCACTCCAAAATGGCTCTTGATCTGCTCGCCTCCAGGCAGCGTTCAGTCCCCAGACTTCTTGTTCAACTCCACATGTCCGGTCTGTTCGGAAAGGAGAGGAATCTTCGTTGTGGCGGCGGAGAAAGGTCTAGAATCTGGGGGCGTGAGGCAGGGACAGGTACTAAAACACTAGATTACAACTAAACTACAGCCATTACTTCACTACAAAAACAAGCATTTATTACAGCTTCTCTCAACAAGGTTTCTCACAACAAACGCAGCAGCTGACACAATAATCACACAAAACACAGTGCCCATGATACAAACTGAAGCATTAATGATATTGTATGACCACAAGCACCATGTCTGGTCCGTCTTGGTCTCACGCATGTTCGCCTGCTCTTCCTCTCCCTGCCCCTACCCCTCCCATACCTGCCCCTACTCCACCCCTACCTGCCCCTACTCCACCCCTACCTGCCCCTACCCCTCCCATACCTGCCCCTACTCCACCCCTACCTGCCCCTACTCCCCCCTACCTGCCCCTACTCCTCCCCTACCTGCCCCTACTCCACCCCTACCTGCCCCTACTCCACCCATAACTGCCCCCACCCCTCCCATACCTGCCCCTACTCCTCACCTACCTGCCCCTATCCCTCCCCTACCTGCCCCTACTCCACCCCTACATGCCCCTACTGCATCCCTACCTGCCCCTACCCCTCCCATACCTGCCCCTACCCCTCCCCTCCCCTACCTGCCCCTACCCATCCCCTACTTGCCCCTACCCCTCCCCTACCTGCCCATCATCTGTACTCCACCTATCCATCCTGTACTGGTTTTCTTCATCATTGTCCAACAGGTCCACCACACTTAATTTGCGTGATCATTTTTTACCCGTGTCTTTTTGTATAGTAAATAATGAGCTGAAAATGAGGTGAATGCATTGGCAAAGAGCTAAGTTGCTAATCAGCTAAATGACCTGCTAACAATCACTGGAGTGCAGATTTGATTTCACCTGATGCAAAGGGATCCGATGAAATGATGAAAAGTGCTTAGAATTCCTCAGTGTTTTAGAAAACTGCTTCACCCTTTTTGTTTTTGTATAACTTTAGCAAAAAACATCAACGATACTTTACCAGAAAACTTCAAAGCTCTTCACGAGAAAACAAATTATTCGCCTAACTTATTAAATGCTTTTTATTACTAACACCACCATGTCTATCGATCAGGTCCTTAAGGAGATTTTAAGAAGGATAAAGTTAAATTCAAGAGGCACATGTAGATTCTGGAAGGGTCCAACACCAAAAATGGCCACTGAATGGTAAGCAGGCTCGACATTAGCAGGGTAATCCAGAACAGACAGAACACCTACGCACTATAGAATTCCTTTCACATATTCATCTTTCAAAAGGTTAAATTAATTAGCAACTGAGGGTTCCAAATGTCATCACACAAAAAGATCTGTTCAGTGGCATGATTTCATATGGCGAACTGATAAATCATAGTCTGTCATTCCAAACCTGTGAAGGGCGATATGTAGCTATAAAGACAGTTTCCTTTTATATTTGGGTTTTATGGTCAAAAGTTCTGCTGAAACGTAAAGTGAACGGAAACTATTTTAGATCAGCGTAGCTCATTGGAAATGACATTTGATTTATTGAATGAAAATGTAGGAAAACAAGACCTTATCTCTACACAGACCCAAACCATGATGTTCCCTGATGTTGTTTGTGAAATTTTAATTTGACTATTAATTAATGAGCCTCTTTATTCAATATATTGATGCTAAAATGATTTTAATTAGCACTGTGACACTGCATCTTACAACGTAAAGTGATGCAAAGCATCCAGAACTACTTCCAGCACATTAGCCTGATGAATAATTCATGAAGGGGAGGTGCTCTGCAAAACTGCAGATCCACATGAGAAAAAGGGCTTTTGCATAACAACCCATATCTACTGTCGTCATCTGACCTGTTTTCAGAGACCATTTGCGGAACATTACAGCATGTGTGCATGAAATAAGATGACGACTACAAAGGCAGATTCTGGCTAGAGGCGAAGCAGATGTGACTACTTCTCCCCCTGTTCAGTATTCTCAGTCAGCTGTGTGTGTGTGTGTGTGTGTGTTCGCATGCATGCATGTGTGTGTGACTGTGTGCATGCGTGTGTTGGGATGTGTGTGTAGGTGTTTGTGCGCATTTGTGCAGGAGTGTGTGTACATGCATGCATGTGTGTGTGTGTGTGTGTGTGTGTGGTGTGTGTGTGTGTGTGTGTGTGTGTGCAGGTGTGTGTATGTGTGCAGGTGTGTGTGTGTGTGTGTGTGTGTGTGTGTGTGTGTGTGTGTGTGTGTGTGTGTGTGTGTGTGTGTGTGTGTGTGTGTGTGTGTGTGTGTGTGTGTGTGTGTGTGTGTGTGTGTGTGTGTGTGTGTGTGTGTGTGTGTGTGTGTGTGTGTGTGTGTGTGTGTGTGTGTGTGTGTGTGTGTGTGTGTGTGTGTGTGTGTGTGTGTGTGTGTGTGTGTGTGTGTGTGTGTGTGTGTGTGTGTGTGTGTGTGTGTGTGTGTGTGTGTGTGTGTGTGTGTGTGTGTGTGTGTGTGTGTGTGTGTGTGTGTGTGTGCAGGTGTGTGTGTGTGTGTGTGTGTGTGTGTGTGTGTGTGTGTGTGTGTGTGTGTGTGTGTGTGTGTGTGTGTGTGTGTGTGTGCAGGTGTGTGTGTGTGTGCATTGCTAGGGCTTCTTTTCAGCCAATGTGCAGGAGCAAAGCAAAAACACAAGTCATAAAAGTGTGAGAAAATCTTTCTAATATAGATAATAATGTAAAAATGGGAACGCCCGAGCTGTGTGCGTGTGTGTGTGTGTGTGTGTGTGTGTGTGTGTGTGTGTGTGTGTGTGTGCAGGTGTGTGTGTGTGTGTGTGTGTGTGTGTGTGTGTGTGTGTGTGTGTGTGTGTGTGTGTGTGTGTGTGTGTGTGTGTGTGTGTGTGTGTGTATGTGTGTGTGCAGATATGTGTGTGTGCGTCTGTGTGTGTGTGTGTGTGTGTGTGTGTGTGTGTGTGTGTGTGGTATGTGTGTGTGTGTGTGTGTGTGTGTGCAGGTATGTGTGTGTGTGTCTGTGTGTTTGTGTGTGCAGGTATGTGTGTGTGTGTGTGCAGGTATGTGTGTGTGCAGGTATGTGTGTGTGTGTGTGTGTGTGTGTGTGTGTGTGTGTGTGTGTGTGTGTGCAGGTATGTGTGTGTGTGTGTGTGTGTGTGTGTGTGTCATATCTATTTGGACTCTTTTAGCCACAATATCCAGTTCCACCTGCCATCTACAGTCAGTAATGTTTGAAGCGATAGGATTTGAGAAGTAACACACCGACTGCAAAACCGAAGCAAAAGTAAACGGATGAGCATAACGGTTAGTAGCGTGCGATTCGTGACACGTAACCACTATCTATAGTCATTTTTTGTTGATCTAATTGTACTCCCCAGTCTGTTTGTGGCTGGGAAGATCTGAAGGCTATTGGCTAGCTAGCTTCCACCGCTTAAAGAGAAGCATTTTCTTCCGTTTGTCTGTATGTTTAGTTCATGAAAACGTTAAAGAACGTAGCATAAGCACTGCCACTCATTTCTAAAAGAGATTTGTAAGAATTCTATTGTTTGAAAGAACAACAGTGTTCAGAAAATGCGTTGAACTTGATGTGCACATTCCACTATATTAAAAATCGTGTTTGCTTTTTGTCAGAGAAAAAAAACCCCACAGGCTTTTATTTGATCAGTCATGCAGGCTAGCATAAGTAAATACAACACTAGCATAAGTAAAAACAACACTAGCATAAGTAAAAACAACACTAGCATAAGTAAATACAACACTAGCATAAGTAAAAACAACACTAGCATAAGTAAATACAACACTAGCATAAGTAAAAACAACACCAACAAAATATTGAATGAAACAGAACACTGACTTAATGCCCACAGTGTGATGATTAATGTGGTTTAACTGGAGAATAACAAGGTAGAAACGTGTAAGCGGCCCCTCTAACAGAGCCACTGACTCCACACTGCAGCTACAGGGTGTCGTCGTCTCCCGTCAGTTCCGCTGGAGCTGGTATCCCACAAGGTAGTTCAGACACGGCTGTCTCTCCATCACCCAGGTGTATTTACTGATGATACATTTTCTCATTTTTTAATAGTGATGGCAAAATGCCCAGACTCTAGAGACTAAATTACTTAACCCGGGGAGGTATTTAAAAATCTCCAAAAGGTGTTGTGAAGTAAACATTAAAAAACTTGTCTTTTCAGGACCAGAATCAACCTCAACAGACGCAGCTAATGAGCCAACTTGATCAATGCACTGTCTGCTTTCCCCATGACCTTCCTTAACAGCTGAACCCAAATAATAGGACCCCTGTGGTCATGGTCCCAGCGATCATCTCGCGCTGACAGTCTTCTCATCTCCCTCTACAGCTGCCTAAATCATCTCAAGCTGATTTGCAGGTCTACAGACAAGCAAACCATACGGAAGGAATGAGTGCTCGGTCTACGTCTGTCCTGTACGCCTGCACGTCTGCGCTACATCGCCTCCGCCCTCCCAGGACGAGACGTGCGCAAGGCGCCCAAGCTCATTAGAAATGCAAAGCTCCCCCTGAATCATAGATGGCACTTTCAGCGCTTCTCTTTCACCCTGACGCTCCTAATTTGCTGGTCCTCTTTAACCTCCACAGACCCGTCGCTCAGCGCTCCCGATTTGAGAAGAAAAAAAAAGCCGTGGCGTTCAGGAAATGTGGCGACAGCTAACGACCCTGTCCCGTCCGGATTTATTAGGCAGAATCAGAACATCAGTGGATCAATATTCTCCGGTCTGTCCCATGTCCGTTCAGGTCAGTTTTCCACTGCTGGTCTGTGAAATCACCAAAGGGAAAGATTCATTCCCAGTCCACAACGGACTGCTCACGTGCTCACGTAAAGGTCTGCTACCTATCATGCACCAGTCCATACAATGTAGGCTACATTTTCACAACCCTAAGATAAATTTACAACACGACAGCTGTAAGGAACTATAGTACGTATGTGTAACAAATTGGCAGACCTGCATAGATGATTAGCATTTGATTAGAATGGGAATGTCTAAAATGGTGTCGATGCACACCCTTAGAAATGGTAGATTATATTGGGGAGTTGCAGATTATATGGCAGATTACATTGGGGGTTCATAACGAACGGGTAGTTTTTGCATTGACACACCATCAGATGGCCAAGCCTGCTGGATTCTTAGTCTTGTGGGAGGCCGGGAGGATCCTTTGTCTGCAGGAACACCTCGAGCCCTGGGGCCCAGAGCTGCTCGCGCTGCTAAATCTGTCCCCAATCTGAAGTAAAGAATCGGGGAGGGAGGCGAGGAGGCAGGGTGGATGTTGGAATGGGGATGGAGCTGGTGCTCAGTGTCAGCTGTCTCCCTTCCGTGCCGCCTCCAGCAGGTCGCAGCATCTCTTACACTCCGGCACGATGCCCTGGTATGACACGCAGCCTGATGGCCAAAGAGGAAGTGTGGATCCAGGAAGGATCCTGAGGTTCAATGAGGAAGTTGGTGAAAACCTCAAGGTTCTGCTGGAATCATTCTGCACTGCTGACCAAGGAGACTGCGGGCAGAGTCAGATTAAATGACACATCGTAATCTGGCAACTCAACGCAGACCCAAACATCATAAGATTAGGCACCAAGTGATCCTTCATCATCCTCTCTTCCCTCTTAGATGGCTGCTTCCGCTGCTGTGAAGAGCATGCAGATACGGCGTGGCTTCTGGTGCATGGCCGGCTCCTCGTTAAAGCCTGTGCACGCCCGCGTGGTATCAATGCTGCTGCACAACTACAGCTGTGACCTCGCTGGATGTCTCACCGCGCACGCCGCGTTCCGCCGACACCGCCGCATCGTTGCCCTTCATGAGCCGTCTGCCCGACGCAGACTCCTGTGCTCAGACTTCGGGTGACGGCACGAGCGGTTTCTGCAGGAGACGATCAGCCGTACCGACGCCACTCCGGCCTTGCGCTGGGGAACCTGGGCAAGCCCGGGGCAAGAGCAGGGGGAGGAGAAAGCGGAGACGGAGTGGAGACGGAGCGGAGACGGAGTGGAGACAGAATCGAGACGGAGTGGAGACAGAGTGGAGAGGGAGCGGAGACGGAACACCGCGCACCTCCGCCGCTAATGCTCATTTAGCAAGTAAGGTCATCGCCGAGCCAAATAAGAATAGCACAGCTTCAAGTGGATGAAATGAGAGAGACAGAGAGAGAGAGTGAGAGAGAGAGAGAGAGAGAGAGAGAAACCGAGACCGAGACAGAAAGAGGCACAAAGAGAGTGCCTTTGCATAACAGAACCATCACTGCCAGTCTTTCATCCTTCATTATGTGGGAGGCACAATAAACTAGTATTTGTTTGCTTAATTATTTGATAGCACACAAGCACATCTTGTAAAGGCCTTTTTGTTGATGTCTCTGCATGTAATTGTTTTCGCCCCTTACATCACGGAGGAGGAATAACTCAGCCAAGGAAAATAACCGCTACATGTGCCTCTTCCTACACACCGTCGCTCTTAGTGTGTCACCGGCCCGAAAATACTCTCAGGACTGCGACAGGACCAGAGACCGAAAGGCATGAGGTGATTATGGGAAGCAGGTTCCTCCTTGGGCGGCTCCCGCAGACCCTTGACGGTTTTGCTCTTTCCCAGGCAGAACGGAGAGAATCCACTTTTTTTTTTTACTTCAGCAAATAAGCAAATAATTGAAGAGAAATGCACCCTTAGGGAGCCGTCGCGGACTTTTACTGCCTCGGAAAAACCCTGATGATGCTGTTTTGACTGCATTGCCAAAATAAGTTGCGTCTGGTCACAAAGCGGCTTGACTGTTCGCTGCACTTAAAGCTTTTAGCAATGAGCAAATCAATTATTTAGCTGAGATGAGGCAATAGGGTTGGCCATCGATTAAAAAGTATAACTCGTTGGATTTACAGTGCACTCTCCTAAAGGTTAACAGCAGTGCTATAAGAAGCATACAGAATGACAGCATGAAGTATGCAGCATGAAGTTCATAGGGAAAGTCTGGACAAAGATGCACGCCAATATCTGGCGTAAAGTAAAGAAATCGACTGCAGGCCAAGAATCTGGCATGATTTCCCTGAGAGTACATAACGAAACATCATCAATAAAGGAAACATTAAGTCGTGCCAATGTTCTCATAAGAAAATGGAAACATTATGATTCTACGTGTCAAGGATTCATTACCCACGATCCATGTCAAGATAAAGCTGTATGACTTTTTAAAAGATCCTAAACTCACGTTGCTGTTGATTAAAAGATGAGCTAAAGGCCGTCAGGCCGTCATACCCCCCCCCGCCTCACGCTAATCCCCCGGCTCGTGTGGTAGCAACACGCCTTCCCACTGCCATAAAGACTAATGATCTACTCTAATAGCCAGAAATTCGTCTCTGGGGAACTGGGCCGCCGGGTCTCGGCTGCTGGTACGGGAATAGAAACTCTCTCTGAGCAGAAACAAACGCTTTGGATTTCGGAAGAAAAAAGGGCAGAAGGAGATCGCCGGCATCGGGAGTCTTGCTACCAATTAAGCAAGACGTAGCGCGCGGCGGGCGATCGGTCGACCAAGCGTGTTCGTTGAGAAAGGGGCCGATGTGGGGCGCATCGTTCTTCGCCGCTGGGAGAAGGACCCAGCGACGACAGGACCACAGTTCCTAGCTGGTGGAGCTGTTGAACCTCTCATGACTCCTGCATGTGTAGCTCAGCTATGCTGGTGCCCACACAAGGTTTAACAAGCTGTGAGAAGTTCTGCGGAGGCCACATTGTCGAGGCGTCACCTAAACAGTCCTCAAAAGTACATCCAGTCTGACCAAAAGTGAATTTATCATTTAAATTGAGGCCCTTGACTTTCATACTTCTGTTCAGGTTTTGTTCTGTTCACACTGCTACACAGACAGGGCCTGAGTTCTAAAAGAGTGCTAAAGAGAAGCAGACTGTACTGAGACATGCAGAGACAACAGCACACAGACCTTTATTCAGCTCCATCTACACCCTGGTACCACACATCAGTTCCCATCATTCCCAGCAATTATGGCTCACAAATGCTTGCCTACTCTTCATACCACCACCTAATAATAATAATAATAATGATAATAAGTTAGTAAGTAAGTAAAGGCTGCCTCACCTGCCCCCCCCCACACACACACACACACACACGCCCCCCCACACACACACACACCTATAGCCACTCCCTCACTCGCTGTCACCCCAGTACCTACGTCATCATATCGTTCACTTGTGTCTTGTTATCCTGCACTATTGAAGACCACAGATTCTGACTGTCAGTGCTGCATATTACTGAAGGACGAGAGAGGGAGAGAGAGAGAGGGAGGGAGAGAGAGAGAGAGAGAGAGAGAGAGAGAGAGAGAGAGAGAGAGAGAGAGAGAGAGAGAGAGAGAGAGAGAGGGGGAGAGGGAGAGAGAGGGAGAGAGAGAGAGAGAGAGAGAGAGAGAGAGAGAGAGAGAGAGAGGAGAGAGAGGGAGAGGGAGAGAGAGAGAGAGAGAGAGAGAGAGAGAGAGAGAGAGAGAGAGAGAGAGAGAGAGAGAGAGAGAGAGAGAGAGAGAGAGAGAGAGAGAGAGAGAGAGAGAGAGAGAGAGAGAGAGAGAGAGAGAGAGAGGGAGAGGGAGAGGGAGAGAGAGGAGAGAGAGAGAGAGAGAGAGAGAGAGAGAGAGAGAGAGAGAGAGAGAGAGAGGGAGAGAGGGGAGGGAGAGAGAGAGAGAGGGAGGGAGAGAGAGAGATATGTCATTGCTGCTAGATCCGAACTCGTACAGGAGCATCTTTAATTGGACCTGATTAAAGCATTTGAAGGTTAATAGGAACATCCTGAAGTCAGTTCTGAAAGACACAGTTAGTCAGTGCAGCCTTCTGAGAACTGTGAGAATTATGCAGCCTCGTTTTTCCACAGACATTTGCACTCTGGATTTGTAGAGATGATGCTGAGGAGATGGAGCTCGTTGGTAGTGCAACAGCACTGCAGCTGTTGATTCCGAAGCAAGCAGAGGTTTTTCTCAGACATCGTGTATATTTCCCAGCTGACAGAATGCGGTTTTGCTAACATCACTTACGTGGTTCTTTAAGCTGAGGTCACTGCTGATTGGGAGGACGAACACACACTAAAGTACCGTGTCGACGTGAGAAACAAAAACGGTGTTCTCACACACTAACAAAAACTCCCCTTTCATGTCATCACCAACGTGACTCACCATGAACTTAGAAGATCCGCGGCTGGCGATGCCAGTAAGTAAATGATGCAATAACACATGTTCTTCCCACTACACAGACCCCTCCAGAAATCACAAAAACTGGCTTTGGAAGCTTAGCGGAAGGCTGAGTGAGTCACATGACCCGGTTCTGAGGACTACATCCTGACTCAGCTGTAGCAGCAGCCCAGCTAGGGGGCCCGGCCACCAGGGGGCAGAGAGGAGACCAGAGCACAGCCACTTAGGGGGGCTGTAACCAAGGCGACGAGCTGGGCCAGGTCATAATGCACAGATTTGAGGCAGTCTATAGCATCCACACTGTGGGTGCATCACAACACACAGGACCTTCTCTACCACAAGTCTGTTTGATCAGAACACACAGAACCTTCTCTACCACAAGTCCATTTGATCAGAACACACAGAACCTTGTCTACCACAAGTCCGTTTGATCACAACACACAGAACCTTCTCTACCACAAGTTCGTGTGATCACAACTCACAGAACCTTGTCTACCACAAGTCCGTTTGATCAGAACACACAGAACCTTCTCTACCACAAGTCCGTTTGGATGCAGGATGTGTAGACCGTGTTGAGAGGTAGACAAAGGGATGGAGCTACTGGCCTCGCCCGGTATTGTCTGACCATACTCCAGTTCCACTGAGGAGAACTGCAGATTGTCCATCACGATCATCCTGAGCCCTAACAGCGTCCACAGAAGACACTCGAACCAGAAGTCATCCGGCAGACTGATGTATGAGTGTCTCACAGCCACCAGCGTGATGTTGGTTAAAAAAGCAATCACACAAAAGCAATTTAAAATGAGCGACTGAAGCAACTTTCATTTTCTCACACAGTAACAAAAACATTCTTATTTTTTATTTACATTACCATCAATACGACTCAGCAATAACTTAAAAAGACAAATGTTGGTCATGCCAGTGTGTGATATATGCAGCAACATTTATGTTCGTCCCACTACTACAGTAACACCTAGATTGTTTTTTTTCTCAGCTCACCATTCTCAATAACAACGAATTCGGTTTCGTCAACCTAAGGCTGACTGCCAAAATCTGCTGCTATCACTTCAAATCTTTATGTTGGAGTTTCGACATTAACAGGGTACACAGTTTGGGATGTTTAAAAGCTGCCAAAGATGATTGATGTCTATAAACCAATTGTGACTATAAACAAGCTTTTGGTAAAGTAGGCTGCCAAAAATAGGCCTCATTTCTGAATCACCCAAGTCAGGTTCATATCAGCATGACGCAGGTTACTCTGACATTTTCCTAAATGGCCTAAAAAGTTCTGAACACAGCCCTGTCCTTACAGGGCTAAGGCATCTTTTAAAACTCATTACTTGCTATTCTTCACTGGAACGGCAAAAAAGACAACTGCAACAATTATTAAACAAACGCATAACATGTGTATGTGGACATGCCCTTGTCTAACTGCCAAGGAAAAGTGTTCATGGCAATCTCAGTGAGCTCTGACCTACTGCCCGTCAGACCAGCCAATAGCCCAACTCTGCTCAGTTAAGACACATTGTTCACACCACTGACAGGCTGCCTCGCTCAGCTGCCAATCAGAGAGAGTCCTATTGTTTACAGCATCGTACAGCATCCATGATAATCTTGGAGCTCTTCATTGTGTGCCAGTCTAACAAGTAATTTCTTGTCATTTTGCTTGGAGGAGTGTGGGATTGTGACGTTAAAGTTTAGTTATATCATGGAACCACCATGGAAAGAATGTGTAGTTAGTCCCCATGAAAGATGTTGATTCTGTCACCTGTTTACTTGGTCATGGGTTAAATCTACAGTTGGGAGACTTGAAACTTTCTTCCACAGCTACTTGTTAGGTGCTACAGAGTGTGGGGCTACAGTGTGTGGGGCTACAGTGTGTGGGGCTACAGAGTGTGGGGCTACAGAGTGTGGGGCTACAGTGTGGGGCTACAGAGTGTGGGGCTACAGAGTGTGAGGCTCCAGGTGGTCACATGTCCAAACGTAAACATACACGTGACCTTGTGACCTTGATCTCGTTACGTCCCGTAACCTCACAGCAGAAATCTTCGGTTCCCCTCCAGATCGTTTCTTCTATGCGTATTTACACATGCACACAACCTTGACAACGCAACAGTAAATGGATGTTTTTACTGGAGTCTCCTCCTCCACTGTCTTCTCCCACACATTCTCCATTCGTCTCTCCGTCTTTCTGCTCCTCTCTGTCCCCCATGTGTGGGCCGTGAGGAAATATGGACAGGGTCACGTGGACAGTGTGAGACAAAAAAAACAAAACGCACAAAACAAAAATGTTCAAGGATGAGTGACAGAAGCTAAAA
The DNA here is from genome assembly GCA_020368025.1 of Brachyhypopomus occidentalis. Taxonomy (NCBI): domain Eukaryota; kingdom Metazoa; phylum Chordata; class Actinopteri; order Gymnotiformes; family Hypopomidae; genus Brachyhypopomus; species Brachyhypopomus occidentalis. The sequence continues at coordinate 1,872,408 of JAGXOD010000024.1, read as the reverse complement.
TACAGCATGTAGACACTGGCACATGCACACGCAGGCTGTAAGCTAAACAGGGATCCGTGCACACTAACCATTCCTGCAGTGCTAAGAAAAAAAACCCTACTGACATAATGCTGTTTGTACATAACACCAGCCTTGCAACCGTTTATAACAGTTCACACTCATTTTATGTGACACATTTTATGCTTCGTCCTTTAATGTATTGCACATAATTGCCAGTCATGTAATACGAATGCACGGATGTGTCATGCTGTCTTGAAATAAACCTGCCTTTGAGTTGTTACCAAATAGTCTCAGCAGTGTCCGTATGAGCACGGTCACTGACACGATGCATCTCACTGACACGAGGGCTTTGTCCTCAGATGTGGTCCCCCCATGTAGGGCTACTTACAAAACAATAACACCCTCGCCCCTCATATGCATTCGTATTGTCTAAAGCCCACTGTCCTTAATCTGCATTGAAAAATGGACACTGACTGCATAAAAGGGTTTAGTAGAAAAATCTAGAAGATAAAGTTTTTAATTGGGTGTACAAATTTCACCCAACATGGCAAAAACGCACAGCTTGTCAAAGTGAAGGGCTTCCTCTCCTCACAACCCTGTAGGTTGCTTGTGTTTCTGCATATTAAGTTTGATTGTATCAGTGCGTGAAGGTTGAATCACACATGAATGTGGAGTTAAGACCATGTTCTACTGATCATTTCTAAGCTACAAAGTCACTAATTCGTCACTAGCTGATCAATGTTTGGGACCTAATAGAAGATCCATGTAGAAGTTGGTGTATATTTACCACAGCATGAAAATAAGAAAGCCTCTTTTTTAATAAAGAGCGTTTCCTCAAGGAACGCTGCACGCAGAGGGCAGGAGGAAATGCTTTCTGATGTCCATACACGGAAGTTGTTGAGACGTGGTCGTCTTTTCTCACATCAATCATTAGTACATTTTAATGTAAAGAAATATATCTCTTTGGATATTACTCAAAATAAGTTCTCTTTAATTCCAGAACCAAGGAAAGTTTCTCTCAAACTGCCATCTGTAAATTCTATAAAGTACTCTCACTCCCATACAAACCTCATGCACTTAAATTAGGTCTTGGATTTATGAGAATGAACAATACAGAACTGCTGAATGTGATTTCCTCAGCTTAATATTCAGCGTCTGGAGAATGTAGCTCGCAGACTCTCAGTCAGAAGCCCCAGGACACATACCCAGACCACGCCCGGCACACTGTAGACACGCAGCAGTCCCCCCTCATACATAACTATGTCAAGTTTTCAAAAGTGAGTTTTGCACTGGCCAGCCCCAGTAGCTCCACAGGGTTATTGAACTGAGACGGAATCCAATTAGGTGATAAAGTAATGCATAGCTAGTAAGACAGTCAGACGTAAGTGACCTGCAACGTTCACTTTATCCATATTAATTTAAAACAGAAGAAACACTCGAGACCGAAAAACAACAGACATGACGTATTATCTTTCAGTGCTGGTATTACGGGTAATAATACAGCAACTCTGATATTAGTAAGAAAGCTAAGACCAGAGGTTTCAGTGTAATAATATTATTGTATCTATTACAGTCTATTACAGGCACCATGGAACTATGACTTTATCTCCACTAGCAAAGGTTAATTAAGACAGAGTTACAAAACTGCTGTAATTATCTGTCATAGTTATTTACGGATCATTAATGACCCTATGGCTGAATGCTGAGTGTTGTTAGACACATATACTGTACATTTGAATTGTTGTCCACTGTCCTATGAGTACCAAGCCAAGAAGGCCAGAGGGTATCGAATGGCGCATCACACGGGAGAGGGAGCTGATCCGGGTGACCCGAGTGCCCCGGGTGACCCGCCCTTGAGTGGCCCTGCTCGGGCCTGGCATGCAGGTTGTGGGCCTGATGCCCGTGTCACCTCCAGAGTAGATTAGTGTGAGTTGGCATGGAGTCCAGGCACCAGACGTGTGGTCGTTGTTGGGTGGGGAGGAGGAGGAGAGGTGGAGTGTGTGTGTGTGTGTGTGTGTGTGTGTGAGAGAGAATGGAGGAGTGGGATGGGGTCTATGGCTTGGCTGGTATCTCCAGCATGGCACGTTTGAAGTGCAAGCACACACACAGACACATGAACACACACACACACACACATACACACACACACACACACACACACACGCTGGCCATATTCCATACTGAACAGCACTGCTAGCAAAGCACTCGCCTGCATGGTCAACACAATCTAGACAAATCACTCCTCCACTTCTCACTAGTGAAAAGCAATGAGCACACGTAATCTGAGACATAATCTGAGGTGGACAGTACTGCATGTAACGTACTGTGCGTGTGCCTGTCAGACAAATTTCTCATGAGCCTTTGACCTTTATCTACTGCTCCTAAATGCTGACATTTCCTGGTAGTACTGGGCGGTTAAAGCCCCAATTTGATGAAGCATTCTCATAAAAATATTGTCTCCGAAAGTGACTTCCTTTGCTTCAAGGTCTCATGAGGCAAAACCTACATGCTACTCCAGAGTGATTTAGGATGAGGTTCTTTAGACACTTTACACACTATCACAGTTCATTCCTAAAGGTCAGGCTACGTATAATGGTGAATTTCTGCCATACTGTGAAACTGGACACTTGTTTTTATATATGGCCAGACATGACGTGTTATTCTGCAGCGTTCTCCACACAGGACTCCGGCTCACATCTGGACACATTGATGTATTGTGTCTGTGTCTCTTCCCAATATAAAAATTGGGAATTGATGTATTGACTTTAAGATACCTTCATTGACTTTATGACCTCATCGCTTTTGGACCTTAGTGAACTGATTATTTGATATGTTCCTGTAATATTTCCATGGGGTTTGATTAGGTTGGACACAAGTGTGATGTCGAAAAGATTTAATGGAACGAAGACTAAAACGTACACCACAATAGACAAACCCAACAAAACGACCAATAAAAATCAATTAGCAAATAGCAAACCAATACAGCTAACAGAGAATACTATCAAGCAGAGCAGGGAAACCATGGGAACACACAAACATAGAAACAAGACAATGTGGGATAATACAGCTAGCGATAACGTCAGAGACTAGGGACACGGATGCTCACGACAACCGACAACCAGGAGGACAGAACACAGGGTTTAAATATACACAGTGACAAGGGCTAATCAAGACACGGGTGCAGACGATTACACGAGATGGGGCGGAGAACCAGATCAAAACAGGAGCACATGGAGAAACAAGTGGGACTCGCAAAGCAGGGGGGTCACAAACCCGCTACCTGACTGCAGAGGAACGAGGCAGCTATTATTCATTACGGCCCTCAGACGTGGTATTGCTTTCCTTGTAACCTCGATGATCTGTTTACATTTAAGAGAAGGGTGAAGACCTGATACATCCCCATTTCCAACATTTGGCAGATGCTCTTATCCAGAGTAACTTGGTGCTGGGGACATTTGTGCTGGGGACCTTGGTGCTGGGGACCTTGGTGCTGGGGACCTTGGTGCTGGGGACCTTGGTGCTGGGGACCTTTGTGCTGGGGACCTTGGTGGGGACCTTGGTGCTGGGGACCTTTGTACTGGGGACCTTGGTGCTGGGGACCTTGGTGCTGGGGACCTTGGTGCTGGGGACCTTTGTGCTGGGGACCTTGGTGCTGGGGACCTTGGTGCTGGGGACCTTTGTGCTGGGGACCTTTGTGCTGGGGACCTTTGTGCTGGGGACCTTGGTGCTGGGGACCTTGGTGCTGGGGACCTTGGTGCTGGGGACCTTGGTGCTGGGGACCTTGTACTGTGGACCTGGGGGGGACCTTGGTGCTGGGGACCTTTGTACTGGGGACCTTGCTGGGGCTGGGGACCTTGGTGCTGGGGACCTTTGTGCTGGGGACCTTTGTGCTGGGGACCTTTGTACTGGGGACCTTGGTGCTGGGGACCTTGGTGCTGGGGACCTTGGTGCTGGGGACCTTTGTACTGGGGACCTTTATACTGGGGACCTTTGTGCTGGGCTGCCTTATGCTGTGAGCACCTTTACTCCGCCTGAGAACTAGTAGAGCTGAAGTCTGTTCCCTGCTGCTTTTCATTAGCTGTAAATGATCAATTGCGTTACTGCGTTCATGCTTTTGTAGTTTGTTTTACATTGAAATGAACTTTTACATTATTTTATATTGTACATCTTTCTTTAAAGCACTTTACAAAGCTTTTTAAAAAAAATAACTTACATGATTACTTAACTATTTAATATTAGCACTATAATATCTGGATGAATCATGTACAGTAAGGTCCGGCGTTTTGCTATATATATTTATAATGCATTAACCTTTGTTTGAGAAAGTTGGATTCTACTCTAATACGTTCAGATATGCATGTTCAGATATTCTGCAAATGTTATAATCCCAGTAAAGGCCTCTGGTCAGAGCTGCAGTGTCCAGTAGGAGCAGCAGTGAAGAGGAAGGACAGGAGACACAGAGCACAACATGGCGCCGTCACACAGTACTTGGACACGCACTTGCACAGCAGATGGAAACAGCTGTGGCGGTCACGGTTCTCGCCGCCTTCTTCCGAGGAAGATCTCAGCGCCATATGCTGCGTCCACAGCCTGTGTCCAGTGAGGTCGGTGAGAGTCAACGTGTGAGTGAACAAACAAGTAAACAAATAAGTCATTGTTGCTAGGTTGTGCTCATCCATAAGATGGATCGGAGGAGCTTGGGATGGTCAGTGCTGGTGTAGCAAGGTTCACAAACAGCCCCGCGGAGACTCAACACAGCCAAGACACAGTTTCCTGGTGACTAACAGTGATCAAATGTTCAGCTGGTAAACTGTGATTATATAATGAGTATAACTAAGACTAAATCGTGTTGGTAATTCGAATTATTCTGGGGGAAAAAACACCTAACCGTCATGAATATAACATGAATGACCAGATGTTAATGCAGATGACATTACCGTAGTCTCATCACGTTACTAATTTTATATATTCCTGTAAAGTAGCATATTTACTGGACTCCATTCAGCCCACTGTAAATAATTCCCCACGAGACAATAGCAGCCCTGCACTGCTGGGACTCGCTCTCATTTACAAACTTGTTAAACCAAACAAATCCAACACCACTTTTATGCATCATCACAATCTTTCCAAAGACAGTAGCATTATTATCCTAATGGTTGCATGCAAAACAACATCTTGAAAGGGAGTTAACAAAGCCTTAGCCTCTTTCATTTTTATCTCCATTTCAAGACAGGAGCGAGAATGTGTTGTGCAGCCCACAAAGCGGTTTCTGTTTGTGGAGCGGCACACGGCAGCCTGCTGGAGTGTATCCTGCCCGTTAGGCTGCGTTGTGCGACTGGTATGCAAAGGCAGGTTTACGCGTTTCTTTATCGTGAATCAGTGCTGTCACTCTGAGTTAGACTATCTGAGCTTATCAGTCTCAGAGAAGGATTAGTGCTACAATTCAAAATATGCAACTCACCAAGGTTAAAACAGAAGTACAATGGGGAATTCTGGGCTCTAGTTCTTGGACTGTGGGCTACTTTGTCACTCGCAAATGGCTGTATGGGCATGCTATGTAATGTAGTATAAAAAATAATGTAATACAAAAAACAAATGTAATGTTAAAAAATTATATATATTGTGACATTCAGACATCCAAAACTGTTCTTAGTTTGTTTCCTGCTTCTCCAAGAGCGTTGTACAGAAAATGTGTCAGTGCTTCACACACACACACACACACACACACACACAATGCTCTGGAATAACACATGGAAGATGCTTGACTCTAGTGTGGCAGGTGGGCCGTTCTCATTACCTTGACTGTGGGTTTCCTGGTGCAGAACCCCCGTAACCACCCTGGAAGTGAACAGCAAAAGCAAATTCAGTGTGAGGACGCAGCATCAACACAGAACAGTACAAGATATGTACACAACTACTACTACCACAACGACAAAGGTTTATCAATGAACAATATATAAGGCATTCTGAAATATGCCATGAAAGCATAATCATTAGAGCCTTCGATTTAAAAAAGCATCCAGGAAAAAAGCAATAATGACCTGACCGACGATGCAACACATGGCAGATCAAAAAGTGCCTCTCTACCACAGTTTAAACAAATTACTCTCAATCTCATTCTCTCCTTGTCCAACTTATTCACTCATATTAAATCTTTATATCAATCTTAGGAGTTTCTATTCCTGGAAGAATTCTAACCCATTTCTGAATCTTATGTCTGTTTAGCAGTAGCTGGGTTGCTTTAACTTCAAAAGCCCTTTTATCAAATCACCTCCAACTTTTAGTGGTAACTTTCCATCTGTTAAACCCAGGCATAATCTCAAACATTTAAACGTCTTAAAATTCCCCTCATTATATTTCACTTTAGATCTGAACTCATGCATGTGGGCAATAAATGAATCCATAACCAATATTTCGTATGTTTCAGCCCATGTTTTGGCCATTGGGGAACGGTAGAACGCATGAAGGCCAAATCATCTCTCTGTACTTTCTACTGTGGAGTTTGTCCGAGCGTTTCATTGAGATATCTGCAAGCATCGCCTATGTACTGCCATATGAAAGTAACCCTCTTCCAAACAGCGAGCGCAGCAGATAATACTGATGATCTGTACTGGGGGAGGGAAGCGATACCGTGTCGTCTGTCGCGAGTCTCGATCTGTATGCCGGGGAAACATCCGTGCCCATCCAGCAAGGCCGTCTATCCACAGACCTCATAAGGCACCAGCACAGATGCCCCGGTGTCACACGGACAGGGCAGAGCAGTCTGAGCCGGTTCCATCGCTGAGGCGGTATATCGTGTGCTCTGAGCCGCCAGACGGCTGCTATGACCGCACCGATGATGAGGGCTTCCGTCTCCCACTCACGGAGGAGAGAGCCATGGGCACTAGGACCCAGACGACCAGTTGGGGACGCAGCACAGCCTTCAGTGAGACGATACGTCATTTGTGGCCTATGCCCTCAATTTACAACACCGATGCACGTCACGTTAACATGTTATCAGTGCTAGCTGCCCACTGCCAGCCTCTGGGGCTTAAACGAAGCGATCTGCATTGAGGCCTTAACCCTTAACCCAGTCTTAACCCTTAACCCAGCCTTAAGCCTTAACCCAGCCTTAACCCTTAGCCCAGCCTTAACCCTTAGCCCAGCCTTAACCCTTAGCCCAGCCTTAACCCTTAACCCAGCCTTAACCCTTAACCCAGCGTCTGAACATCTCATGCGTTCGCATGCAGAAGGAACGTGGGGACTTGTCGACTTTTGAGCCTAAAGCACTATGTGAGGACAGAATTAGGTACGTAATACTGTACACTGAGATTTAAAGTAGCAATGTATGCACACTCTTAAACGGGGCATGAGTAAGATCCAGAGGGGAGCAATCCTTCGAGAGATTGCAGCGTAGAGTAGAAAACACAGAGGCATAAAACAGATCACAGTGGCAACACGCTTCTGATATAACTGCCCCCCATTACCCCTTCTAGTCTGTTCTGTACCATCCCAGGCCTGGCAGCAACAAGGAGCCATATGGCATCTGGACCATGCAACAAGCTGCTGCCCACGGTCCAAATCTAATTTACCCATAAATTCACCTTCCTGTTCAATCCCATTGATCGATTTCTCCATTCTGACCCCTTGGCCTTCGTCTAGAAGAATCTATCTGCCTCCAACTGCAAACAAGCAGCACAACAAAGGACTTAGGGATTTACTCTTAATAGAAGTGGTTTCTTTCATTTAAAAGAGAGCACAAATAATCTGTTTTAACCTACCACCTAATCGCTTGTGATTAGCAGGAGTCCTGCAGTAATTAATAAGGACCTGTGATGGAGAGGCACTTAATTAGGAAAAAGGAAATCCCTTGATCCATAACAATATGCCAGAGGACTGAGTGGTATTACAGAAGATGGTCTAAGCCGCCGTGTCATTGTAAGTGATGGGCTGGGCGCAAAGATCAGGTCCACGGTGGAGTACCAAACCGCTATTTCCAGGAATGAGTCCCGATTCTGGAACGACTACGCCACAGCGCTCTGGCCCACTGACGCGCTGGCACACTGACGCTCTGGGCCACTGACACGCTGGACCACTGACGCTCTGGCACACTGGCACACTGACGCGCTGGCCCACTGACGCTCTGGCCCACTGACACGCTGGCCCACTGACGCTCTGGCCCACTGACGCTCTGGCACACTGACGCGCTGGCACACTGACGCTCCACACTGACGCTCTGGCCCACTGACACGCTGGCCCACTGACGCTCTGGCACACTGACGCGCTGGCACACTGACGCGCTGGCACACTGACGCTCTGGCACACTGACGCTGCTGGCCCACTGACACGCTGGCCCACTGACGCTCTGGCACACTGACGCTCTGGCACACTGACGCTCTGGCACACTGACGCGCTGGCCCACTGACGCTCTGGCCCACTGACGCTCTGGCACACTGACGCTCTGGCACACTGACGCTGGCCCACTGACGCTCTGGCCCACTGACGCTCTGGCACACTGACACGCTGGCCCACTGACACGCTGGCCCACTGACGCTCTGGCACACTGACGCTCTGGCCCACTGACGCTCTGGCCCACTGACGCGCTGGCACACTGACGCTCTGGCACACTGACGCTCTGGCACACTGACGCTCTGGCACACTGACGCTCTGGCACACTGACGCTCTGGCCCACTGACGCTCTGGCACACTGACGCTCTGGCACACTGACGCTCTGGCACACTGACGCTGCTGGGCCTCTGGCGCTGGCTGGGCACACTGGCGCTCTGGGCCACTGACACGCTGGCCCACTGGCTCTGGCACACTGGCGCTGGCACACTGGCGCTCTGGCACACTGGCACGCTGGCACACTGGCTGGGCCACTGACGCGCTGGCACACTGGCGCTCTGGGCCACTGACGCTGGGCCACTGACGCTGGCACACTGGCACGCTCTGGCACACTGACGGCACTGGCACACTGGCGCTCTGGCCACTGGCGTTCTGGCACACTGGCGCTCTGGCACACTGGCGCTCTGGCACACTGGCACACTGGCACACTGGCACACTGGCACACTGGCGCTGGGCCACTGACGCTCTGGCACACTGACGCTCTGGCACACTGACGCTCTGGCACACTGACGCGCTGGCACACTGACGCGCTGGCACACTGACGCTGGCACACTGACGCGCGCTGGCACACTGACGCTCTGGGCCACTGACACGCTGGCCCACTGATGCTCTGGCACACTGACGATCTGGCCCACTGACGCTCTGGCCCACTGACGCTCTGGCACACTGACGCTCTGGCCCACTGACGCTCTGGCCCACTGACGCTCTGGCACACTGACGCTCTGGCACACTGACGCTCTGGCACACTGACGCGCTGGCACACTGACGCTCTGGCACACTGACGCTCTGGCCCACTGACGCTCTGGCCCACTGACGCTCTGGCACACTGACGCGCTGGCCCACTGACGCTCTGGCCCACTGACGCTCTGGCCCACTGACGCTCTGGCACACTGACGCTCTGGCACACTGACGCTCTGGCCCACTGACGCGCTGGCACACTGACGCTCTGGGCCACTGACGCTCTGGGCCACTGACGCGCTGGCACACTGATGCGCTGGCCCACTGACGATCTGGCACACTGGAGGGACGCGGAGGGACAACAGATGACAGGTGCATCTCACCGTCAACCACAGATCTAAGATGACTGTGTTTGGGTTATAGGGAAAGATTTAAAAAAGAGCCTCAATCTCCTTGATGCCCAGAGCTCCTCCACACACTGAAAAATATTACTCTCTCGCTTACAAGGCAACTTATCACAGAACGGCATCGATTCCAGCGAGCACCAGGTTCCAGTGTCATCCCTCATCCTGGGCCCGGAGACCCGAAATGTCAGGCGAAGCCGTAGACGGTGATGGCGGCGGGGAACGAGCATTCTTTATGACTGACCTTTCGGCAGCAGCGCACGGCAACAAAGACACTTTTCTTTCCGAGACGCGGAGGGACCCAGAACCTGTGCTGAACACTGCGACTGCAGCACTGCCCTTATATCGTGATCTTATTGCTCCGGGTGACACCGGGGAAGCCACCATGTCTGTTTTGTAGTTGTTTCTTTGTTTGTTTTCTGGGGTTGTTGTGAGGTTTGCTTTTGTTTTTTTTTCTGATATTCTGATAGTTAATAGTTATAAGGTGACTGAATTATCTCAACCTGCCAAACAAGTAGCCCTTTTGATTGATTTGCTGACACTGTTGACCTCCGCAGGTTGGCCCTCTCAGCGTGGCGATGCGTATAATCGGCAGGGATCGATACCAAGCGTGATCCTCCCTGGCCTCTTCCAGTAACGTCCTGCAGTGTTTGCCTGGGGGCCCTGTGCGGCGTTGCTCGTGCGGTTACCTGTGGTTACCTGTGGTTACCTGCGGTTACCACGCTCACCTTGGCCCAGACTCTGCCCCACAGAAGCTGCTCCGTTGACTGGTGTCATGTGGCGAGTCATGTCATGCGGTGGCGAGAGCGATGCCCCTTTTTTCTGACACGGATCAGACTGTGATGTCTTTATGTGCTAATGCTACCTATCCATGCTATGCTAACCAGGGCAACGATACATACCGTTTTTCACGAACATGTCCCCTGTTTGGGGCCTAAAAGTGTTTCTAATATGTCTGGGATTTGGCTTCCCTGTTTTGTTGACATATGCTTTCTATAGTCACCATACAGTGTAGCTGATTATGCCTTTATTTTGACCATTCTTCATAGGTCCCACATTCTCGCATGCAATGATTGTTTGATCATATCCTACATGCAACCATTGGTCAGACAGCTTCTCACAGTGTGTCGGGCGCGTTTATTTACAATATCCATTCCGTCTGTGTACAGCACGAACAAAACAGACATAAATCAGTCTCCTTACACTCCAGTTAAATGACTTTTAAGGCTTGTAAGTCTTATAAAACAGGAATTAATGTGAGGTAATGTGGCCAGAGTTGGTTTGGAAGTGTCTGTATTACACTAGATTCCCATGTGTGTACTGCATATCTGCCTTGTTAAAAAAGCATTTTTGCATCTAAAGCAACTTTGATCTTTAGGAAAGTAAAGTATTTTTTTGTTTTATATTTATTTATTTTAGGAGCAGCTGAATGGAGAGGAATAAGATTATCTGGCCATATAGGTTATGATAAATACAGGCTCTGATCTGATTAAATATTACCATCTAGGTTTTTATCAGTCCTGTAAATATGTCTATTTAATACATTTGTTTATAGTGGTTAAGCATTCGTGCCCCCCACCCCAACCTGGTCCTCTTTACTGAAAACCAAAATATTGTCACCTTAAGTATCCATATATTAAAATAACTTTATAGGAAAGTGTTACTGTAGGTTATAAAAACTAAATAACCACCATAAAGATGTGTATTAATAAGCCCATCATTAATTCATCCTCTTCAAAGTTTAACTCCATCATCCTGATTCTTTAACACAAAACAACTCTTTGTATATGATTAATGCCTGTGTTTATGTAAAACCAACCTATGAATAATTGCACGGCTGTAAAATTCTGGGTAGGAAAAGATGTATCAGTTGTACTGTATATGCACATCCTGCATGGTAAATTACATCCTGGCTGTCTAGATGAAACACACACTCCACAGATCTGACAGTACAGTTTAATTGCCCGAGGCCTTCTCGGAAGCCAGGCTGGAGTGGTAGAAGTACATGACAGCGTGGGGGTTTTCTCCAGCCTTGCTCTGTTCCACTTACCGTCACACTTCTCCAGGATGTGGACGCTCTCGCCGATCTCCAGCGTCAGCCCGTGGGGCACGCAGCCGCGGAAGCCGCAGATCGCTGCGAAGGACAGACAGGAGAAGAGGGGAGCGTGAGGAGTTTGTGCGGGACGTTCATCGTACATGACTGCTACATCAGCACTCCGGCTGATGCCTCTCCTACGCTGGCCTGTGGAACATCACTCAACTCCACGGCAAAGTGAAGTTAACGGTGTCATTACACTAAAGGAAAAAAAAACTAAACCACAAGATGGCACGCGGTGTCAGCAGAGTCCGGTTGTGAAGACATGCAGGTGTCTGGAGAAGAGCTTGGTGGAAGGACACAGTTCCCTGAGAAATCGTGAGCTCTGTGGACCATAGGCGCCACTGCCAGTCCTCCCCTTTTTGTTTGTCTTATGCTAGACCATTAAGATCAAAGCTCCACCCCCTACCTGATCATCTCCACGCTGCAGACATCACAAGACAGCCGGTATCTTCCCTAAGGATGCTGCCAAGTCTACAGAGCAGACATTTCCTGTTCCTGCTTGTTTCAGGGTTTTTTGCCGTCGGTGAGTCTCGTCTTCAGTAACTGAAATGCTTGCTCGATGCATTTTACTCTCACACCTGTCTCTGGGAAGAGTTGCTCAACACGATCTGCATCACTTAAATGCGTGACAGTGTTAGGGATTTTTATCCTTCAGATACAGGTCACTGCGGGATCATAACCGATTATGTGGCCTGCACCTGCGAATGCTTTTCTACATTTCAGAATTCACTCCAGACCTGCTGCCAATAAAGACGAGTGAGCCGGTTACACACGCTGCCACTCGCTCTCAGAGAGGGCGTGGCCTGTGTTACATCATGAATGGCATCTTTTTTCCCCTCCACACACCATTATGACATCATGACTCTTTTTGTCACCTTTTGTTAACTCTGTTGAGCCTACAGAATGTCAGGTGGCTGGACATGGCCTAGCACTACAAGTCAGGGGCTGCAATTCCAACATGGCCATGCAGGACCTCGTGGTTGTCGTGGTCATGCCTGCAAAACCCCCCTTACGTCCAACACGATCGGCTCTGGCTTCACCCTGCACGGTGTCCCCCACCCCAGCACACCTGATGCTACTGATGCACTGGAGCAGCAGAGAAAACTGCAAAGTGTGCTGGGAAATGGTGTCCCAAATACTGGACTTCAGGACCCATGGTGCCAATGGTGTACGGGCAGCAGTGTAGTTGCAATTCAATAGGGTCAATGCAAAATACATGCTGTATGAAAAAGCAGACGGTTTGGGGGCCTGTAAACACACTAGGGTTACGCATACTCTCCTTGCCACTGTGTAAATGAATACTACAGGGACCCTACTGAGGTGACTGTGGTGAGTCATTTTTTCTGGTCGAGAAAAGAAAAAAGTCACTGTCTTTACAAAATAACACTCATTTACAAGGCACACCTTAACACCGTCTCTCTGAATCATGCAAATACGAGTCGGCATGGAAATAAAAGTTGTTCATTAAACATCATAGATATTTTTAATGAACAGTTTTGGGATAAATATGTATATTAGAGAGTGATGTAATCTTCCTAAAAAGGACTCCGGGACCTCTAGACAAAGACGTCTAGACCGACGTGGTCCCGCTGTGTTTCACGGCTGATTTAAGCTCCGTCTGGGGAGACATGCCACCCACAGCCAAGCTGATTATATTAGAAGGAGGTAACAATGGTCTGACAGCCATAGTCCAAATGCCCCCACCCAACCCCCACACTAACCCCCAACCCCCACACCAACCCCCAAGCCCAACACCAGCCCCCAAGCCCAACCCCCAAGCCCAACCCCCACACTAACCCCCAAGCCCAACCCCCACACCAACCCCCAAGCCCAACCCCCAACCCCACACCAACCCCCCCCACACCAACCCCACCATTGCCATCAGCAAAGCCTATGAAGCCCCTAAGTGCCTTCACACATGCCCCAGTGTCCTGGGCTTTTCTTGCCAAAACTTCGAGCCCTTTGTGTTCTGGTGATGCCTGTGGGCTCTTCAGCTCCACCACCTAGAGGTCTAAACTGGACCACAGAAACGGTCTGCAGCAAGTGGAAGGCAAAGCCAGAAGAGGTTCTGAAAGAGGGAGGAGGTTGCCTTCACTCCAAAACCCCCACGTAGGATGGATCTAAATGCAAGGATTCATGATAAGCAAAACGCTATCCAGCAGCCAGGATCATTTGTTATGATGTCTTGTAGTTTTGTTTGTGAGAACAATTAAAAATAAGACAATAAAATTAAAATTGTTATTCTCCTGCCAATGACATATAGGACACCCATATTGCCTCTTTAGAAGAAAGGCCATAGTGCACGGGGTTCAAATGAGCTTAAACCAAACAGCACCACTTCACTTTGGTAATCCTACTGATTACTGTTGTCCAACCACAGAACAGCTAATACGAAGACAGGGAGACGCCGTCTCGAGTGATTGTCTTGGTCATTTTCCCGTCCTGTTTATAATTTGTAATCCATCTTCAAAGGCACCCGTAGAATATTTAATGCTCATGAGAAACAAGTGCTCCAGGTTCCAACGCTTGAAGGACAGCTGACAGAAATCAACATGTGTAATGAATAATTCAAATGACTATTAAACGTGTTCTTCAAAAGGGACTTCCATCAAGAAGACTTATTTTCATAATTATGCGTTTAGAAGTATGGCTACCATTTTCGACCCAAATAATTTGCAAGGTCTGACCAACTTTCACAAAGCATAATCAATCAAAGTGCTTTAGAGATTTTTAGATAAGAGTAAAATAAACAGCTAATATTTAATATCATTCATAAAATTTGCAGAATAAAAAAAGTGGAACCCCCCTTTAAGAAACACATGTCCTTCAAAATTCCTAATAAATCTAAAAATTAACCAAGGCTAATGGAACCTACCATTAGCCATCACGGTAAGCATTAGCTATTACAGTAATCAATATCCACCAGCTTTCAGTTCCATTTCCTGCATTTTCACAGAAGCTCTTATCCTCAGCAACACAGTTATCATCTTTCTTTCATAGTTAGCCATGCAGCCACTATTCAGATGATGGAAAATAGGTGCAATTCCACTCTACTTAGGCTGCTATTGGCAAACCACTGCTAAAAATCGCCTACCGTAATACTGTACATCAGCAGAATAGCTGTGAAGGGGAAACAGGAACACATCCTGACCTCAGAAAAGGATTAGGTTTTAATTAAGGCAAAGAGCTTGTCAAATTAGCATTCGATGCAGTGTCTGCCAGACTCGGAGTCCTGTGAGAGGGGGTGGGAGGTCACGGGTTCAGCTCTTTGTGAGATGCAAGTGTCCCCACGGTATTAGGAAAACGAGAAAATCATACATTTTGATGACTAGATACAGAATAGGTTTAGATGCAGCACAAGTCAGCCAAACAGTAAACAGCATTACAAGGCTCCCTGTGTGCATGTATGTCTTTCTGATTGGTGCAATCTACCAGTTCCCAGGAAGTACTGTGAGAGACAGGAAGACCAGCACAGAGCACTGTTCATAGTCAAGTAAATATTTAAAATGTTTCTCTGCCAGCAACATAATGAGCAGGTTAGTAAAACTGTCCTCCCAACATGTGACTTAATCTTAACATAATTAAGGCTTATGCTAATTTAAAGGTTATATAAATGACGCGAACATGACACACAAACTCTTGCTCACACTTGTTTGTGCCATCGTGTCTTCCTGCCTCATTTACTGCACTTCCATACTCTCTGGCATCCACTTCAAGTTACTCTGAGACCTGCACCTGGTTCAGGAAACACAGCGCATGTCTCACGGCCGTCTCAACACACCGCACGTCTCACGGCCGTCTCCCTGCCCCACAGCGTTACCCTGGCTCTCACAAACCACCACTGTCTTCCCCTCAAGCCCCATTTACTGTACGAGTCTCCTCCTGGTGTTGAAGGCACACACTCCTCTATGCACGTCTGTCCTCACGCCCCCTCCCCTCCTTCATCTGGACCCCCCCGCCCTCGTCTCCTGCCAGGTTTCTCCTCACATCTCCGGCGTTTGGCCTGTGCAATCGCCTCCCCCAGCAAAGAAGATCCGTAAAGTCCTTCACCTTTTTTTATTGCATAGTGCTGCGTTCTGTGATCTTCAGTTTTATTTACGTTTGTCACGTCACGTACTGCCCTTGAGTTGTAAAGCGTATTACTATTATAACTAGCTGTGCTGGTCAGCATGGAGTCTCAGGTAAAGGATATGATGTCAACAAAAGGATATGATATCATCAAAAGGATATGACATCAACAAAAGGATATGACATCAGCAAAGAATCTAAAGAGCAAGAGGTGAGCTTGACATGAGCTTATTATTATAAGAATAATAAAATATACAAACACACACGGACATAAAAGAATATGTACATACTAATCCACATCTAGACCGGTGATCTTGTCAAAATAAATGTATACATATATTTCAACAGAAATTACAGCAGGTTAGTTAGAAAGTCTTTTATTTTATTGCAGTCATTAAACTTGTACTACTGCTCTCTAACACTAGATGGCAGTCTGTTGAGTGCCCATTAGGGAATCCCCTCTTTCCATACAAGAGGCATGTCACTTCCCCCCCCATTTTTTAATTGTTACAGATAAAAAATTATAAAATATCTGCATATGTGTATAGAGCCTGCTTTACATAACCTGATTCAGATTACATGAATCACAGTTAGTTTCACAACAGCTGTATAATTTTATTATGTGTTCTATATGCACTGGGATTCAACATTGTATAGTATATATGCTGCTCTGTACTTAGCATTATTAGTAGTACTGCTGTAACTAAACTCCAAATAGAATCGCAATATATTTGCATATATGTTGTTATTTGAAGATATTGCATAATGATTTTACTTATAAAGGAAAAGCGTCATATATGGTCATGTCCTAAGGGTCTGCAATGATGTATCAGCAATTCTCCTCTCCAAGGCCAAACGGATGTAAGTAAACAAACCTAAATTCCCACTGAACTTTATTTGAACTTGCATAGGCAAGCACAGGCTGCATTTGCTCATCACAGATCACCACTGCTAGTGGTGATTAATTCCAGACAGTCGCTGCAGAAGACGCGCTAAGCAGCGAGCTGGCGCTGAGAGAGAATAATCACGTGTACGGAACGTTCTTGAACAGCGCGAGCCTTGCGTTAAGAAAGCACCGACCGCAGCTCTCTCGTGACGGCCCCTCGACAGGCTTTGTTACCGAAAATGAAACGCCGCACACGACCCGGAGCTACAGAAGTGTCGTACAGTCCTGAGCCAAGGGGCGGATCAGTACTTTCAAGATTCTTTGACACGAACCTTGGCAAAGTGTTCTCGTGACAGCCGGAGGGTGACCACGAACGGATCCGCGAGACAGGTCTGGAGCAGCTGTTGCACATTGCTTTGGGTAATTTGCTCGTGCTAAGTCTATTTTACCTGTACACTTTGGAGCCCCCATTGACAGTCTGGGCGCGCTGCCTGCTACAGCAGGTGAACTGAATAGGCCCTTCGCCTCCGCGAGCTGGCGAGCATCACTCGTGCGTTCCCGCGTGCTGGCAGGTTGGAGGCGGGACTTGCTCACCGCTGACCAGAAACTACAAGTTTTTCTCCATATAAGGTTTAAGTAAAGGAGTCTGTTACTAGATAAATAGTGGTTACCAATATATATGATTTACTGACCACCCGCTTACATTGGTTAGGTAACACGGTTAACCTAAATTAATCATTATTGTGACTGAACAGATTAAACTTGTTTGGGCTACTTCAACACTAAACCCTGTTCTCGCAACAAAACTGCCAACTGACAAAACCTATCACATGAAACGCTCGTTTGGCAAACGCGTATTCACCTATACGGACTCTACAAAAACACATTCTGACAAAATACAATTAGCACTCGTTAAGACACTAACTGCGCACTAACCTGAAAACTGCGCACGTCTTTTAGTACCCGAAAGTTAAACCACAGTATACTAAATGTATACAGAGGGATTCTGTGTTCCTAAGATAAGATACGGTTATCTTTTATTAGCTCAACACTGGGGAAATTCACAGACTGGGGAAATCCATAGCTCTACCAAAATTCTAGAAAGCAGACAGGATAAAATGTATTATTAGAGAAAACTTGGCAATTCTGTTTTACAGTATGTACCCCGTAACACTGTAAAGTGACCTGTATTTGTAGAATAGAGAGAGGGCCACAGGAGGGTGTCCTTAAGAAAATGGGGTGTCTCATTGTGGTCTGCATCAGACTAATGCAGCTGGATTGCTTGAAATACAACAGTGGGTTGAAGATAATGTACATTTTGTAGGGATCGACAGTGTCAGCATAACTGACTGTATCCTGCACCGCAAGCAGATGAGGATGAAACGAGCTTACAGAGTGGCATTTGAGCGGAGAGAAAGTGTAGATTTACAGCACAGCTGCGCTAGATGCTCGCACATGTACTGTAGTGTACGTAAATGGCCGCATGTATACAGAGACGGGTATGAGGTCTGTCGTGCCATGTGACAAACCTCATTTTGGTCCATTTTCACTGTGTGTATGGAGAATGTCAGAACTGAGGGACCCCATGTACATGCTGGATTCAGTCTTACTATGAGGGGACGGTGGGGTCGCAAGATAATCGGTCAACATGCCATTACCTGGCAACGTGACCATAGGTGTGGCCATCAGGTTCTCCATCATGTTGCATTAGTCCATATAACACGTAACATCTCCTCAATGTCTATAGGATCATCTGTGGTGTAAGAGTATGTGAATGAACTACCAATACCCACTGCTTCATAAGTGTTTGCCTTCCACCATTCTCACCCATCCTAAACTCCAATTTCTTTCGTGGCGTGGCGGTGGAAGATACATGACTGCAACCAACATAGCTGGAGAAATCCACTCTTGTGGATGGATGCTGCGTTGGCAATGAGAATTGGAAATACAAATAAATACATATCACAGGTCATATACTTCTTTATTTTTGTTTGTTTTTCTAGTATGCATGAAAACGTGGGTTTTCATAAATATAAAAATGTGCAAAATGAATCGTGTTTGTTTGTGCTACTATGCCAAGAACACAGTGTTGTGCAGTTTTATGTGGTGTGCAGTTTTATGTGGTGTGCAGAGCAAATATAAAAGTTTTGGTAAAATAGTTGCAAGATGTCAAAGGTTTTGTTAACGTAGACTTAATGGGTATTGTGTTTACTGTTTTGTGAAAAACTGGCCAACAGAATGAAGAGAGAACCACTTGGTTATCTACCGGAGATCCAGCTCAGCTGTTCTGTCTGCAGATCAGAGACAGACAGAACCACACCCACAGTTACAGCTGCATACCCGTGTCCTGCTCTGCATACCCGTGTCCTGCTGTGCATACCCGTGTCCTGCTCTGCATACCCGTGTCCTGCTCTGCATACCCGTGTCCTGCTGTGCATACCCGTGTCCTGCTGTGCATACCCGTGTCCTGCTGTGCATACCTGTGTCCTGCTCTGCATACCTGTGTCCTGCTGTCCCCAGCAGCCCAGTTTAAATAGCTTGTTTCAGTGATGGGGTCAGAGAATCAGGACAATCTGCCTGAAAACCTGAAGAAATGCCCCTCAACAGTGACATCTCCGTTTCAGACCTCTGTTAGGGACATAATACATGGTCTACAGATGGAAATTTGCAATAGTACCTTTACTGTGTATTTGTGTGTGCATTAAAGGTTTGATGATAACTCTTTAGTTTCCAGTTTGCGCAACAAAAGTAGGAATTGTGTTGCATTTAATGTTATAATGTTGCAGTCACAGATCTGCAGATCACAGATGTGTCTAAAAAATAACTTTCTACCATCTAAATTTGACAAACTTGATTAAATTGCACTCTGCAGCAAACCATCACTCTCGTGTTTTTGTACAAAATGCAAAGTGAACAGATCTATGCAGTGATGTAAAGGGTTTTCCAGGAAGGAAGGCTTCTATTTCAGCACAGCATGTGGCACTACTGTTTGCTCCGTGTCGTAAATGATGACATTTAATTCCACGGCAAATCAGAATAATATGCCCTAGAGCAGATATTGTACAGAGCAGTCCATAATTAGCTGGCGTGTCGTTTTTCCCCCCACTGTTCTTGGCCATGCACTCCAGCAAACTGGCTTTGTTGAATGAAATGTCAGCTTCAATTTGAGGGAATGTACATCTAGTCTGGGTGAACCATATAGGAATCACATGCCCTGTGACACTCCTCTCCCTTCCGGCTCCTTTGGAATAAGTAATTGACTGCTTAGTTGTCTCTTGGCAGCTGTGCATCACTGCATGATTAATTCATGCACACGAGAGCTATAAAAAGAGCCGCAGTTGATTCTACTGGGCTCGGCTGCTATTATGTCACAGCATCAGGACCAAAGAAGTACCAAACAAATTAGGTGTGTTAAAATAAAACGTTCTGGCATATTATTAAGAAGCAAAACATGGTTGGTTGGCCAAGTACTGGTGAAACAACGTGACAGGACTGCTGTAACTAATAACTGTGAAACACTAACGATCGTGAAGTAATACGGCTGAGCAGATCAAGGATGCTGTTCAGGATGCTTGTATAGGGCCATCAGTTCGACCTCAAAAAGGATTCTACAAGATCCAGAGCTCACAATCTAAGCTTCTAGTGCTGCACTGTATATTACTTCTAAGTGTTAGAATACCACAAAGTGGAGAGTCCTATATAGCTTTATATTTTCTTTCATTATGAGTGTTTTATCCTGCTAGCTCATGTCTGGCTGCATCTTCATTGCCACTGCGTTATATTCTTTACACCAAGCGGGAGCTGGTCTCTCGAAGGCAGCACAGCGCGGAGAGGCTTAGCATAAGATGCCACGCACACACAGGGTTAATCTATACACAGCTCCACGTTTGCCTCCTCGCTGACATATTATGCCAGGATTCACTCCTCACAACAGGACCTCACATTGTCCCAACTGCTGTAGCTACAAGCCGCCAAAGGGTGTGGAAGACGTTCGGCGAAACGCAAGTGCGTCTGTGATCTCTGCGGTCGGAGTGACACTCGCGCCTACGGTGGAGCACGCCTGCATCTGCCCATCTCACTGTACAAGGAGAAGTGATGGTGCCTCTGGGGTCATGAAAAAAGAACTCAAAACATCTGGTGTAAATAAGAGTGCCATAACAAGAGGGGTCTTTAAAGCCAGTGGGTGGATACTGAGATAGAGGCTAAGTACTGTGCCTTCACCATCTTACATTCAGCCTCTCCACGGAGGTCATGCCCACTTTAATCCAAGGGTCATTTCAATTACGTCTTGGAACAGGCCGGCCCTGACCAATACGCTGAACGAAGGAGACACTTTGAAGGCCAGACCACAAGCGATAGGATGCAGCCTGATGGCACAGACCCAGCAGGGCTAGCTGGTAATCCCGACGCTTCTTGAGGGCTTCACCCCGTGGGTCTTCCTGGCCCCGTCCGCTCCCTCAAAATGAATTCCTAAAAACCCGCCTGATCAGTGTCTGCTGAAGGGAAAGCCGTTGGGTTCACGTGACCTCTTTTACACGATGACTCGCGGCGCGTGTGTACTCCCGCGTGTGAGCAGCCAGACGCCAGAGCTCCGTCTGAAGCCGAGTTCTGAAGACATCACGTGCTCCGAGTGCTCCAGAGAGCAGCTTCACCACTGAACGCCCTAAACGTACATGAACGAGCTCCTGCTCCAGCCACTCACCGAGTGATCCGCGTCCTTGAGCAGATATGAACAGAACGTTCTCCAGGCATTGCTGAGAATTTACCATAAAATCGCAGATGACAGCAGTTCGGCTACAACTTGGTGTCGGTGACAAATTGCGTAAAGGCAGTAATTAGCGATGGCTAAATGATTTTACGACAGTAGCTACACATGCTGTACGTGTAGCATTAATGTAGTCTTCCATTACAACAACCTTTTGTTAGATATAGTCAATAAAGCCTTTGAAACTCTTTTTTTGAGTATTGTAAAGCAAACACTGCAGCTCTTGAGTTCATATTAGTCCAGTAACCCTACTGATAGATTCTCATTAGCTGGTCTACGTTGCTGTCTAAACAGTGTTTGTGTCGGTTTCACAGCTGCATTTACTGGTAAACGTTTTCACTGTGCCCATCTGTGACAAAGACATCACTCTAATCCTCCACTGAGTTGGGGGGTGGGGTTGGGGGGTGGGGATGGGGGGTGGTTAGTGGAAGAGGATGGAGATGCAGCGACTGGGGTAGGAGTAAACAGGGACGTACCTCGGGCAACAACACAAGCACTCCTCTCCGTAGCTCCGCTAAATCTTCTCGCTGCAGAAAGACTGAGTCATACTTCAAGGGCAAATTACAGCGACGCTCTTAAAAGGAAAAAAACCCATCCAAGTAGGAGCATTTTATGTTGTTTTCGGTCCCTTTAGGAGAGAAGCTGTGTGCTACCTTCAATCATTTCATGGTTTTAAGGCCGATCAAAAAGTTCCACCTAAGATACCTAAAAAAAAGTTATACACTAACCCAAGATTGGGAACTTCAATATTAATTATTCATAAGAAACGGGCAACACGCACTGTTCATTCATAAAGTAGGTTGGAACGAAATAGCAAGTTTATCAGAAGCTGAACGTCTCTTTGATGTACCAGGACAAGACATGAACGGACTTGTGGTTCCTGATGTGAGGCACTTGAAATATTTGGCCGCGTCCTTTGAAGCATTCTTTACCAGCGCGCTTCTCCAGACTACACTGAACCCCAGAGAAGAGTTTCAGAAGTACATGGAACAGCTGAAGACAGGATTAAACAGCACCGTGTTTGCCCAGGATTAGTTGTGCTGGAGAGCAGAGGAGCTGTGTGAACCCAAGCGCTAGCATAGCTGCTCTAGCGTGTTCAGCCTGTGCTGTACAGTCATCTCGGGGTTCACTGAGAGGTTTATAATGTATGGCACAGGGCCACTGATCCCTGGGTTAGTGCCGGCCGATTTTCGTGATTAAATGATTTCATTCGAATGAAATCTATGAATATATTTGAAAAAAATCATGTTTTAACATGATTTTAACGATGAAAACAGGAATTTGCAGAGATAAGAGACGGATATGTTGCGATGAGAAACGATTATTTATGGCAAATCCTTTCCCATTTACCTTAATACAGACCATACATTACCGTCAGATAAAGACGGGTATCTGGTATACATAGTAAGACAAACTAAAAATAAAAGAAAGAAACGAGGATTAAAAAAACGGAACACAAAGACATTTACGACGACTGACAACAGAAGACAGGAAACCCGGTGGTTACACGTACACAGATGAGGGGGGAGGAGATACAGGCACAGAAGCTGAAGGGCTGGATACACAGCACACGAGACAAGAGCGGGAAACCTAAACAAATATAAAAAAGAAATGAAACTACAATAAAAGCAAAGCTGTTACAGTGATGATGGGGGAAACTGTTGGGGCACTTTTACCGGTGAACAATATGGAAATGGGCCTGAATAGTCAAATGTAAAGTAAATACATTCAAAATAAATGAAAACATGTTTCTTTCATTGCTTTTTTTACTTGATTGCTTGATGGTTTTGTTGTCCTTGTCCTTGATTTTGTTGTCCTGTTAAGGGTATTTAACAGAAACCTGCTTTTGCACTCTACAAAAACCTTTAATCTCTCTAAAAAACCAATGAAATGGTAATTTTCCAATTGCATTATGTAAGGATTAAAAAAAAAAAGAATTATAATCGAGGCTCGTCCGTGAGTTTTTTCCCTGTATCACCCAGTGCTACCCTGGATTAAGCTTAATTTAATTCAGGTCAGTGGACAGACCACTATAGGCACACATTGACCGTAATGAGTATTAGACTGCATTAGATATGCTGTTCATCTTTGCCTGTGAAAACATGGATGAAGAAACAGCATCAGCATCAACAGAATCCTAACCCACAACTGCACGACAACTTAACCAACTCCCATATGACTAAGCTCTCTACCAACTGACAGAAATCCTTTTTAAAACCTTTTTTAAGAACATTAGACCCCAGACAAGCCTGTTTGGCACTAGATGACTGGCTGTCTCACAAAATCAGAGTAAAGCTACAAACCCATCTACATATATACACCAGATACTTATGTACATCTACGTATTCGACATACTTATTCAGAGCATCTTACACTTTCAATCATGTTCCAAAAGAAGCACCCAAGCATGGTGGAATTCTTGGAAAAGGTGACCTTCTCTGTGTTCGAAATAGCCTACTACATACTACATACTACATACTACTGGCGTACTGCTTGGGCCCCAAATCAGTATGCCGTATGCAGTATGCGAATAAAAATAATTTTTCCAGTACTCAAAACATCCCCGGATGACGTACTACTTCCGCAAAATATTCCAGTACGCGAACAGAGCTATCTTGGTGGTGTACTGCATCCCATCATGCAACGCTACGTTCACGTGACCCTGTAGTATGCTTTGCTTTTGTCGCATACTGGAAACTGTACTACATACTACTACGAGGACCAGTATGCAGTATCCAGTATATACTGAATGCAGTATGCAGTATGCCGTATGTAGTAGGCTATTTCGAACACAGCTCCTATCTATGTCTGACACGCCCTTTGACCTTTTTCTAGAACACCCCCCTCCAATTATAAAAGCATTGATAGCTGACTAACAGTTAATACTGTAGGTTTTAGCCAGCTAACTGCAACTACAGCGTCATGAAGACTCATTAGAGTAAATTACTGACTCTACAGTCAATCATGAAATGTGTGTCAGGATGAAATGAGAGTGTGGAACAAATGTGCCGAATACCACATTATAAGCGGGAAAAAAAGGTGAGTAATGGAAGCGAAAGGCAGTGTCTTGTGGTGATGTGCGCGTGGACCGAATTATTAATGGGAGATTATGTGGGATCAGATAGGGGCCATCGTGATGGACAGATGCAAGACGGTAGGCGTACAGCCTCCCGCGTGCGACGGCATGCGTGGGAATGCTCGAGTGACAGGAAGTGATCACACCGGAGCAGACGAACACAGAAAGATCCGGACATGAAGCAGTTGAGTTGACTGCAGCGCATAAATTTGACCAGTGACTCAAACCTTCAGAGCACATTATAACACACACGTAGTGCTGCACTGAAATACAACCTGACCTCAGAAAGTAGGACACGTGCACGTGTGTAGAAGGTAGTTAACAGGCCTCCTTTAAAACTCCCATTTAACACGGTCAGGGGGTTCAGTGCTGACAAAGCGTCGGTCACCAGCATTATTTATGGTAGACCTCAGAAATGTAACAGCTGTAGTAACCTCTGTATGGTCCCAAACCACAATTAACAGGCATTCTCTCACTGCCGTGTCACAACAGCTCAAAGACTGATACCTCTCATGGATGTCTGATTCATGAATCTTGAATCTTTCATGAACCGACTCTGTTCAACGAATCAGTCAAACTGATCAGGGGCATTATTATCTCTGTGTGGTAGGCACTACAGTAGTGTAAGTTCAGTCGGTTCGGGTAAAACCATAGCCTGCTTCTTGGGTTTTGTGTTTCTCTGGTGGCAGGAGTAAGCTGTGTTAACTGTGTTAGCTGTGTTAGCTGTGTTAACTGTGTTAGCTGTGTTAGCTGTGTTAACTGTGTTAACTGTGTTAGCTGTGTTAGCTGTGTTAACAAGATAACTTCAGCATTGATATGTAATTTAATGCATAGCTGGAATATGTTCAGAGTTTTATGGCTGTGTCTATCTGGTTCTCAGTTTAAATGTAAACAAAACATTTCAGTAACATTTCACTCTGTATGGGTGGGGTTGAGGGGCATTACTATCTCTGTGTGGGTGGGGTTGAGGGGCATTACTATCTCTGTGTGGGTGGGGTTGAGGGGCATTACTATCTGGTACAGTCAGTTAATCAGATCAACTCACTGACCCAAATGCATTTAGTTTGAGCATTTTGTAACATACAAAGTGCCAGACGCATGTGTGTGTGTGTGTTTGTGTGTGTAATCTTTGTTATGCCGTATGAACAGTATGATTAACTACTTCTGGGGTTTCACACAGCGCCCCCTGGTGTGTAGTCCACTGTTGTCCTCCGGGACTCTTTTTTTTTTGCTGTTCATGGTTCTTTTAGGATGGAGACTCTGTTAGCTACTTGATGTCTTTGTCAGTTTCATACATCTCACCCCCTTAAATGACAGAGAAAAACACTGTGTCTGTGTGTGTGTGCTTGTGCGCTGTGTGTGTGTGTTAAAAAGCACAAACTCTGCTTTTCACCAAAGTAATCAGTCCGAGCCAGCATGGTTGTGTACACCACACACAATGCCCCCTCTCTTCCAGAGAACACATTATGTAACTGCCAGACACAGGAGGACTCAGAGCCGTTTCCACATTATTCCTCACTTTGGCCAATAGGAGGCTCTGTTTTCCTCGGCAGGGTCCATCCATGGAAAACCGAGCAAGTGAAAAAATGGACGTCCCCGGGCCCGACGCTGAAGCCGGCCGGCAGCCGAGGTGTTTTGCGAAGGGATTTGTTGTTCTCTGGAGGGCTACGGTTCACAGGAGGCTGAGATTGCACCGTGGCACCGTGGCAACGTGCTCAGGCAGGACGGGTCTACGGCCGGGTGGAATGTGTCACATGAGCATTCTGGACTGACCGTCCAGAATGTCGTTGAAATTTTGAACCTTGATGGTGAGCAAGAATAGTCAAAAGCATGTGG
Organism: Brachyhypopomus occidentalis; assembly: GCA_020368025.1. Lineage (NCBI taxonomy): Eukaryota > Metazoa > Chordata > Actinopteri > Gymnotiformes > Hypopomidae > Brachyhypopomus > Brachyhypopomus occidentalis. The sequence continues at coordinate 1,845,993 of JAGXOD010000024.1, read as the reverse complement.
GTAAGGTATCAAAGTAAATTACAGAGTTTATTAAAGACTGGAAGACAGAAAGATGGATCGATCCAGAGATCTCAGTTACACACACTCAAAGAGTCTGCAGGAGAGAGCTGCCCCCCCCCAGGCCATGGTTCTGGTACTATTTTGCTACGTGATTACATCATAATTCAGTGACATGAGTTATGGACGTTGGGCCTCATTGGTGGCCCCGATGATGTGAGGTGATGGGGTGAGATGATGAGGTGATGTAGCACACCCCCCCCCCCAGGCACCATCCCTCCCCTCCAGGGTCATCAAGCCAAAGCCCCCTTGTTCCCCTGGTCCACCAGATGTGCCATCACCCTACAGACAGGCTACACTCAGGAATGTCTGCCTGCCACTTGCTAAGGGTGTTTACATACACCATTTTACTACCAGAGAGAAAGAGAGATAGACAGACAGACACAGAGAGAGAGCTTACAAGCAAGTAAAGCATACAATGATCAACGTGTAATAGGCCTTACATATGTTCAATATATGTTAGTAAAGTGATGTCCACTCTACTCATTGCTAAGTGTGATCAATACATATATGTATACTGATGTAATATGATTACAGAGAGACAAAATATGAATATTTCCACCACACTGACTTTGTTGTGCTCCTTTGTGCAGTCGTTTCCTCTAGTGGAAGGGGGCGGGGCAAAAGACAAGCGTCTGAGCGATGCTCTTTATCACACCACACCCAAAGATTCAGTGTATCTGACTCTCTGCGATGCTGTGACGTCATAACCGTAGGTGACACGATACACCTGGTGACCCAATTTTTTGATGTAAATGTATTTACATTTTTTGCAACAGGATAATAATTTTGATGCACTGTGCAACAGTGTAACATAAAAATCACAAGCGTTGAAGTGCTGTGTGAAGGGATGTTCTACAGTCGATGTGGCCACGCCCCCCACACGCACTCCGACCTCCAGCGCTCTTAAGGTTGGCATTTAAACACCATACGCTGCAAGCAACACCATCATAGCAACCAGGCATAACTAACCTTGGACAGCATCCAATAGGCTCTGAGACTCCTCGACTGCCCTGTCTATGCCTGGCATACAAAGCGTTGGCACCGCCGTTGCCAGAGGGCCGAACGATAAACGGCGGCACCCCGGGTGCCAGGGCTAGGCTCACGGCGGACAAAGCCCTGCGTTGTGGCCCCTGGGGCCACCCCAGCGTGGGGGGTTGGGCCACGAGGGTAAAAGGAGCCAGTGTCCCCCCTCCCCCACCACACCCCCCATGACCCCTTCCTACAGATCTCGCAGGAGCACGGGACGCGGGACTCACGCGCTCGCCGGCACAGCCTCCATCTCTCGCAAAAACATTGTTTGCTTTACTTGTGGAATTCTGGGTAAGGCGACAACCAAGGTCACTGGATTTCGTCAGGGTATAACCGGGCAAAGAAATAATAATAATTCAGTGGGCTAAAAGCTTCTAGCAATATACCAAGATCAAATACATTTTAAATGTCTAACTGACCCTTATCCCTTATCCCATTAGTAAATACTAATTTGTATAATAATTGGATTTCCAAAACAGTGCAATAACATTTAGAAATTTACAACACACGTGACTAGCTCCGCCCACAGGAAATTCACAAAGAAATAATGAGTTCTGTCAGGGTGAGTCAGAAAGCCAGTGAGTGGCAGCATGTATTTGTTCCAAACACGGGGCAACAGGCCGGAAAGTTCACCTGCTGCGTTAAAGGTTAAAGGTTAAAGGTAACTCCCCAGCATGTGCACAGCGCCGCTGAAGATGCAGGAGAATACCTACCTCACCCTCAGCTGCCGGTGTAACAAGATGGAGCAAATAATGGATCAGCAAACGAGTCCTCCAGCTTCGTCTTACAAGCGCACGAGTGTGGCAAACGGACATGAGGTCAATGATCTCCAAATGCGCTGAAGGCCTGGACCTTCTCGTCTTCAGCATATATACCAAAACGCCGATATCAAAATGATTAGTGTTCGAGCACAGCCAAGGCTTCCTGGGAAGCACGTACGTGGAATGCAAATGCGAAGAGCGAAGCTCGCTGGAAGTGCACCCAGCTCTGGCAGCGCAGAGGCAAGTTCGTTCCTGATGAGAGAGGCGCTGCATTTTTAATATGTGTGGCTTTTCGATTGCGCTCTGCCCAGGGGTTGCACAAATAATGCTCAGATCTTTTTATCTAACTTGAGTCATCTTGGATGGAGAGTGTGTTTACAATACCGAAGGAGCGCCTCTCAGAACTACAGGCATGCATTATCCAAAGATGTAAATTCATACAGCAAGTGTAGATTCATGTGTGCAAGGTTTGGGTAACTTTTAGACTAAATTGGGTTTGGGAACGGAAGCGTTCAGGGTGCCGGCAGCCTTAGAACACAACAGGCTTTTACACTTTGGGGAATTCAACACTGTGCACAAATTCAATGTAGAAGTGGAAAATTACACCACACTGCCTTCAATCAAGCAAAGGTTTTTCTAAGGACCCATCACCCAATCAGTTTGTTTAGGAGTTGTTGTTTGAATATTTGCTTTTGCCTTGCCTTCCTAGTTAATGTCCAGGAACGGCCTTGCGTGCACACTGTCCCAATACCATTTGACAGAATCAACTGAACAGTGTGTTAGAAAAGCCGGTATTTTATGATGAATTCAGCAAATAGACTTCGGTTCCTGTTCTCACCCTTCTGACCCTGACTGAGGCCTCTCTGACCCCGGAGCTCCGCTCTGTCGACGGGAAGTTGCAGTCTCAAGCACCTCAATCTTCCCCTTACAAAGATCTCAAGCCTTCATCAGAAGACACATTTCTCTGGTGCAGCTCACTAAGCCTTGTGCACTACTAACACTTTCATTCTTGGGTCACTCAGGAGGAAGGAAGTGATATTAGACCAACGCGAGGGAGGTAACGTTGCTTCCTTTGAGATCTGCGACCCTGCTCTCTCGTCTGCCATTACTGCCCCATGCCTGCTCGAGTCTCCACCCACTTCTCCACCTAATGAACAGAAGGCGGAGCTCCGTGGCAGGAGGCGACCAGTGCGTGATCTGTCAGCCTGGCAGCAGCTGTGTCTGAGGCTCAATAAGGGCACCTTATTGGTTTGCAAACATGACTCCTCCCTCTATTCCATTCATATTAAAATCAACTATGGCCCCTCCCACCATTCCATTACCATCACAATCACATGAGTGGATGAGAAACCGGTTGTTCATTACACAGGAACACTGGACAGCAAAAGAACAAGCGTGTTGCTTAGAACTTCCTGGACACAGTGCATTTTGAACACTGCAGGACCAGGACCACTCAGCTTCACGGTAACAGCATATGGTCAAATCTGTAGGCTGTACACTCTATAGGCCTATTTCAATGTTTTGTTTTGTTTTTTCAAATGAACTAGCTGTGAGAAGCTTGTCAAAAAAGATCTTTTCGGTTACCTGAATGAAAAAAACCCTCATTTACTGATGTTAGCTGGATCTCAACTCTCTGTGTGCCTGTCCATAAGATCAAAACACGGCCTAATAAATGTTAAATTTGAGCGACTTGGTAGTGGTAATTACAGCGTTTTAGAGAGTGTACTCAGCTGTATTTAAAGACTTCATTCTGTACACTATTTGGTCATTTGAGAGGATTTTTCTTACACGTTATTACATGCAATCTGGATTTATTTTAGAATAGCTACAGGAAATGCTTATTAACAGAAAAAAAAATAGATTCAGGCCCATTGGTCTAGGGGTCGCTATAATTCCATTCTTCCTCAGGTGAAATGCTTGTGACTTGTTTATGAACACAGTGAATCGGATACATGAATCAAAACGAGGGACTGAGGCGCTGCAATCATGAGTGGTAGGGTCCTTTTCCCTAGTGTTGTGTCTGAGGCACACACATCTGCGCACGCTTCCTCTGTCCAGACAACAACAGTGGAGGGCCAGACAGGATTAGATTCCAGATGGTGACTTCCAGAACTGGACCAGTGGGCTAAGCCGCCATTATACCGGCTTTAAAGTCACTGTCTTTATTTAGCAGCAGTGGCTGAGGATAATGTAATAGGAATGATCAGTAAAGCATCAGAAAACAGTTACGTCCCTGACAATTATGCCTGGGACAACAGCCATGTTGCCTAATACTGTATCTCTGATTACAGTACCGTCACCGAAACACTCAAGACTAATCACCTCTGGGATCAGACGTTCCCTGGGAACAGAAAGCACGGATCGCCAGGTTGATACATTCATGACGGCAGCTGCAGAAAGAATCCCCCCTAGACCTATAAAGTTCTAGTGTTGGTCGTGCTGTCAGCGTTGGCCGGAGGTGGTTTGTCTATTGGCCAAAGCCCATTGGTCTTGCCCACTTAACGGATGAATTACAGAGCCTGCTGGTGTGTGGTACCATCCCGTTCATGCCATCCTGTGGTGCGGCGGTACTTGGCAAGGTCAAGGGTCACGAGGCCACCCAGAAGCATGGGGCCCCGGGGAGCTGATGCTAGAGCGCTAACTCCACATGCCCGGCCGTCTCCAGATCAGCGGCCCAGGGTCCCACGGACTCGGTCTTCAGCGCGGGGAAGGCCAGATAGGGACAGGGGGAGTGTGTGTTTGGGAACTGGTTCAACCATCTCCTGCTCCTAGCCTGTTCTGGAGCCAGTGGAACGTGTCTAAAGGTGCTGGCGGAGGGGACAGAGTCTGTATAATTAAACATGCTGGCGGCACAAAGACCCTGGGCCAATATGAAAATACAATAAATGCATTTACAATGTGATTCTGATGTTTTTTTGTATGTTTTATGTTTTTGTATGTTTTCCAGAGCGACTACTTTCCAAAGGGTGTGGGCATAAATTTACTAAGTTTCATGCCGTGACTGTTAACCTTAAGATTCAGGGATTTTCTGTTCTCTGCTCTGCTTTAACAAAACATACAGAAAGCAAAATATCAACCTAAATGTTGCCTTACTGAGTCATAAATATCTTCAATTTCCTCAAAGAATCTCAGCAAATCTATCCTATTCCAGTCATATCCACAAAACAACTGGCTATAAATCCTCTATGTGACAAAGACCCCAAGACAAAATGGAAACCGGGAAATTCTCTTTAACAATGAGGATGATTTGTACAGTTCAGCGACATATTTAAATGTGAGTTAGTGAGTGAAGAATGAGGGTTAGTGAGTGAAGAATGAGGGTTAGTGAGTGAAGAATGAGGGTTAGTGAGTGAATGAGAAATTGAGACAGGAAGTCGGAGGTTGCGGGAGGAGACTGGACACAGCAGAGTAAAACAGGAGATGGTGAGGGAGTTGGTGTGAGACAGAGAGATCAAACTGAACTGCTGGACGAAGACAGATAAAGCCCCTTACCAGATGGTGCACGTCAAAATAAAAGTCCTGACCGGACACGCATGCCAAACAACACACGCATGTGCGCTTTGAAGACAGTAAAAGTCACCTGGCTTTACATACATATTAAAAAGCTGATGGCAAAAATATCCCAACAGATTTGTCATTTGCCCTTTATTCAATAAAGCTTGTGCCTTTGTGTGTGTGTGTGTGTGCGCGCATTCAGATGCAGAAGTATGCTGACACAGCCCAGTGGAGAATGGACATCTTCCCTTCTGTACTTCTGTCTGTATGTGTGGGGGGGGTCTGCATGTGTGTGGGGGGTGTCCGCATGTGTGGGGGGTCTACTTGTGTGCGGTCAGCCTTTCCCATGCTCTTCCCTGCCTCACGCGAACCTCACGTCAGACCCAGCTGTCACGTCAGACCCAGCTGTCACGTCAGACCCAGCTGAAGGAGAAATAACGCACACAGCAGACGACATGTCGGAGTTACTGAGAAGAGACAGCAGCTTCAGACACCAGTGTCAACTTCACTCTGTCTCTCAAGTTCACTCAGCCTTTTTCATCTCTCTCTCTCTCTCTCTCTCTCTATCTCTCTCCCTCTCTCACCATCTCTCCCTCTCCCTCTCTCCCCTCTCTCTCTTCCTCTCCCCCTCTCTCTTCCTCTCTCTCTCTTCCTCTCTATCTCTCCCTCTCTCTCTCTCCCCCCTCTCTCTTCCTCTCTCCCTCTCTCTCTATCTCCCTCTCTCTCTCTCCCACTCTCTCTCTCTCCCTCTCTCATAGACTAGTTCCATCTCACTCACTCTAAAGCAGAGGGATGAGGGCCTAAACTATCACCTCTCCTGAAACAGTCTTCGCTGCGGCCCCCCCAAGCCTGCGAAGGGCACGTTCCTCCAGTCACAGGATCCTTGGGGCGGTGCATTCGAGCTCACTGTCACATGACCTTGTGCCAGCCCTGCTACAAACGCTCCGGGTCTCCATCTCTCCTCTGAGCTGCTGCGTCAGCTATGTCACATTATAGAGCATTATAACGCATCGGTTATACGATAGATCAGTTACTGTTCTATGCTTATATCCGCATATCTGCATTTGAACAGAACCTCTAAAATGCCCATTTTTATTATATAACCTGAGCAAAAAAATAAAAGTCCCATTTGACTGGTAAGTTTGTACGAACTGGTTAAACTGTGTCATGTTCAGAGCATAATGGCTCCAAATATGGGCAGCTTCAAGGGTACAGGGGTGTGTTACACTCACAATACCTCCCTGCCAATTACAATGAGATAAACATGTTGGAAAACGGGTAATGAGTGAACGGCCATTGACTCTTCCACCCCGTTCAAAAATTAGGCGTAGCGACCAAGGTAGGTGTCACGTGAGAATTAACAGCAGCGGAACACTTGCTGATTAGAGGTACACATGTCCCATTAAAAAGCTTCCATGTTTGTATCATGGACTTCATCACTGGACTGGCGAACAATGCTAATGGGATTTGTTCTAATTGATGTGAGTACTTAGGCGCTAATCGTTAGCGTAAACGCCTTGAACCTGTGCGGGTTTTGCGTATCGCTAAATGCTGCCTCAACAGTCTGATTAAGAGGGAAACAGTTAAACATGAAATCTATATAATACAAAGCTGTTTGTAATGGGAGTTGATTAGCTAGGCCGGCGAAAGGCTACTTTTGTCAATGGATACGTCAGACTTTGAGTGATTTCCACTGCGGACAGATTTAGCCCAGTGTCATCACGAATCTACTGACCATTTTGCCCATTGGCAGCCATCCAAATAAACGACTTCACGGCTCGAAAGAGCAAAGCTCCAGCTAATCTAGTCTTGATGTGCCGTGGCGTATATGGGGAACTAGAACTATTTATATGACGCTCCTTATATTAGACTTTCCTGCCCTCTGAGCTTGACCTGAACAATATGGCCGGGCATGGAGTTGGCCAGAGTGGTGTATCACTGCGTTTATTATGTACAGATCAGTGGACATGTGGTGCGATTCTTGATGGGGGGGAAGGTTCCAGTGGCGTGACGGAGGAAGTTACCTGAGGGAGGCTCCATGCAGCCAGGCTAAGTGGCTTACCCATACCCACTGGCAACGGTTGTGCCCGGTCATAATCAATATTACTGCCAGAGCAGAAACAGGACTGCCACTGTGTTGGCAAATCTGAACCTGCCCCCTGCCTGAAGCAGGGCAGGGAGAATCCATATGGGCATCCCCCACGAAATCTGTACGTCCCTGGGAGAGCAACAGAGCGCATGCATCACTGGCATTGTGGGTAGTCCGTTTTCCTCAGGGCTCATGGGGCATTCGCAGGTGCTGTTTTGTGTTGTTATTGAACACAGTGTTTTATATGATTAGGAAGAGACCAGCATTCGGTCGGTTCACAATCGTATAAAACACCGTGAACCATAAAACCATTAAATAACGTCGAATTTCGGACGCAACCGATTTTGGTGGACCAGATGATGAAAGTGCAGGACGAGACACATAAACCCTGATCCCGGCAGTCTGTCGTCTAGTGTGGTGCTTTTGTGCAAAATAAACATTCACACAGAAGTGCAACAGAATGTGCTTGTGTTCGTCTGTATACGGTCACTTCCGTATGTGTCTTGGTGTGCGTGTTCGTCTCTGTCGTTCGTGTTATTCACCGTAGCTGTCTCTTGTCTCATTATCGTCATGCGCCGTGTATTTATGTGTGCATATTGTCTGGGCTCTTTGTCATTGTTTGACTTCATGTCGTCGCCATGGTTAATAGGAAACAAAACGTTCTATTACTCTGCTCTCAACTCGTCATCCTACTTCCTCGCGCCAACGTTACACAGACGTTCTGGATTTAAAGGCCCACATAGAACTGTGGCTGGGGGACCCAACACTTGTGTATCACGTCAAATGTATTTTAAACCCTGATTGCTTCACACAGTCACGTGTTTTTTTGCAAATTTCAGCGGCATTTGTGAACAACAAGACAAGCACGATGGGCTTTCGTTGATGAAGGCAGAGCAGCATCACGTCCTTCACGCCCCGCAGAGGAATAACTAACCTCCAGAACGCCATCAGATCAAATGGGCAAAGACTATGATGAAAATGCAGAGAAACCGAACCAACCGCCAGGAATCCCAACACACCGACATTATTAACGAAGAGTTTGAATGGAACGGCTCTGCGGAATGAAATGGCTTGAATGCAATCCGACTGTTACAACAGGACCAAAGGATCCTATCAGTAGTCCCCTAGTCAGACGTGCGTAGGCCTAGAGAACAATGGTGCGCTTTAACAAACCCAGAAGAGCGACTGGGATCACATTTGGAGGCAACGACAACACAGACAGACGTCTTTTGAGCATTTTTAACAAAGCACCGAGAAAAGGAGAAAAAAAAACACACACAGAAAGAGAAACAAATGTGTTTCTCAAGCCAGAGACTTTTCTTCCCCTCCATGGAAACCATGTTGATCTAAAGAACATAAAGCTCTACGCTGGAGCTCCAGAACTTGCTTCCCGCCGCAGATCCACGTGTGAAGTTTTGACCGGAGGTCTAAGCCGTGCAGCTGACCGCAACACACATTCTGAACCAGGACTACCCACTTTAGACCATGATGAATTAGTAATTAGCGTTATTTGCAGTCTCCCTCTGGATGGAGGAATGAGCTGGGGGTCAAGGGTCACATTACAGCACGAGCTGACTGAGGCGATACACATCAAGCCAGGCCCCACGGTGACTGCAGGGAAGCTGGTCTGGCTTATGAAATGTTCAACTGCTGAATTTAAAAAAAAAAAATGCCACAAACCCCTGAATATGCTGGGAAAAAACACAGCACTGTAAACAGGTCGATCCTGGCACCCCGGAGGGCATTAGCAGGCCCGCCAGCTCCAGCACAGAGCCCAACGCAAGCTCCCGGGCATGGAGAGCGGTTCTACCGAAGTTCCACTCTGGACCACGAGGGAGCTCAGGTGGAAAGGAAGCCTCAAATTCTTTGGCTGGTAAAAACAACTGGGCTTTCAGCACATGTGGAGAAGGGCCGTGGCGTGCTGGTGTCTACACGGTACCGGGGGGGCCCGCATCGTGCAGACCTGGCCTGGCCCAAGGAAGGGGGGCCTGGAAGAACATCCAGTGGTCCACTGCAATTTAAATAATAGACAACGATGCCGAGCTACAGGAAGGCTGTTTTTGAAATGAAACGACGGTTGGGCTAGTGCCAAATCGCTCAGCATCGCCTCCACGGCGAACTGTGTTACAGACAGTATTACGCTAATGCAAGAGTTGCAAGCGTTTATGTAAATAGAGCACAATTGAGAAATGACGTTGGCAAAAGCCTTACAAAGCTGCTTTAAAAAATGTAATTTTGCTAAGCCAGGAATTCATTAACGCTATAAACATTAGCAATACTGCCTTTTTCAAGATGGCACCGCAGATGGCACTTTAGTTACAACACCCTAGTACTTTTGTTTTTGATTATTCACTCTGTGTTTGGTTACTCAAGCCCAATCAAGTTCAGCAGAGAGAAAAATCAGGTAGTCCATGGTAGGTTTTCACAAACCCATAAAGGTTTTGAAGATCTTAGCTGCAAGGACAGAGGCTCTCTGAGATGGAGGAGATGCAGATGGAAGAGATGCAGATAGAGAAGATGACCTGGTCAATCTGTGCTCCTTGGCTCCTCCTCAAGGGGAAGATCAAGAACTTTTCACATTCTGCTGCTGTTTTTGTATCACCAAAACGTGGCTGAACAAAACCATCCCACACTGGTTCACCTCTGCTGGCTTCCACGTATAACGAATGCATAATGGAGCTATCAGGGAGAACACCTGCTGCTGCACGAAGGGTGGTGTACAGATGCCACGGTGCTTAGTAAATACTACAGCCATTTTATATTCCTTCTACCTGGTCAGTGTTTACATCCTCTGGCCAATGTGAATGTAAAGTACTTCGGAACAAAAATGCTAGAACTTTATTTATCATTCCTTGGGTGCTTTAACAGTTAACATACTGTTTTTTTTATGTCTAAAAAAGCAATGTCTGATTAGTGGTTGATTGTCAGAAATGTTTTATTTATTATTAGTTTTGTTTCAAGTTATTTCAGTGGCCATTGTGGGTTTTGTCATCTTTAAAGGAAGGGCACCACATTTGTAGCGAAACCACAAACTACCAAAATATAAGCAGCATATTAATTGTCCCCCTAGAGATAATAATACACTGGACCTCTGCTACACAATAACGATGCACGTTGGTCTGTCCTCCCAACTGCTCTACGACACTGAACACTGTCTGGTTCGTCTTATTCCAACCTCTGCAAATCTGCAAAGTCTGTAGTCCAAACAAATGGATCTGTGAGGCAAGGCAGGAAGTGCTGCAGTGTGTTCCTTACACCAGTGGAGTGTTTCTGAACCCGGACGAACTGATACTGGACGTATACGGACCAGCACACCACCCGCTCAGCCACGTGGACGTATACGGACCAGCACACCACCTGCTCATCCACATCCTGTCTGCAGCCACCCAATCCAGCGCGGCCTGCTTCAGAGCAGCCGCCCAATCCAGCGCGGCCTGCTTCAGAGCAGCCACCCAATCCAGCGCGGCCTGCTTCAGAGCAGCCACCCAATCCAGCGCGGCCTGCTTCAGAGCAGCCACCCAATCCAGCGCGGCCAGGCTTCAGAGCAGCTACCCAATCCAGCGCGGCCTGCTTCAGAGCAGCCACCCAATCCAGCGCGGCCTGCTTCAGAGCAGCCACCCAATCCAGCGCGGCCTGCTTCAGAGCAGCCACCCAATCCAGCGCGGCCTGCTTCAGAGCAGCCACCCAATCCAGCGCGGCCTGCTTCAGAGCAGCTACCCAATCCAGCGCGGCCTGCTTCGGATCAGCCACCGGATAGGACAGGAACAGGATAGGACAGTATTCTTCAATCAGGAAACAGACATGGTTAATCGATCCAGATTCCTCACACTCTGGACACAACCTTTTCAACTACCTTAAGTGTGCTACAGAATCCTGCATACTCTCTTACCAGCAGACACGAGTAGTTTCCTGATTCACATCTACTTTACATATACTGTATTCTACTAAATGCTTATACATCACAACTCCATTCCCATATATGTAAATAAATTATTTATATTAGCACTATCACATATACTGGTTCTTTACACAGCTGGCTAAGATACAATTGAGCTAGCAAGGGCTAGTGAGCTAGCTATCGATAAACAAACAACCATGCAAGTTATGGATATAAAGCTGTATACAAGGTGGTCCATCTCTCTCTCTCACACACACACACACATACACACTACAGAATCTCAAAAACCACCCCTCATCACAGAAACTCTGGCAACAGGGAAAAAAGTAGCCCCCTTTGACACAAACCCATGGTGGCATGAGGTAGAGGAGGGGAAGCATTAGCATGCCGCTCACCCAGTGAGGGGTCAGGCATGTGTAGCACAACCACACACACCACAGTGTCAAAGGGGCAAAACAAAGGGGAACAACTGAGCCACCCTGAGGTGAGGACAAAAACAAACAACAAACAAACAAACAAACAAAAATGGCTTTTGACCAGTCAGTCACAACAACGGAGGACTAATTTGGCCGGATTTGGGAGGAGAAGCGAGGTGGGTTAAGCAGGAGTAGATCAGCACCTCCTTGAAGGTGGCTGCACAGGTACCTTGTTCAGCAGCATTTACAGACATGGAGAACAAGCTATTAGTACCAATTGTTCCAGCTCACAGCTTGAGGTGCAATTGAGCAAGTTAAATATATCCCACTGAATGATTTCTCCTGTAAAACTGTCCTGACCACCAAGCAAGCGAAAGCCCAACTACAATGCAGGCAAAAGTGTGAAGCACGAGGCAAAATTCACTAATAATTCACTAAAAAACCCTCAGCCATTCTGGCACTAATTGGAAGCTTCGCCCCACACACACACACACACACACACACACACACACACACACACACACAACCACCACCCCAAAAGACCAATATATTCTGACAGAAAAATGGTTGACAGGAGGCCCTTTCATTTCTGGTGGGGCACAGAGGTCCAGCAGACACACACACACACACACACACACACACACACACACACACACACACACACACACACACACACACACACACACACACACACACACACACACACACACACACACACACACACACACACACACACACACACACACACACACACACACACACACACACACACACACACACACACACACACACACACACACACACACACACACACACACACACACACACACACACACACACACACACACACACACACACACACACACACACACACACACACACACACACACTGGAACCTGAGGGTCCCGGTGAGCACAGCTAATTAAAGCTACGCAGACCGAGCTCTGAATGCCAGCAGCTCTGTGAAGTGCTCTGCGCTCGCCTAAAGGCTCTTGGAGATCGGCACTATTCTGGAACCCACCATCACGGGGTCGCTGGTGTCGGTCTCAGGTCCCGTGTGGTTTTGTCTTTAACCTACTATAACATAACCACAGTCAGTCAGGAAAGGTCTAGTGATTAGCTAATGAGCTAAATCAGGTATGTTAAATCATGGAAAGCAGCACTTGTGCTTTGCCGGCGATGACTGTTGTTTGCGCCTCATGTTGAGAGACTACAGACGTGAAAGCCACATCTAGAATGAGTCCCAGACACTTGGTTACGTATCCTGTTTATGTACTAATGATGCGAAGACGCACAGCCAGCCAAGAAACAACTCAGCAGCCAATCGTCGACTCATTAAAACGAGACGACAATATAAAAAGCACCGTGTGCCCTACTCATGTACCTGACACAGACAGCCACTCCCCCTAAACGAGCTCTGACAATCAACTTTCAGGTCACATTCATGATTTCATTTTAAAATCCAGCATCCTGGTTGCTGAGGTAAAACAACTCTAACCGTCCCAATTGCTGGCAAACTGCAATACGCATCCGTCGTCTAAGACGCAAGACTAGTAGCACAAAACTAACAAACCACGTAGACCACCAGAACACTGCAGTTTAAGAGCCGTGAGTGCTTGCTAGCCGGCCTGGGTGGACTAGCGTGTTTTTGCATCTCTGCGGGGACTTGCTTACTGAACAATGCCAGTCTGGCAACATTTTTGATGCCATTAACAGGGGTTGTTATGGCAATGCTGGAATGCCTGTGCCAGAGCTCCGCAGGGCTGGCCTCTGTTTCACAGCAGTTGCCATAACAACAGCGGAACTCTCTGTGAGAATTCCCACAATGCTTAGGGTCCTTCAGCTGGGACAAGGCTGTGTGGAAGATAAGTCTCACAGGCGGCTAGGGTGCACTACCTGCTTGAAGAGTAAGAAATGCTTCAAATTCAAAAGCCTTCGCCATTCTGAGCAGGAAGAGAAGCAAGTCCCATGTACTGTCTGGTTTTGGCCCAGGTTCATCAGTGAGTATCATACAGAGCTATGACAAAAGTGGGATTAAAGAGGCATATGAGCATTATGCATAATGAATGCTTCATTTGGCCTGCATGTGTGTGCTTTCTCCCTCCTGCACAAATCAGAGCAAGAGAACACAAGAGCTTTTGGAGACAATCGGGGAATGAAATGCATTTAAAATGACAAACACTGAACGACCCCAATATTTCACTGAGTTAAAGATGCTTCACCTCTTACCTTTACATCTGTGTGCCTCAAGCGTCTGGACCACACAAATGTTCATTTACTGCTGCCCGTGAGGGTGTGTCTAGTAACCAAAGCCTGTAGATCAGAATGTGCACTGCCTACGACAGTACAGCTCACTCACCCCATTCAACCCCGTTCACCAGGCATGTACGGCCAGAATCTGTCTCCTAAAGCAGAGTAAGAGACCTCCAGACCTGGGGAAGATGAGGAGAAAAGCGGCCTAAAGGCTCCTCTGGCTGTGGAGCAGGCGCTGATCAAAGCCAGGGTTAAATACCACAATGGGGGAAAAGCTGTGTCAGACACTGTTGTGCAGCCACCACTGCTGCTTCAAAGCTTTAACCTTCAGTTAACAGCCAGCACAACGTGCCTCTTTTTTCAATGTTCCACTAAAGTTCCACCGAGGAATTATTATTTTTTTTTTTTTGCAGCATCGTTCAATCAGCCTCCGACAGCAAACAGAGCCGGGTCCACCAGACCCGGCGGGTCCACCAGACCCGGCGGGTCCAAAGTCCTCGGAATGGGGCGTGAGAAGTGGGGTTCGTAATTACTTTCAACTAGGAAGTGAATAAAGGTAAAGCCAGTGAGGAAGGGGATGGCTGATCTAAAGTGAGACACGTCACACCTGCTGGGGTTTAGGGAAACCCGCTCCACAACCGAGAGAGATCAATCCTCACATCAGTCTGACCCCCACCCATTGGTTGCCATGTTAAGTCATTTTATTTATTTATTTTTTGGATTCTGCTCTGACAAAAAGCTCCAAGTCAATGTTTTGCTAATGAGAGTGACTCATCCAGGCACCTTTAATTTGCCTAGTCGAGAAAAAGAAAAGCGTCTCTTGCCTTCGTCACCACGGGGTTTGTTCTAATGGGTTCATACCTGGGCCTCCTGACACTTTTCTTTGCAAAAGTTACCTGCCACTGATGTGTCTACAACTGTCTAGACACCACCGAGCTAAAGTCTCTATAAGCTACAGTCTGTATAACTCATTTCAGGTTTACTGTGAAAATGGCGCACGCCATGTGTTAGGGGCGCTCAGGACCTTGGACAGTTCCACTAGGACATTCTGAATTCTGGAGGCTTATTCACAATCATCTCTCACCTTTGGCAGATTCTCTCGTTAATCAGCAATAATTAGCATGAATTTCACATTCAGGAAGGCTGTAACGCCGGGATAGGCGGAGAAGTAGTTGGCGGACACAAACGCTGAGATGAGCGAGATTTATTAAAGGGCAATCCAGAATCAGAATCCATATAACGGGCATGGGTCATAACAGGCAGGGAGTCCGACAAAGAAACATAACCAACACGCAATGACATGATTTAACAAGAGAGACAGGCAGGACAAACTAAAGAATAAAACACAAGGCTGAACAACTCACGAAACGCGGAAACAGAACGCAGTGCAAAAGACAGGAACAAGGAGCTAGAAGAATCACTAGACAAAACAACCGGTCACAAGGCAGACAAAACACAGGGTTTAAATAGACAAGACTAATACAGGACACCTGACAAGGATAACGAGGGGCAGGGCTAAGACGCACATGGCTGAAACAACAAAACAAGCACGAGGACGACAGGAGGAGGAGGGCTAAACGTGACAAAGGCTCTCTCTGCTGCCTTGTAGCACTTCCATCTAAATTCGCAAAACGAAGCACCAGCACTGAACTCAGTCAGCGGACTATGGCTCAGGATCATCTGATGATCATTTTTCAGCTCAACAAAGCAACTTCCATGATGAAAGTAAGTTGCAGTACATAATAAGAGGAATAATAACAGCACTTATATGTATTACTGTAGAAATACATTACTATTTCTGAAGCCGTTATTAAAATATTCCTCGTGTTCACGCAAAAAAGCACTTCTGACTGATCAAAAAATGGTCAGAAAGAAAAACAGCAAAGGTTAGAAAGGATGTCAGTGGTCTGTCCAAATATCACATAATTAAGGCTTATTGATATGTGAACATCCGGCCATATGAGCCCTCCAGTGTGCACACAGAGGAAGTCTTTTGACCCATGGGGGAAATAAGAGATGTGTAACTCTATAACAGCTTGGAAAGGAGACATGGCAAATTCTGTCCTCGTCTGGTGCCCCTCCCCTCACAGATATTCATGTCTCATTGTGATCATGTCTCATTGTGATCATGTCTCATTGTGTATTCTTGGCAACACAGGTGAACAACACCTCCCTGGGCACAGGGGGCGAGTACTTATCTAAGCAATCCTGTCCACGTGTCTGTCCCCCTCTGTTACGCCTCGATGAGACTAAGCTGATCTCTTGCACAATAAGTGACATCAGAGACAACCTCATTTCCATCACATTAATTGCAATGCAGTCAGTCAGACACATGTAAAGCCGCTCTGTGTCAAAAGTTGTTGTAAAAAGTGCTATACAAATAAATTTTAATTGCTTACTAGATGCTGTTGCATGCGAAAAATTCAAAAAGCAAGATGTCGGGTGTGATGTTAAAGGTTAATGAACGGAAAGTCCTTAATTAATGCACACATGGGCAGTCATGGTCTGGTGGTTAGGGAACCAGTCTTGTGACCGGAGGGTCGTGGGTTCGATTCCCAGGCCTGAGGCCATGACTGAGGTGCCCTTGAGCAAGGCACCTAACCCCAACTGCTCCCGGGCGCCGGGCTAGGGCTGCCCACCGCTCTGGGCACGTGTGCACCAAAGCACCCTAGTTATCACTAGTGTGTGTGTGTGTGTGTTCTGACTGCACAGATGGGTAAATGCGGAGGACAAATTTCGATTGGGGTGAAAATCACAATTGACAATGTGGCTTGACTTAACTTAACGCATCCAGCGTAGTGTTTTAAGATGCAAAGTAAATATTTCATTTCACCAGTAATATGCATATCTTTGTACTATATACACTAAATTAAAACTAAACAATCAGATACCGGAATGCTACATTGAGACAATCCTGCAACTCAAAGTGTTGGACTGTCCTACTCAAGTAACAGAGATTGCAATTAAAACCCCTAATGGATGTAATGGTCCTGTGAATAACAGCCAATCTCTCCAATAGCTTTGCCCAACAGCACTGTATGCTCATGCCAGCCACGTCTCTATTATAAAACTAATTGAGCTCACCCTCTTCATTAAGCAATATTGAATATTCAAGGAAGAATATTCTAAATGAACTCCAACTCTGCATGTGCGTTCCATTCCCTCCATCCAATATGAACTCAATTACAGACCATAATAGCTGCCACTGCCTTCTGTTTGGCGTGAAAGGATAACAGACTCACAGGGCATGCGGAAAACATGTCATGTGCATGATCTTGGCTAAATACCCATATTAAGCTCTTATGTGAGCAACATTTTATTGACAACATACAGAATGATCACAAATAATGGTTAGTATGAGGATCAATTATCAATTATGTTTGCTTGTAGTTGTATTTCTCAAGTACCATTAAATATCAAAAAGGCATTTGTTTAACTTGAGACCCCAAGGGTTTTACCTATATTTACAGTTTTTATCAGCGCTCAAACTGTAGCACTCAGTCCTATCTGGGTCAGACATCCTAAAGGCAGGGCCTTCTAGTGCAACATGTGATGATGCCTGTCCCCTAACATCCACTGATCCACTGCTTTCCTCCCCGTAGTTCATGTGATTAAATATCATATTGCATCACATCACACTTCCATTACACATGGCTGCCTTCTGCTGACAACTCGCGGCCGTGTTAAGTCTTCCTGGGGGCTGCACACAACACACGTCATGTAGCATTAACACTCCAACAACGCTGGTTCAACATGGCTCTTTAAGGCCCGGGGTGGGGGGAACCACCTCCAGTGATGGGAACCACCTCAGCCAGACACTGGGAGACTGGAAACCCACACTGTGTTCCCGGTGGCCCCAGATCATCACAAAGGGCCATTCATTAACTGGGCAAAGAGAATGGCTGGGTTTATTTTTTTTCTCCGGTGCAGTAGAACCTCACAAGCGCACCCACTAGTTACCTCCTCCTGCCGTCTTGGAATGCAGACCTCTGCCCTTATGAAAGATCGGCCTGTTGGTGGCGACGCCCTGCCTTGCTGTTTCCTGGCTCTCTGGAGATCCAGCCTAGCAAACTTGTATTTTGTTGTTTATTTTCTGAGTTTGCATGCACACATATGTCTGTGTTTTGGGCCTAGATGACTGATGAATGACATTAGATGACAGTATGTAAAATATATTTATTAATTGCAGGTGATGCGATGCAGCTCCATCAGGTCAAGGGTCACAGATCCATTATTAATCATTACTTAGACAGAACTGTTGTATCACACAGGATGAAGCATAATGAATTCTTTTTGACCTCTGCAGATCATAAGCATATGATTTATTAAGGCCGCCTAAGCACAATTGTGAGCTGGTGGTCTTGGTAGTGCCCTGTTTGAATTGCATATTTCATTGCATATTTAATTTGGGTCAGCATTTATAAATAGATGCTGACTGAGCCATGTGCAGATGTGAGAACTGCCATTTTGTCAAATCACCCAGCAGAGAGATCCACTAAACAGATCTTCATTGAAATTATGATGTTTTTTTTTTGTTTACAGTGCTTTTTGTTTACAGTGCTTTTTGTTTACTTAACAATGATGCAGTTAAGCCAGTGCAGTTAGCCACAATTCGGCTATTGTGCCAGTACTGACATGAATTAGTACAATTCAGGCTGAATTAAGAAAACTAGCTTTGAGTATATAATACCGAGTTTCTAGTTCATAACAGTCCTCCCAACTGTTTTGAAGTAGCTGATTACAGTTTCTTAATATTGTCTGAAGTGTTTCTGCATGCTGGGTGAAATACTTATTGTGCCAGACAACATAAGCCCAATGACAAATTAATAAGTTTTGAATTATTCACAAGTAAATATATTATATAATATAAATAAATCAAAATATAATATTCAAAATTCAAAATAATGTTTGAAACATTCTGAGCAGGACTGCAGTAAATCACGCTCTGGGTGCATCACTCCACGGTGCTTTTGAATGTAATCGTTATTGTGTGGGTTATCTTGGGTGATGTATCTACTGCGACTGTTCTCAGAGACTCAAATGAAGATAAATGATTATTGTTTTCTTGAGTTATGAGTGCATTTTCTTTCTGTACACCTGTTGGAAATGTAGTTCAGTACCGTCAACGCCACCTATCGGCCAAAACTATAATACATGACGACGATACACTAACATGTTAGTGTTCAACAATAGACAAATAAAAGACATCATCAGTACGGAATAAAAAAGATGCTATTTTTATAAAAATAATGTCATAACCAAAGACAGAGCACAACAAACCGTCAGTACAGCTGCGGGTTTTCTATTTTCTCCAGTTATGTAGTTTCCTATAATTGCAACAGTATTGGTGCACATACTTTCTGATGCAATCAACGTTTTTAACAGCCTGGGTGACAAGGAATTACATTTGAATGTTTCTGTCTAGGTAGGTTTTAGACCAAGCGAGACCAAAACATGCACCAGAGTATGAGAATGCAAACACAACTCACCAACTCCGAGCTTTTCGTTTTCCGTCGGTGTCCACATGATCCCAGTTAAACTCCCAAGATATCAAGTATGATTCAGTTGTGTTCATGAACAGTTATTCATGAAAATAGGCTACAGCAGACTCAAACGTATAAACTACAGCGCAGTTTTATATCGGAACATCTATTTATCAGGGCTTTGGTAATCATACTTCGATCTTTGAATGACACATCTCAACCATAGCGTGATCACCTCTTCTCATAGGTTTTCGCCAGCATGAATGCGAGTTGTTCGGAATCTTGAACCCCGCTATCGTGAGACAATCTCTCTTCTCTTCTCTTTTCTATCAGTGCATCAGCATCTGAAACGCCAGACAGGATGAAGACAATCATTTATTTATTTAATTTGGTCGCACGTCAGCTTCTCCGTCGGTCAGTCCCCTCTGGTGACTGTCCGAAATCGCCCTGAGGTCTAATATCGAAATATCTAGTAGCGAGTGGCGACGCTCCGAGATTAGCGGATCCGGAGAGCTTCACGCACGTGTGCGCATGATTTTTTTCCCCATCAGCTCCGAACCGTCCTGCTGTTTACGATGTAACAGTGTGAACTACATACTCTTTACAGACAGTGCTGCGCCATCTTTCTCCGTCCGCCGTCACATGATGTAAACTGTCACATATTTCGCTAATCGGACTCTGGAGGAGTTTGCTGGTTAACGCCTATGATGGGCCAGTTCAACGGCAGCCTTTGCCATACTGCGCTTTACAAACTGATTTAAATGTTTGAGCTGATGCCCAGATATGAGAAGCCCATTTCACCACGCTAGTCTTCATTACCCTAGTTACTAGTGTAAACTTTTTGTTCTTCTTAAACTATTCTTTATTACTTACTGTTAACATAGCCTTTGGAAGAAGCTGAATGAATGGATACACTGCCATCATTTCTAAATTCGTTTGTATAGTAATCTGGCAGTTTAATTCACACCCGCAGACTGAACTGTGCAGACCTCCTGCGGACCCAACACGCCCCTTCCGAATGTGGGTTAACCGGCCATCTGTCAAACAAGGAATTATTCCTCATGCGACAATAACGACTATGAATGAATTCCCATAGGCACGAAGTATAATGCTAAAGTTTGAGCCCTTGCGAACGAGTTCGTGAGTTTGGTTGCGTGCCTATGTGTCAGTGTGCCAGAGTTTAGTTACTGACACGTAATTCGCTTCGTGCCGTAAAATAACAGCTAAATGCGCGTTGCATTTGTGAGCGTGCTGAAGCTCTGACAATACTGCGATTAAGCCATATGGCACTCCTCCAAGTGGTTACACGGCGCTTATCGGTTATATACCACATAATCGGCACACTCATAGTGAAATATGTACTCGTGGTTCCTGTAGTTTATTATCTACATGGATAAAATACAGACATAGAGGTAAAACGATTGACGTCAGTCAACGCAGATGTGATTATGAAAACAATTAGTTTTGATTTGTTTGTGTGTGTGTGTGAGTGTGTGTGGGTGTGGGTGTGGTGTGTGTTGCTGGGTGGGTGAGGTGTACAGGTAGCTGCCGTTATAGGCCTAAGGGTCTGATGAAGATGCAAAGTAGGTTTACTAAAGACTAACCAATCAAATGTCACCATGCTAATATAACCATACCAATCAAATATCACCATGCTGTCATTCGACCAATCAGCTATCTAACATGCAACTGACTGGTGGATGGTAGCAAGTTTTTTCATCACTGAAAATGTCTAGACATGCCTGATAGGGGTTACTCAGGCCATATTCAGATATACTCATGCATGAGGCATATTCATACATAAGCAAACGATATAGTACAATATTAAATTTTGGAACTTCAGTTTCTGTCTGTGATACATCACACGCATGCATTCTGCCTCGGGAATAATCACATACATTACCACAAATGCCTTCATAGTACAACAGTTAAAATGTGTAGGTTCTGAATTTCTTGTGAAGTGAACTATTTGGTAAAAATGCAGGGTATGTTCAAATATTGAGAGAACTTTTTAATGCACTTACACATTTCTGTACAGAAGGCTAATTCATAGGGGGTGGAATGTTTTTGTAATGTTTTGTTTATTTGTTGTTGTTTGTCTCTTTCTGTTTGCACCCGTGAACATCCTCTAACTGTGCAGTGAAGATGATTCTGCACAGCAGTGCCCATATTTGGGTCACTGGTTTTAGTATGATCATTCCTTCTCAAACAGAACTGTGTGGCACCTGAAAGGAATGCCGTTGTGATGCAAGCTTCAAACCGAGTCTGCAGCATACGGCACGCTCTGTTCTAAGGTGGAGCCCGAAGCATACAATCCAGCTGAAGTATCGCTGATGTTCAGATCGTTTGTTTACCCAGCAGCAGAAGATGAGTAAACTCCATTTACACGATTATTTTTAGCACGTAAAGGTGATTGATCCTAAAAGAATCTAACGAGCTTCTGGAACATGAGGTAACCATGGCGATGCGAGCAGCAAACTGCCGGTGGTCATTGTGAGGTCATTGTGCACGCCGTAGCTCCCATACGACCTAGCCAGCGAGCCCATGTGAGTTTCTTAATCAAGGACTCCGGGTTTCATAATCACCTCGGTTCAGTTCAAATCTTTATACCCATCTAATTAGAAAGTGAGAAAGCCCTCCAGAATCTGCCTGAATGATCTGACTGGAACCATGTGAGCATTTGCCTGGAGATGTGTGAATTAAGAATGGAATATTCTTTTAGAATTGTATCTTTAGTGTTGGATATAGTTGTATTAGAATGGTTAAATTTTTTAACCATTTTGAGCAAGAAGATTTAAAACCACAATAAAACATGTGCCCCCCCAACTCTCAAAGCCAGCATTCTGTGAGAAAACAGCCTCTCAACTAAATCTCCCAGCAACCAGAAACTGTAGTTTCTACACGTCACAGTGCATGGCATATATAATGTAGGATTGAAACAGTTATATCACACACACTCTGGGTGTGACACACACTCTGGGTGTGACACACTCTGGGTGTGACACACACTCTGGGTGTGACACACACTCTGGGTGTTACACACACTCTGGGTGTGGCGTCAACTTGTCCAGCTGACCTCTACATTAAGGAATTTCTGCCCTTTGGCAGTATATTCATGGTCTGGTCTGGATCATTTCTTCACTGTTTTCAAACATTAAAGTAAGGCTCTATGACCTTACAGCTGATTGCCAACACAGAGTGCAGTATCAGAATCATTTGTACGAATGGAAATATCCAACATGTACAATACACGACCTTATTAGACCACATTGTTTAGCATTAATCTTTTGTGCCCTTTTGACTAAAGAAAACCATCATAAATATGTGGACAGCACTGGCAGGGCTACACATGAGCTTCCTGGATACAGGGCACCCCCCAGAACACACTGGGACACGCACAGTGTTGTGGGCATGAGCACAAAATGAAACTAAACACAAGGAAGTATAAGTGATGCATTTTAGTCACTGTTTTGGGCTCCACTATCTTTGTCTGTTTATTAATGCACCTTAATCTTATTTCACAAACGTCTGGGGAATGACCATTTAAGATGACTGGAACATTCATGTGGAGCACATGGTGTGTGAGCTAAGGAGATGTTTGCCATGTTCCACCAGAAGAAATCTGGTGTTCACGATAATGAATCGGTTTCCTATTGTAAATACAGCTTCTATCTGGCATAGCTCAGTTACTTTAAGACAAATGGTCGGAATCATTTCCAAAACAGAAAATACGCAGCAGGATTAAATTATTCTGAGATAAAGGTACACGACATACTCAGATGTTTGTCTGGATATCTCCTTATCTCCTTTTAGACAGACAAGGAAAACAAGCTTACCATGCCAAGATGATAAAGTGACTGAGTGATAAAGAAACCAGTAATACCTTATGTGCAGACTACCGTGGCAGTATAACACATGGAATTTTTACATTCAGTTCATATGTTTAATTATTCTAGAGAATTGTGAGATGTTTTTAAGAAGTTTTTCTGTGTGTAGTGTTTTAGGTTACATTGTAACAGGAAAATAATTAGGCATTGTTAACTACATGGAGTTTTTCAGAACCTGAAATGTTGCTGGACTATTGAAATAAAGAAATAAATAAAGGTTGTTCTTAATACTATAATGCTGTTATGGGCAGTACTTCTGTTATGTGTACTTGATGGTCAATTGCCTTGTATCTGTATCTGGCTATAACACTGTTTCAGGCCAAACATAAAAGCATGTGGCCATTCTCCCAGATAAATGTTAGAAATAAAGTTCTGGGACCTTTCCTGGCTGTAATAACACATGCTTTGTGTCCTCTTTGTCTGTGTGTGCTATCACCTTGAGTGCATATACTCTTGGCAAAGGTAACGGTCCTCTATAGGATTGGATTTTTGTGTTTTTGCCTCATGTTCAATTGAATGTGGCATAGGTCCTCTAACAGGATTGGTGATAACCGATGATGTCAGTATCATGTGATCAGCCCTTGTGGTAGGGGCTCAGTTTTGGACACAGCATCGCTGACCTGAAACCATCCCCTAATCACTACAGAATGCATTATTTTGGAGTTTCAACATCTTGTAGTGGCTTCCAAAAACATAATACAGGATATTCAGTGCAGGAAAACAATCCCACAATACATTGCAATAAGTAGGGTCTAAATGATGTACCTTAGTAGGCCACTAATATCCACAATGCATTGCATTGTTTGGTTTGCAGGTTCACCCACAGTTTCTCTGAGGAGGACTGACGGATGATGGCGCCATCTTCAGACACCTCACAGGCCTGTTACAAAAATAGCAGGTTAACCGAAGAATCTTCACATTTTCACTATGTATTCAGATTATTTGTATTCTTAGTGACCTAGATTTAATAGCTTTCAGATCAAATATTTTTTTTAAATCTAGCTAGCCAGTTAACTACTGAGCCACCTGATTGTTTGCCTACGAGGCCGGTGAAGACTTTAACCCATCTATCTGGCTTGTAGTCAGAATTGTTACATTGGGCTGTGGAATGACGTTCAGTTCGTTTATGCGACGCAATCAGGTGTCACACTGAAATAAACTAACACCTATAGCATAATGTCCAAAATCGATCATTACTTCCTCTAAAATTCCCTCTGTGCATCGGTCTACACCTTTCCATGTAGGTGAATAACGGTGAATAAGACTGAGTCCGACTCAGTGCAGTGTGCTCGGGTTCTCCAGCGCTCAAATAGGAGCGGTCGCGTGCGCACAGCACAAACAGCGAAGCTCAGGCTACACACTGCAGAGATTAAATGTAAGTGAATTCTTAGATACTTAGTATTTTATGTTATGATCGTGTTTCAGCAATGGTTGTCAGATTTTTATTAGAATAAACCTACAATGACATATACATCGAAAGCTAAGGTGAAAAGTTTGATCCGGGGGACTTTGAATCGGTTCGACCGATTTACTGAAAAGAGCAGGTTCAAAGAAATGACTCATTCACGAATCAGACATCATTACTCGTTAAGCACAATGAACTGTGGCAGGACAGGAAGTGTACACACTAGTCAGCATAATCATAAAACCGAGTGTGATCACCTGTATAAAAAATGAGATTATAAATGCATACAAGTAAGCGTTCACATTGTGGTCTGAAAATATACCCTTAGGCACCACCGACCAGCTACTGCGCCATCAAAGCACAAACAAAATCAAAGGAATGTGTAGGACTTCACTCTTTATATTAAATTGCTGCTCGGCAATTTTCAATCAGTGGGTCAACTGAACTAGGATCAAAAGATAAACAGTTCTGAGTCACCACAACTGAGCCAGCAAAGCAAAGCGCGGAGACGCCATTCATTCCGAACAGGTATAATAGCATCAAAGCCGCGCCGGTGTTTCTATCTCCCCTATAAAAACCCTCCGAGTGAGCCCACCTCTTTACTTCAGGTTAGGCTGTTACATTTTATTAGAACGGATTCGATAAGCCAGAAGAGCGCGAGCTCCAAATCACTTGGTCCTCAGACGTCGCTGGGTTATTGTTGACCTCCTGTTTGCACCGAGTCGATAAAGGGACGTTGTCATGGTTCAGCGCAAAAGACTCGGTACTGCGCAGGAGTCGGAACGACGCGAAGTGCTCGCCGCCGCATTCACCCCAAGGCCAGACACCAACCAGAGAGAAGACGGGAGCTGTTATATAAAAGATACCTGTTTAAATTGTTCTGAGAGAGTGGTGTTGGTCAGTGGCCTGACTTTAGGCCCGCCTCAGAGCAGGAAAGATGGCTAAAATGCTGATGTTTGTTTATTATTTACTTACTCATTTGTGTGCACGAGAACATGCGTGTGCATATTGCAGCTTGTAGAAAGCGTTAGACGTTCAGAAGTGTTTATGTTTTCAATATGCTCACATACAGCGCACGACTTTCAGTAGCGGTATGAACACGAAGAACCTTCTTAGATCTGCAAAGGTGATGTTGAATTTCAATGATTAGCTGATACTGACCTCTAGTGGTCATGGTATTCCCTACAAGTTTGTGATTTTTGTATTTGAAAGTTAGATTTAACAGTAGCAACAGATGATTTGCTGTTGACACTGATGCGTTCTATAGGAGATCAAGAGTAATAGCCTAGTTTTAGTCTAAACGTTTTGAACAAAATACCACTTGAGCGACTAGTTAATGTCTTTAATTCAAAATGTTCACCGTTTATTTACGTTTTATTAGGATTTGAGTAAAATGGACAAAAGACCCAAGTTATTTATTTTTCCTAGCTACATGGCGAGTACTACGTGTGGTCACGTTGCCGTGAACTAAAATATCAAAATCACACACGCAGCTCATCTCATGCTTGATTTTTCAACAACTACATAATGCGTTTCTCGATTAATTTCATAACTATTATTAATCACAATAGATTAAACGACGTTAGATACATCGTTGATAAAGGTATAGATGTTACACCGCTTGGCTAAACGTCTGTTGGAAAGCTGTAACCTAGCTACTTCTTTGAACATTAGCAATCAACAAGATGGAAACCACGAACCATGGAAACCATGTGTGCTGTGAAGATCAAAACAGCACTGCTATAAAACGACCCTGTACTGTGAAACCGAACTGCAGTAAATGGTTGTCCATCAAACGGCACGATCTAAGTCTGCGGTATATAATGTGAAAATATGAAAGCCAACCAGCAGGGAGCACCGTTGAGCAAAGGCGACAGAGCAGCGCGTGGTGGAGGGAGACATGGGGGAAACATTGAGGGCTCTTTAAAACAAAAGGATCACTTCAAACATTTGATCCGAGGTCAGTGAGCTTCTAGATGCTTCTCTGGGCGCAAATGCATTTTAAGTGTTACTCTTAAGTTATATTTATCTGCAACTATTTGGACATTTTAGACATGCATTATATACTGAAATATCAATATGTTCCTCTAGAATTCCTATTTTATAAATGCCATTACATACATGAATAGACACAAAAAGAGAAATGCTTTAATAAGATTTCACACAGTTATTTTTACATACAGAAGAATTTAAATGAGTTTTAAAGGATTGAAAAACTGTACAAAAATAAGCTAATTTCAGGTATCATCGGAGATCTGAACACTCTTACTTCATGTGAAATTTCATCAAGAGAGGAGATGGGTCTGTTCAACGCAAAATACATGGAGACCGGTTAAGCAATTCGCCAAAGCAAAGAGTAGTAACACGAACGCTAATAACGTGTTTAGATTATGATAACAGCAACATATTAACACGAAGCCACTCGTTTTAAGAGGTCACTGGTAGACGCTGTTATATATCCAAACGACTTGAATGTCTACACAGCAGGCAGCTTAATATTATTAATGCAACGCACCAGATGTACTTGTAATCAAAACCAGCAAAGTATGGAAATTAACAATTGATGGAAATGACCAGTGACATTTATAGCTGTTCAGAATAATCTATCCGCCTCTTATGAGACACGGGCCTACTGCTAAATCTGTCTATCTGGTCTGTATCTTATAACTGACATTTTGACATTGTCTTCATCGCTGTGATAAATAAAACGTGATGTGCACGCCGCACACGAAGAAAGTATACAACGTGTTTGGACAAAATGTTATTAAATACTCTACATGACTGAAACTGAAAATGCTAACATGTAAAGATCTGATTAAATACTGAAGACGTATATTTCATCATACAGTGTATTATCAGTAAATATTAGTTATGAGGCTGTAAATAAAATGTTATTTAAGCTTTTGAGTCGTTAGAAGTGAGACTCACGCATCACATTGACTGTCACAGTTTTCTTTTGAGTATACAAGAAGTTACCAAACACTAGAATTAGAGCTTTCTAATCCACAGTAGAATCATGCTTTTTCACATAATGTAAAGTACGTTATTTTACACGAATGCGCAGGCCACTTTATACAAAGCTTCCAATTTAGCCTGTCAACATGAGGGGAAAAAAGGGAATTCCGTTCCGTTCATCCTGGGGATTCTGGAAGCCGTTTACACGGACATGGAACCGAATTACGCCATCTTCCACCCCGCTGCATGCACTTCTACATCCTTCCACACTAGAACCGCATTTTCTTTTTTATGCGGTTTTCTCAGGGTTGTTCGCCGGATAAAGACACAGCGCATGAAAAGGAAGGAAGCAGACGAAGGGGACATCCTGCTGAAACTTCCTCTCGATCTCAGAGGCACCTGCTCGTGTCTGAACATGGTCCAAGTCGTTGATTGTTATGCTGGATTATTAAATGTCAATTTTACACTAACATCCGAGTCCAAAAACATAGAAGTCAGCTCACATTTGTATGATAGCGTGTTTAGGAATGCCAGTTTGCTAGTCGTTTATTCTTAGCCGTTATATTCAATGAAAAGCTTCCCATCAGAGATTTTGTCCAGCAGGTGGCAACAGTGAGCAAAGCGTGAAGCTTTCACGTTGGAGCCTACAGTGCATTTAGCTACTGAATAAATTGGATATTTCTCAGCAGAAAAATTGCTAAGAGCACAACTGCTTCTTAGTGAACATATAAAACATAGTACTAACATGGTGCTGTACATTTTTTGGTAAGTCATTATTGTCATTTTTGTAATCGAAAAATGGAAGACTGATACAAAAACTACTGAGTGCGTTTAGTAATTTGCACCAAAGTGGCCTTAGTACAAAACCAAATTACGAAACAGTACTTTGTTCAGCCAAACCCACACGTTCTTCTCTTTCCCCTAAAAGTCCGTTACTTCGCCTTCACTGTAGCGGCTCGTACGGTGGATTTTGCCGCCTGACCCGTGCTTTGCGGTTCTCGGCAGTCTGCTTCCACTTCAGCGTGCGTAACTTCTGCTGTTTGCGTTTCTCGCGGAGCCACAGCTGCTCGCAGTACTCGTCGGCCGTTAAGCCGCTGGACCCAATAAACTGCAGGTCTTTGTAGCTTAGCGGGGACGGCACGTAGTTGCCAGCCAGTTTAGGTTCAGCGAGGCGCGCGCTGCGCGCGGCATTCATGTGCCGTTCGGGAATGACCTGCAGCTCGTAGCGAGCCAGCGTGCGAGAGAAGGAATGCTCGTGCGATGTGCACAGGTAGAGGCCGGCGTGCGAGGACGTGACGTGCTGCAGGAGAATACCTCGGCGCGTGTGGATGACGTTATCTTCACCCGTGAGAAGCTGGGAACGAGCAATAAAAAGAAATTTCGCAAAACCTGCAGCCATTTGTAAATCCAGGAATATTGTTAAATGTGAACACACTTTTTACGCTGTTAGGGTTTTTGTTGTTGTTTTGGTTAAATATTTAATAATTAATGTATTTTATAATCTGAAATATTGGTTTCATAATTGACATTATGAACCCCAGATAGAAACACCAGGTGTGGACATCCACCCAGAATCTTCATATTTGTGCACCTCAAGTTGTTGTCAAATGTTGCCTTCAAAAAGTAAAACCTTACAGCAGAAGGTCCAACTGACCTCTCTAGTGGTCTGGGTGTGACTGTGCTGCACGATCCATTTCACCACAGCTTGGGATGATCGCGGTACACACTCCAAAAATGTTGAATTGCTCTCTATCCCATAAATCACCTTCAGTTCTACGTCATCTAAGCCTGCAAAAGATTTCACAGATGGCATTATTAATAATAATAATAATACTAATATTACTATAAGGAACACTAAGAAACCTCAAAAGGCAATATAATTCAGCAGTCATTTCGGTCCATAGTCAATGTTAAATGTTAGTTTTAAGATGTTTAATAGTCTGCTTTTCATTGTACAAAAGGCACATTTCATGATTAATGTCAACCACTAAGAGGAATTGTATATGGCTTTTGTTAGGATACAGAGGGATCCCTTGCTTGCTCTACGCAGTGAGTCACTAGGGTGAATTTAGCATAGAACATTCGATTTATTACCATCTCCCAGATCCTGACACTGGCTCCAGGGGTCTCCGTACTTCACATCCTGTCTCCGGGCACGCCTGCACAACGCAAGCACACGCTGGTCAGAGCGTTCCTCACTGGGACGTCACTAATTGTTTGCTTTCAGCACGACGGACTGTACATGTGCAAAATACACATTGCATACAGATCAAGCATATTTGATTACATTTTTAAAATGCAGTTATCAGCATGGATAACAATGTTCTTTTGTGTTAAGCCTTCACTGTATTTCAGCTGTATATCTGTGAAATGTAATCGTATCAGTGAAACTAACTTTTACCAGACGTTATACAAAATGGAATAGAAGCTTTCGTCTATGGAATCTAAGGACAAATTGAATTAACATTTTAACTTTATTTGCACGCAAACAATTTTTCCTTTGGGATCAATAAAGTATCTGTTCTAATTGGAATAACACAGGTATCTTATATTTTACCAGGGACGGTGCATGTGAGTTGGCTTCCTTAAACGTGACTGCAGCCTTCGCTTCAGGTTTGTATCTATATAAAACTGGAATATGCACAGAACACTGGCTGTGTTCCCAATCCTGCCTTACAGTAAACACGTGGCATGTGAGCAGGAGATATCCATCTCATACTAGAGCAGAGACACCTGACTACGCCACGGCTCGTCTACACATCCGTGGGGCTTGGGAAGGCCATACATAAGCATCGTAAAAGGTAACCAAGGGAACTGCACGTGCACCATAGTAACAGGGCGTTGGTGTGCATCCGCTGCCACATGTCCCTGGTCATGCAACACCACCACAGGACAGCGCTGCTATTGGACAGACGGGCGCTGCGAAGCACCTCTTGCTGCTGGGGATGTAGCCACTGCAGGTGGTTCCGTCCCAGGCGCAGTACGGGTCCCGGGCCAGGCAGCAGTCGGCACAAGCCCGGCCGTACAGCTCACAGCGGTGCAGCGGCAGCTGGGCCACCTCCTCCTCGCTGCTCACGAACAGGATTTGCTGGACAAGAGAACAGGCGTAGGGTTTGTTCCTCTGCCCCCCGCGCACGGTTGTGCTTTATATTCACGTCGTCCGTTTCGCTGTGTTAAAACTGGGACTGCGACTTTGTAGTTAACTTTGAAAATGGCTTTTTTTAATGTAAAAAATGTGCACAGATGAATATTGAAGATCGTGCACTGCATGATGTGAACAACAAGGCAAAAATGCAGGCAAAACTAAACAATTTGTGAAAAATCACATCTGCATGGAGAGATTAGAGCAAAACGGTTATAATTTCTATGACAAAAAGCACTATGTTTCTTTTTTACTACAAGGTGTAATATAACACAGAATAAAGGGCTATTTTTCCCTGCTTCTGTCTTGTCTGATAATCTCCCCGATGAGAAGTCAACTTCAAACACGGCTAAACCTCCAAATGACCACCCACAATACAGGTGTACATACCCTCTTGGTAGAGAGCTCCATGCTTAGTATCGGACTCTATGAGATAAAAAGAAGAAAACAAACTGTCAGTGTGTATTAACGTGGACCCATAAATCACCTCCTGAATGGGGTGGGGGGTGGGGGAGGGGGGTGGGACACGCATTGTTGCCACTGAACAAGAAGAGCTCCTCTTAGGTTCTTCAGCAAGGTGCAGGCTTTTCCAGCTCAATGGTTCATTTCTCCTCCATAGGCCCGAGAGCTAATGGTCCTTGACTCTTACAACAACTCTCTCTTTTAGCATCGGTTTGAGCCGTGCGGCGGCTGATAAGCTCCTCTCATATGTCTCCAGCGTCTGGAACAAGGGGTCCAAGCACAAGGTCACCAGTAAGGCCACGTAGCAGTTCTTGTTCTGCTGATTCACTCTTTATATTGGAGACCTGGGAACTTTGTTAGAATAACATTTCAGCTCATCCACGCGTTCAAAACAACTATGACTTCACAAATCCGATATACCCCTCATCTCCTGTTCATATCCTGTTCATCTCCAATTAACCTGGACCATTTAGATCCCTTTCTTTCCCTTCTCTCCAGAAGAAGAATCCACTGTGCTCCTCACTGCCTAAAACCTTGAATGGAAGATCTATTTTTCATTGGTTACATAAACAAAATTGATGCTTTTTCCTCTTCTGTCTCTACTTCTTCCTCACATTTACCCCTTTCAGTCAATGGGGTACAGAACCCGTGGAAATATGCCCACAATCTGTTTTTCCTTTAAAGAGGTTATTTCTGTTTCTGGAGCTTTCGCACGGAAACCATGACCAGACGGAGCCACGACGCGCCATGTTTCATGTGGCAGGTCACCAGACACTACGGAGACGCTGGAGAAACACTGTTGTGGCGCACACAGAGAAAAGCTGAACATAGTCGGGTACCTGAAAGACACTCAGCTCTTCCAATATGACGTGTTCAGTTTCCCAGTTGTCCTTAGGGATGGAAACCACCTTCAGCACTTTGCCATTATCTAGAAAAATATTGGTATTGGATGAATGCACAAATTAAACAATTGGGGCCTTTAGAAAAGGCAGAAATGCAGACAGCTAACCTGCTGTTAAAGTGTAAATACAAATAGTCAATGTATCACACCCAAACATTTTAAAAAGGAACTCGGTGACGGTGATGATACACGTTATATATAAGAAATTGAGTAAACAATTTTCAGTTGATCCAGGTTTCTTTGTTTAGTGTAACCTACAGGAAATAGCAGCTCTGCTAAGATCAGATAAGACTTTTATTATGTAATTCCAGACTGTAGATACTTCAGCATTTTGCTTATCTACCATCTTCAAGCTTCAACACTAACCTTGAACTTTGTGAAATGTGAACGTTATATATCTCATCTGTTCTGTTTCCTCCGGGCTGCTATTACTGCTTTTAAAGACGCTTCCTAAACTTTACGATTACCTTGATACTTCTTGATTCAGCACAAGTACATGTGTGTAATCAAGGATCTAGGGCAGCTCGGAGCTCGAGCAGGGATCAGCGTGATTCCTGGACGGCTACCAGCTGTTACACTTCCTGCCATGGGGATACTGGGATGAGTTCAGTATGCAGGAACATCCTCTACACAAAGCGTATTTGCTCCTGGAGTCTGTATTTACCCTGAATGATTCACTCACACTTGGCAGAGTTCACAGGATCAAATATACATAAGAAACATTGTCAAGCTACATAGTCTCTGTGGTAGAACTCAGATCAGAGCTTCACTCGGTCCTTCGGTAAAGTACAGTGCGCGGGGGGGGGTGTCAGCCATCGCTGTGTAACCAGTTGCGCTGACATTTCCCCCAGTGAGGGTTTACATTAACAGAATGGTGGCAAGGTGGAGTTTACTGGTCTGTGGTTAAAGGTATTTGCTCCCAGAATGTGAGGCAAGACACACAGATTCTGGGTCCATAAATGTATCCTAAGCACAGAAGCATTAGCTTTTCAAGATGATTCCAAGTGGAAGTGATAGAGGCAATCATGGGATTTGCAGATGAGTCTGATCCCATCAAGAACAACACAGCACGCTGTATCAATAGTGGACAGGTACAGGTGTTGTCTGGCTAACAGTTTACCTCATTTAATCCAGTTTACCTGTGCCCAGGTGCAGCACATCGTACTGACCATCCTCGGCCTCCACTCTGTCCACCACCAACTTCTTCAACCTGTAGGGGGTGCCAATGTGCGTGAACAGTGGCCGTCGGTGGACGGGCACCACGGGCTCCCACATCAGCTGGTGTCCTCTCATGAAGCTCACGACGTCGTCAGGGAAGTCACGGGTGGACTTGTGCAAGGGGTCGTACGTCTCGCTCGGACACTGAAGAAACGCGACAGGGCCGTTAGTTGGTGTGTGAGGGAGCGTGTTCCAAAAAGACAAATTACCGGGCTGGACAAAAGACACAAAGTGATTTAAAGAAAACAAACGCTCTCTTCAGACACGCACCGCATTCGTAGCAGCAGGTCAGCCTAAAGGGGAAGTGGCCTCTGAACCGTGTCTGATAGACCATGAATTTACAATTCCAGCTAGTTGCCAAGATTTTAATCAAGCTAAAGTCAACCAAACAAATTGGAGCAGGCACTGGAAAGTGTCAGTATCACATATATCTGGGAAATAACTTGAAATTAGCCTCATTTCCTTTTAAAGAGTGTCTTTTTTATACCATGTGTGCTGTGAGTGCCTGTACAAGCATTAAAAGCCAATCTAATGTGAAAGGGTGCAGTTGTAGTTTTAGAGAAACTCTATGGTGCTGACCTGTGAATTATTCAAACAAAGTCCACAGAGCTAGCACTCCTGTCACGTCGTTTCCCCCTTGGGGAGCCCAGCGCTAACAGTACACACCGCTGCCCCATCAACAGCTGCCCCACAGCATGACCCCAAAAGCACTCGCCCGCGTTTTACTGCCCCCGCGAGGCACTGCTGCCCCGGGTGAGGAGTGACGCCCAGCTGGATTAGGGATGCAGTTCTAACTCCAGGGCAACACGGCAACAGTCGCCGCGATCACAAATCTCTTTTTAGTGCCGTGGTGGTGGATGGCATTTCACAGGAATGGAACACATTCACACACATATAAAGCCAGTGTGATGTATGCGTTCTACACTGTTATTGCTTTGAATCTGTTTGCTCATGGACATCAACTGTCAGCTGTGGATCTGAAAGACAGCTACTATCGTGGTTACATCTCCTGTTGGACTCCCACTGTTGCAGACACCCTCCTTTCACACAGAACGTCCCCCGGTGAGGACTCACCGTGCCTGGCCGTGGATATGGGATCTTGCCCTTGAACTCCACCCAGCGGTAGTCTGGACCCTCTTTGTGGGCGAAGGGCCCGTTGAAGGCAGCGCGGACGGACGCCATTGAGTAGACGCAAACGGCTGAGCCTCGGAACACGGAGCTTAAGGGGCGGGACAAGAACAGGAAGGAACAGTCAGCCCGCTGATGGGTTAGAATAACATGGCCCCTTGAGACCGGTCACCTTTGAACCCTCCTGAATGGCCCCGCGGACTTCTCCTCTCTTGGGCGGGAAGAGGGGAGAACAAGACGGATTGTTCCGCAGAAATTAGGAGGGGAGGGAAAACATCGCGTGACCAGACTGTTGTCTTTAAGGGCGTAGGACCTCTGACGTCAGGTTTTATGACAAAGGGAGATTATCAGATTAAATCAATCTCGGCTATGATTTAGGATATAGTTGCTTTGAAGGTGTGACACACACAAAGAGAACTGGTCAGAATCCAGCTTCTCCAAAAGTCTCACGGTATAAAAACGTTCCCAGCTAGGGTTTTTTTATTGTAGTTATGGCATCTTAAGCAAAGATGTTTGGCAAGCACGAGCTTGGGATTTAAAGGGATTTAAATTTTATAGCAATTTCAATAATTTTCAAATAATAATTAGCCTTCAACTGTTTATTAATTTAAATATGAACAATGAAACATGAATAATGAACTTAATGTCCTGGTGAGTGAGTAGTTTTTCCTTTACACACAGGCCCACACACAGAAACGTAATTAAACATAAAAAGTAATTTGTTCAGGGTCTTACCTGGAAGTTGAGAAAACTCCATAGATGACTGGATTGTGTGGGTCTTTGGTCTCTAGCAGAAAAATATCCTCTGAAAATAATAATAAAGTTAAAAAAAATACTTTGAAATGAAAGAAAACATGTCAACCAACTCTCCCATGGGCCCAGCTCCTGTGGGAGAGGCAGGACCAGGGGTGTGGGCTAGGGGTGTGGGGTAGGGGTGTGGGGTAGAGGTGTGGGCTAGGGGTGTGGGGTAGGGGTGTGGGCTAGGGGTGTGGGGTAGGGGTGTGGGCTAGGGGTGTGGGGTAGGGGTGTGGGGTAGGGGTGTGGGGTAGGGGTGTGGGCTAGGGGTGTGGGGTAGGGGTGTGGGCTAGGGGTGTGGGCTAGGGGTGTGGGGTAGGGGTGTGGGGCAGTGTGGATCGGACAGTGGCCTTAGTGTGGAGGCTCTTGGCACATGGACTGTGACCTCTGTGGTGGTGAAGGAGCCTGAGCTGGTGTGTGAGGCTGAGAGAGACCAACTCAACACACAGTTTGGGTTCTGGAACCAGTCTGGACTGTATTCCTGTCTGGAGTTGCCCATGGTGACAGGTGGAGGGCAGGAGTGGCCTTACTCATAGCTGCCCGGCCCACTGCCTGTGCGTTGGGGTTTTCCCCAGTAGGTGAGAGCGTTGCCTCCCTGTACCTTCAGGTTGGGGAACGGGCCTGTTGTTTGTGTTTATGCACCAAAGGGCAGTTCAGAGTACACGGCAATCTTGGGTCCAAATGGATGGATGGACTTAAAACAACATTTATATAAATGCGGTCCTTCAGAAATCCCTTTGTGCGTGAGAGTGTGTGTTGGTGTGCGCATACCAAGCTCATCGAAGTGTGTGTCCAGACTCCCTGGTCCTGGCACTGAGCACAGCAGCCTCGCCTTTAGAAAGGTACTCCAGCGATTAATCAGACTCCTCTTCCCACCAATGTCATTCTGACAAGCAGATCCAAACATCAGCTTCCAGTTGAAACAATGGTTTCAAACATAACAGTTAAACTGGGTATTGGGGTCTCTTAAATTAAACCCTGATGGTACTGCATCCAACTCTCTGGGAGAGAGATCTGGGATATATCTCACACAGAGTGCAAGAAAGACACCACTTAGTTAAGATCCTTTCTAAATATGCTTTTTTTTTTTTGAAGCAAGCATGTATAATGGTATCTTTTAAAAATGTTTTTTTCACATACCAGACTGAATTAGCGCAAAACCTTGCAGCGATGGAAACGCGGTTTCATTAAAGTGCAGTAGTGTATTCGTTCATCCAATCAGAACCAGATTGGAATTGTAATTTGTGTTACCAAGACGTGCTTCAACCGAAGGGGGGCAAATACAAGCCCGTCTTCAGGATCAGCACACCACCCAAACACACCGCAGGGTTTGTACTGCTGCAGGGTGGTGTAAGCCTATCAAGGGGAGTTTCAGAGTGTGTACACTCTGGTCAAAAGACTCAGGGTGGAGAAGGGGTGGAGAAGAATACCGAGCACCACGACTTTAGGCGTCCCAGCTGCAGCGTCTGGCTAAAAGCTAAAGGCTAAAAGCTAAAGGCTAAAGGCTAAAGGCTAAAAGCTAAAGGCTAAAAGCTAAAGGCTAAAAGCTAAAGGCTAAAAGCTATAGACATGGGTTCAGCGGTCATGTGTACAGGTTACGACAGTAAGAGTCTGCACACAGATGTATTTGAGACCATTTAAAAGAGATTAAATATATTATCTAAATATATCATCAAATTCTTTCATGAATAAAGGCGTTTCAAAATGTAGTCGATAGGTCGAACAATAACAACAGACAAAGTACATTCATGTGAGCAATGAAAAAAATTTTAAAACCAGTTTTCCATCCAATAATTTTCACAAAGATGAATCTTCCATGTGCTCCTCATGGAATAAAAGCGTTAACGCAGTATCCTGCTAACTCCCCCTGCTCACTCCCCCTGCTCACTCCCCCTGTTCACTACCCCTGCTCACTCCCCCTGCTCACTCCCCCTGCTCACTACCCCTGCTCACTCCCCCTGCTCACTCTCCTGGACTGTCTCATTCTTTCTTTTCTCTCTGCAGAAAGAAAACCCCCTTTTTACATCTAAAGGTGCACGCAAAACAACTGCTTACCCCCCTGCTGAGCTGGAACACCTACAGACTGTGCACCAGTTACTCCAGTAACACCAGTTACTCCAGTAACACCCCTTACTCCAGTAACACCAGTTACTCCAGTAACACCCCTTACTCCAGTAACACCAGTTACTCCAGTAACACCAGTTACTCCAGTAACACCCCTTACTCCAGTAACACCCTTACTCCAGTAACACCCTTACACCAGTTACTCCAGTAACACCACCAGTTACTCCAGTAACACCAGTTACTCCAGTTACTCCAGTAACACCAGTTACTCCAGTAACACCAGTTACTCCAGTAACACCCCTTACTCCAGTAACACCAGTTACTCCAGTAACACCAGTTACTCCAGTAACACCCCTCCAGTAACACCAGTTACTCCAGTAACACCCCTTACTCCAGTAACACCAGTTACTCCAGTAACACCAGTTACTCCAGTAACACCAGTTACTCCAGTAACACCCATTACTCCAGTAACACCAGTTACTCCAGTAACACCAGTTACTCCAGTAACACCCCTTACTCCAGTAACACCAGTAACACCCCTTACTCCAGTAACACCCCTTACTCCAGTAACACCAGTTACTCCAGTAACACCCCTTACTCCAGTAACACCAGTTACTCCAGTAACACCCCTTACTCCAGTAACACCCCTTACTCCAGTAACACCCCTTACTCCAGTAACACCCCTTAGTAACACCAGTTACTCCAGTAACACCCCCAGTAACACCCCAGTAACACCAGTACTCCAGTAACACCAGTTACTCCAGTAACACCAGTTACTCCAGTAACACCAGTTACTCCAGTAACACCCAGTTACTCCAGTAACACCAGTTACCAGTCCAGTAACACCCCTTACTCCAGTAACTCCAGTTACTCCAGTAACACCAGTTACTCCAGTAACACCCAGTTACTCCAGTAACACCACTCCAGTAACACCAGTTACTCCAGTAACACCCCTTACTCCAGTAACACCAGTTACTCCAGTAACACCCCTTACTCCAGTAACACCAGTTACTCCAGTAACACCAGTTACTCCAGTAACAGCAGTTACTCCAGTAACACCAGTTACCAGTAACACCAGTTACTCCAGTAACACCAGTTACTCCAGTAACACCCCCAGTTACTCCAGTAACACCAGTTACTCCAGTAACACCAGTTACTCCAGTAACAGTTACTCCAGTAACAGCAGTTACTCCAGTAACACCAGTTACTCCAGTAACACCCCTTACTCCAGTAACACCCCTTACTCCAGTAACACCAGTTACTCCAGTAACACCAGTTACTCCAGTAACACCAGTTACTCCAGTAACACCAGTTACTCCAGTAACACCCCTTACTCCAGTAACACCAGTTACTCCAGTAACACCCCACCAGTTACTCCAGTAACACCCCTTACTCCAGTAACACCAGTTACTCCAGTAACACCCCTTACTCCAGTAACACCCCTTACTCCAGTAACACCAGTTACTCCAGTAACACCAGTTACTCCAGTAACACCAGTAACACCAGTTACTCCAGTAACACCAGTTAACTCCAGTAACACCAGTTACTCCAGTAACACCCCTTACCCAGTAACACCAGCTACTCCAGTAACACCCCTTCCAGTTACTCCCAGTAACACCAGTTACTCCAGTAACACCCCTTACTCCAGTAACACCAGTTACTCCAGTAACACCAGTTACTCCAGTAACACCCCTTACTCCAGTAACACCCCTTACTCCAGTAACACCCCTTACTCCAGTAACACCAGTTACTCCAGTAATACCCCTTACTCCAGTAACACCAGTTACTCCAGTAACACCAGTTACTCCAGTAATACCCCTTACCCCATATTTGTCTGCATATTTCCACAAACGTTTACCTAATTTGCCCACTATATACTGAAGTGCACAAATGCTACATTCAGTCATCTTAACGTACTTCACTTTCCTTTCACGCCGTGATTGGTCAGTAGTGCTCACCTTGCAGACTCTGGCCACGCGGCTGTAGATACGCTTGTCCAGCTGATTGGTCTCCACGGCGGTCTCTTTGAAGAAGAAGTAGACCTTATCGTCATCCAGACTGTGTGTGTCTGGGATAGAGTAGGACCCTACAAACTCCGGGTCTGGGGGAGGAAATAAAGGAAAGCCAGGTGAGGAGGGTGTGATGCTGTATGTGCTGGAATACTTTGGCTTATAGCAATGAGAGGTGTTTTCCCAATCATCATGTCAACAGCTGACACAGAATGGTTCGTTCACCTTTATGGAACTGGAAATGATGCTTACATGCAAACCAAAGACCCATTTTAATTTACAGCGATATTCATGTAGACGATAGGAACTATTAAAATGCACAATTCCAGAAAAGCAAGTTGAAATTCGTTTTGCTTTTATGCGCACCGGCTGGATATTAATTTTAAAAGCGTCACATAAACGGTTAAAGAGGAACATGATCAGTCTTCAAGAGTTCCCTCACCGTTGAGCCAGTGCTCATGGTTCGCCTCGGTGCGGATGTAGTGTACACTGCTCGTGTGGACAGATGTACGAAATATGGCAGCATTATTTCCCATGAAGTCCACAGATGTTCCTGCATACAAGTCTCCATCTAAGGCGAAGAAAGAAAGAGGACTTTACGTCTGTCCTGAACATGTGACGCATGGACCCAAGTTAAATGGGTACATTTTTGATCTCCTGAACATCAATCAAACTATTAATGTGATTAAAGAATCTTTCTTATAATAGATTATTATAATTTATTATAATCACTATGTGAGAACAAATTTTAAAAAACAGTCGTTAATTGTGAAGTATGTGGTTTATATACAGTGATTGCTGGAGAGAGGTTACGTTCTTTAAAAGAAATCCAAAAATATTAATTGCATGGTTAGCTTTCACTTCCTGACTGCGATGTAACAAAACAGGGCTGTCTGGCTGGGTTTCGTCATAGGAGGCCGGAGAGGTACTTATATAAATGACACAGTCGTACACAGGGCTGTGGGTGGTGCTGGGAACTCTCTCCCCTAACCACACAGCCACACACCAATATCACGGCTTCATGTGTCAGTGACATAGCACACGTAGGGCGTCTAATAAACACTTTCCTGTATGCCACTTGAGTAAAGCATCTGCTACCAGAGGACTGACAGAAGTGTCTAAGGAGAAGAGAGTCAGTGTAAGGTCAGCTGACCCTTAACTGTACGGTGGTGGATAAGGTGCGATAAAGGACGGTGGGCGTAGCGCTAGACGTTGAGGTAAAGAGCCTCGGCTACGGTTGGTCACCTTCTCTCTTCTGGATGTTTGGGAGATTCGTTTGCAGTCCGGGGAAACCCGTCCCACACGCTCGTTGCGGATGGACACTTACCGGTGAGTCGAGCAGTGAACGGCTCGTGCGGACTGAAGGGACACTTCCCTCTGCCGGACTCGACGGCGTGGCCTAGCAACCGAAACGTGGGCTCCTAGGAAACGGAGGCAACCATGTCACCCTCACCACATGACTCTCTCTATGTAGTGCTTTCATTGTTAGCTCAGCCTTTCAGTCAATACAGGTCAGCAGGGGCCCGTGGGTTCTGTTCACCACTGCTGGTGTTCATGTTGACAAAGTAAGAAGCTCTAAGCCACTTCTGAAGGGCCCGTTGTCTTGTTCTTGCCACCTGTGGCCCTGTCACAAGCTGCAAAGTGACGTACGACTATCAGTGGCCATAACACGCAGGAAAAGGACATCGGGGGACACGCCCGCCCACCCCTACCCCTACGCCCCGCCCACCCCTACATCGGGGGACACGCCCCGCCCACCCCTACCCCTACGCCCCGCCCACCCCTACATCGGGGGACACGCCCCGCCCACCCCTAGCACTACGCCCCGCCCACCCCTACATCGGGGGACACGCCCCACCCCCCCTACCCCTACAGGGGAGCGGCCCACTCACCTCAGTGCTGTGACCCAGGTCGATGTGCGTGCACACAGGGTGGTACGCCCCAGTCCCACACCTACCACTACGCCCCGCCCACCCCTACTCACCTCAGTGCTGTGACCCAGGTCGATGTGCGTGCACACAGGGTGGTACGCCCCAGTCCCACACGCGTACACGTGGGTTTTATTGAACGGCTGCAGGAGCCTCACAAAGTTTGCGCAGTCGGTCTGAAGAGGAGAACGCGGGGGATCTGATTAACGCTTCGATTAAAACAAGCGACTGCAGAAAACAGGTGGAGGTAAAACTGCCGGTAGCTTTACGCCACTTCATCAGACACTTTTTGATGTTCTTATGTTGTCGCAAGGGAGAGAATACCATCAAATAGTGAATGTACCTCCCTACAGAGTTTTAAATTAGCATTACCTCTCCGAAGGGTAATAAATTTGACTTTGTGAAAAGCCTTGCTTACATCACAGAGTTGGAGAATGTCAGAGCTATATATGGTAGCTGGTGCTGAAAACATATTTTTTTTAAGTTTGGCCTTTGAAGCAAGGACGACTTACCAGGAGATTCTTCCCTGCATACTTGCATCGTTCAGTATGTTCCCGCTCAGCTGGCCAATGTATCTAAAAATAGCGAAGACAGAAACCATTTTCCCAAGGCACAGTCCCATGTGTCCAGAGCAGTGTAGAGGCAGTGATGTGGCCACATTATGAGAGACTGACAGATTAGTCTGCCTCTAGTAAACAACAACCTGTACACTACACAAAAAAACAAATGTTCTTAAACATCAAAAACATCTACTGACTTTTTAGTATCTTTAAATGATTCTTTTTTACAGATTTTACATTTGCTTTTTACATCGTTTCTTTCTACCTCCAGCACAGTTGAAGCTAATTGGTATTATAGTGCATCCATAATCTATGATCACAATCACCAGTCCACTGGTAAAGACTCCATACAGGCCATCCAGTCACTGGTCACATAATAGAGCCAAGCACTTCAGAGTTTCAGGGGGAATAATGCTCACTGGTTGACTCCGCTGGAAGCAACAGTTTGCTGGCGTTGCCTACCGTTGATGAAGCCATGTTTTTATCCTCCCCAAGAGAACGTGGCCAAATACTTTCTCAATGACATCTGACCTGATCGTAGATCACACCAAAATCTAACCTGAATGTTAGCTATCACTTTGGCTCTGCAAATTACTGGAATAATTATTTACCGCTGAAATAAATCGTCTCGAATTGATTTATAATCCTACGAGTTGCCACACATGTCTCACAAACTGTGGACTTGTTGGAAAGGAGCTGACAGTGACCTCCTACCTGCTGCTAATTAGAACACTGTATATGCGGCAGACAGAAGGTCACACATGGTACTGACTACAGCCGACTTGGAGTCAATGCCTCCTCTATACCGCTCAACCAGCAGGGACACTGTTAACCGCCTTTATTGCACGTAAGCCATTTCACTCTCTCAAAAAGACATAACCGTCATGATGGATTAGGAGCCAACCTGGACCATAAGGTGGAAGAACAAATGAACACGGAGAGGTCACAGTGTTATGCATCCTTGCCGAATCACTGCAAAGGAATTCTCCGTGCCTACAGCAACAGTGCTACGTGCTTTGACCTTGTACGTGGACGGAACAATGGTTCGTGGTGTCATCGACCATGTCCGTTTGAGCGTTTCCAACACCTCCTCGACTCATGCTTCATAAAGTATATCTCGCGTTGATGTCAAGGGAGGATGAGGGTGAAAGGGGGGGGTCATGGGAGCGAAGGCGAGCCGGGTTCAAACCTTGCGTTCAGGCTGGGTGAGGCCCTCGGAATGGAGCAAGTAGACGTGGTCTCTTCCACCAACCAGCAGCCAGCCGCGGTCCTCGTCCAATAGGAGGGCTCGGTACCCCCCGCCACTCCCGCCTTGCCAGAACACGGCCGAGCTGTTCCTCGATCGCAGCTCTGCAGTAACGACACGCAAGGGGCAAGAAAAACGTCTTTACAAACGTGTGACAAACGTGCCCACACGTCATTATTTTTACATAAAATTTGATTTGTTCCCAAAAATTATCTCAAACAATTCCCTTTATTGCCCTTTAGATGCATTTTTTCCACATAACAAATCCACTCTATCCCACCACAAGCCATAACAGCTGAGAAGTCGACATAATTAATTGACTGTAATGTGTTGAATGAAATGGGCTACAGTCTTGTTGCTAATGCTACGCTGCTCTTTATGACACCTGTCTTTGGTTAGCGAACCTGCCACTGGGTTGCCACAGTTTGCCTAAAATCCCTCAGGATTTAAGATTATGCTTATGCTGAAATCCTCAAGCTTAGGCTGAGTTGGCCCAGGAGACTGGAGTTTAGCTCTGGAATGTTCCAATATTGCCCATTTATGGATATTTCAGATAGTATATAATTGTGGACAGAATACAGATCACCGGTGCATTTGAGTCCAACGCCAATCAAGTATCTTACTGTTAGGGTCACGGAAAGTGTGTCTCCAGTTTGTGAGACGTGTAAAATAAACACTTCAGTCAGACATCACAACACAACCTTTTAGTACCACTTTCACAAATCAGGTCTTCCGATACTCTGAAGAAAGAAGCACATTCCCCAGTCAGACCCTGTGGAAGCAGTTACACGGAGACATGTGGGTTACGCAAACACAATGTACACACACACACACACACACACACACACACGCTCCCTCACATGCTTCACTGCGTCCTCTCTCCCTAGGGAGGAGGAGTTTAACCGGGCAGAAAATGGCCTCGTCCAATCACTGCCAATTAACCCTGACCGCCCTCCCTTGACGACTTCCCTCTGCGTCCCCCGTCTGCTCCCAGCGGGACGGGCCTGTGAGAGGGGCTCAGTGTCCAGGCCTGCCTCACCAGCCCTCCCCCTGACCCCCCTCACAGGCACCAGGTCCAGCACACAGCCTGAGAGAAGCATGCAGTGCATTTGATTACACACTGACAAAGTAAAAAGAAATAAAATAGGTCTCTGCGTCTTTTTGGAAGCCTTAATCACGCTGGAGTGTAATTTTAGGGAAATGTTGCTGCTGTATTTTTACATTTTTTTTTTGTATTTTTAAACCTCAGCTGCTGTATTTTGTTTTTGCCTCATGACATGCAGTATGAAATGGAAATGATATGTAGCTTGGGACAGCGAGGCTCAACGAGAGTCAACTCCGACGTACAAAGCAGACTGCTTGCATACATCCAGGCGTGCCAGTAAGCATATACTTTAAATTTAAAAGTTCTAAATATGTTTTTGATCATTGTACAGCAGTATAATTGAACTCAGCATCTTTAGGTTTTCCATTCAGGATTGGTTCGCCACATATTTTTGTGTGTAAACCCAATGAACTTTTTATTGCTCTATATTGTACTAAGGAATTTTCCTTAGTGTAGCAAACTACAAATTCTTTCATGAATAAAGGCGTTTCAAAATGTAGCCGACAGGCCAAACAATACAGACGGATAAAGTACATTCATGTGAGCAATGAAAAGAATTTTA
The DNA here is from genome assembly GCA_020368025.1 of Brachyhypopomus occidentalis. Lineage (NCBI taxonomy): Eukaryota > Metazoa > Chordata > Actinopteri > Gymnotiformes > Hypopomidae > Brachyhypopomus > Brachyhypopomus occidentalis. The sequence goes on along the minus strand of JAGXOD010000024.1, from coordinate 1,801,142 downwards.
AAACCAGTTTTCCATCCAATAATTTTCACAAAGATGAATCTTCCATGTGCTCCTCATGGAATAAAAGCCTTAACGCAGTAGCCTGCTCACTCCCCCTGCTCACTCCCCCTGCTCACTCCCCCTGCTCACTCCCCTGGACTGTCTCATTCTTTCTTTTCTCTCTGCAGAAAGAAAAACCCCCTTTTCACGTCTCGGGGCCCTTGAAGGCAGCAGGACCTGTCACCAGGGCTCACGGCTTGCTGATGGAGATTAATTGAGGGAGGGAGAAACCAGGGGTGGTGGAGAACTATCCTCCTCAGCTGTCACTAAAAGCTCCACGACAGACATTTGCATTCTGGGCCCACAGAGAATTCCCAAACATTCCCACACAAAGAGGCTGCAGAAAGCAGAGGAAATGCCGGGCGCACCGCACAGCCTGCGGATCCGCCGTCGGCCGCACTGGTTTGTTGGTCTGGCTCTGTATTCCCGCACTTTGGAATGAAACCATAACTATGAGGTCATGGGGTAGAATGTCAGCTTTCAGCTTACACGGGTATTTGCATCTACACAGGTTGAGTCACATATAAATCACAGGCTTTCTTATGCAATTCCCCCTTTTCATAGTATTATAGGTAGTATATCTGCAATAGAGTTTAATGAACAATAACTATAACTAACTATAAACTATAAATGACTAACAATAACTGACTTTAGCATGTCTCCATCCCTCACGAGTGCTTGGGTAAGCACTGACTTCATTGGTGGTACACTGATGGTACGTTTAACGTGCACTTTCGGACCTGTATAGTCATATTGTGTAGTCTGAGAGCACTCCTAATCTCTTTAAGTCCTAACACCACGGCCCAAGCTGAAATGGACCTAGAGGTGAGCCAGGGAAACTTCTCACTGACAAGTACAAATAAACCTACTAATTGGGACATACCGGACCCATCCATCATGGGACCCAAAGCGTCTAAGGCACCTGCTGGACTAATGTCATCGCCCTCAACCTCCCTCTGCCTGGTGTTGCACCACACCTTCATGACCTCCTTACCCTGGGGGCAAGAGGGTAAGGGGTTACCCAACATGGTCACATTCTGGGTTAACCTTCGCTTGGAAATATTCCCACTTTTAACACAGAACACACCACTTCCGTGTAACCTGGTCTCTACTTGGCTTTGCTGAAAAAACACATTTGCAGAATCATGTGCTTGAACTGACCACCGGTTTCTTCTCACATAAAGACTCGCTGCAGTAGATAAACAACACAGATGTTGCAGTTCTGGAAGCTTCTGCACCTGCTGCTTATGTTCCATAAATGTGATAAAAAATGGTTTTCCACATTTAAGGATTTTTCCATCTCACCATGCTTGACTGGGTCTCCCTTTTCTGTATTTCACTTGTTCTTCACTGAATCATTACTTTGCCTTTCTTATGATCAGCGCACCAGATTCCTATCTTGTTTTCTTTTGCGTAGACACATCTGATGCTTCTACTAATCCAGAGTCATGTCGTGGAAACTGTATGCAGATCATTCTTGATCTCTGTACATTCAAGGCGCTGACCAATTGTGTAAGATTTAACATCAAGCTAGGCTTTCCAATCCGTTGAAATCCAACAAGTTGATTTTGATAACTTTATACTGTATATGTATACGTATACGTATGTATATGTATACCTTTCAAGAAAATACTTCACAGAAAACCCTAACCAGGTTTCCATTAGCTCATGGCCAGGGTCCTCTCTAAACTCAACCAAGCAGGTTTCCTCTAGGTGAAATGGCACAGTTCCATTTGGCGAGGACTCACAACATTTCCATCAAACTCAACAGCACAAAATGCATCTCCAAGCTCAGTGAGTCAAAGCTCCAACTGCGACAAGCAGAACCAGACAGAACCGGATAACAATAACAAGCACGTGCTCAGGAATTGACCTGGCTGACCCACTTTGATTCTATTAGCTAATGATCGATGTCTTGACATGTTTATGAACGTGACGCGGGTGTAATTGGGGAGGGATGTAATTGGCTTGCTGTGTCTCTCCTCTAGAGCCACAGACCGGGGGCCAGCCTTAGCTTCTGGACGAGACGGCTCTAATCAAGACAGACGTGATGCAGATGGTCGAGCACGCATTGGGGATTAGCCACACCAACCACAGAGAAACGGTGTCTCCAAGGGATGTCCAACCAACGCCTGCTGCTCCAGTGAGCATGTCGTGCATTGCACACTTCAATAGTAAACAAACCAAGACTGTAGGGGGTATTTTGGTATATATTTGTTTCTCACATGCAAAGTGAGTTTAAAACAGAAAACCTTTAAGTCTGAAAATGTAGAATATGTCCTAGCAGAGCCATATCTTTTTTTTGTGTGTGCCAATATTGCTAAATGCGACTCACGACCCAACAGCTACACTGATGAAGAGTACAGTCAGTTTTGCAGTAAGAATGTTTTTTTTTCCTAAATAAGTTTGTCTGGATGTTTGGAATTTTTTTGTTCAGATTTTCATTTTGTGCAACTGAGATTCAGTTAAGAAGTTTACAGCATTTTGATGTTTTTGATAATGACAAAGTACTTAATTTCTCTGTACACAGTTTGGTGTCACCTTGAATCAGCATTGATTTTTCTCAGCAGGTCACGACCTGTGGGCAGGTCTGTTTTGATTTAGCTTCAGCATGTGTTCAATAGCCAAGCTGGTGAAAAGTCGAAGATTTGAAAGGTCAAGGGTGACGTCTTGATTACCATTCTCTTTACAGAGCGAAGTCCGTGGATTAGACCTCGACACGGATAAGGCCACCCAGGAATGATGTTTGTCCCGAGCCTTTACCTCTTAACAACCCCAGGATCTTTAACTAAGTATCTTTGGAGATAAAACCAGTATGATCCTAAACCATCAAATCAATTCCAGTCCTTGTTCTCTCTTCTCGTTCCCTGGAGGTCTGGGAAGAGGTTCTGCCGAGTTCACAGAGTGGATCGGTTGTGTGCATGAGAACTCTGGCATGAAACCCAAACCAGTTGCTAACGTTTGTTTGAAATTGTTTGCAGTCAAAGTCTGAAGTGGGCTGGGCCCATGCCAAACACCTGCAGCAACCTTGGACAAGTCTACGTCTGATGAGTTTCAAGACTTGCAGAGAGGAATGGGACATGAAAGCAAGTGATTCCAGGAAATCATGGGTTAGTGCCTTAATGCGTGATCACAAGCAACTTGTTTGTGACAGTTCAATAGCATCAAAGGCCAGCTACCCTAGAGAATATCCCTTGAGTGGTCATAATTTTCTTACAAAGGAACAGGACGTGACATTAGGATTGGCAGATTCATTACTGAGGGAGACTGATTAAATGCAGAGACAAAAGCTATTCTGCAGGAGCGTTTGAAAAAACGGTCGTTTCTGGTGCGTCAGCGAGTTGCGGACAGACGACCTTCCTCAGCGTTACTCACTCACGGTCCGTCTGCGCTCTTTGGCGTCTGCGCTCTTTGACAGAAGCGTAAAGCACAAGAGGTAGCGAAAACACGGGGAACGCTAAGACCTCAGAAGCTCGGAGCGAGGGCACGCACCCCCAGGCGCTGGAGGCCAAGGAGGAACGGACTGAGAAAATATCTCCCCACTACCGCATCCACGCCCCCACACTTGAGTAAGCAAAGAGCCGGGCTGCATAAAATTCAGCGCGCAGTCGAGTCCGTCAGCTTGAGTCCTCTCCCATCTGCGGGGGGCCACAGTTGCACATCTGAGCAAAATGACTTCACTCTCTTGCTGTGAGCGGCTATAAACTGGATCGTTGGCAATAATTGCGTAGGTTGGGAAGAACAGGACTTGGAGGGTCCCACTGTGGTCAGGATGTGCACGGGTGTCTAGCTGTCTGAACACTCAATCCATGCCAGTGTGCTTTTGCTGTAGGCAGTGTGGTTTGGTGATTGCAGCTGCACTATTTAGGGTCCCTCTCATATGAAGGGATGCAAGCATGCAATTAGTGTATGGAAAAAAAATCCATATAAATATCTTAACTCTGGCACGATTTCCCAGCCTTTTCCTTAAAGGTTTTGTTTTCTGCTTGACAATACACTGGAGCTTGTTTTTCTAAGGATTCTTCTGGTGGTTACCAATGCCATATGTTGTAATGACTCCAGGCAAAGTCCCATTTCAAGTTAATCAGGCATGAATCACAGAATTAGAAGTAATACTGTAACGAGTGACTCGCACTGGCGCAGGGAATGTTTTTTTCATGGTCCAGTGCAAGTATTTTGTACAAATGCCTTTCAGAGGGATGACACTCAGACAGATGTTCTACCTTTACACCCCCCGCTCCACTCTCCAACAAACAGTCGTCTCCAACTAGTGAAATGTCGGCTGAAACGTCTTTGACGTGGACATCTGGAATTTGAGCGAAGCTCGTGGTGTCTGGCAGGCTCCACAAACTCGGCAAAAACTCCACAAACTCGGCAAAAACTCGCATGCAGGCTGGACAGTACCAAGATCTTCCCATTTAAGGAAAATGTTTGGCGTTAAAATATTTAAATATTGACTTTCAAACAGCCAGTCTACAAAGGGAAGTTTGTGTTTTTCCTTATTCTATTTGTTAATATTACTACATACAATCAGTTGTGGCGTAGGGGAAAGGTTAGTTCCTTTTCTAGGCTGGGTCAGATAAACTTCTGACCTGAGGGTGTAGCTGATTTATTTCATTGTGCTATCAGATACAGGAAAGCAACAGTTTTCGAACCCTTGCTTCTGCATTCCTTGATGTCAAAATACACGAAGGGTCATAGCACTACGAAGAACATGGTTTAGAGATACTGCTGACATTTCTTTCAGCAACTTCGGTGTCGTGTCAGCGTACACTTTTGACACAGTTCCCACTGCGTGAAACATCATGTCGCAATAAACATTCCTGCAATGGTTATCGGATAACATTATGAAACGGGCTAATGACAAACACCCTCGCAATGTTTTCATTGCCTCAGAGGACTTTCCCTGCATAAACAGCCGCATTATGCCATAAAGTACGGCATTGTTTCGCAGCAACATAGCGTGAAATGTTTTCGGACGGCTTCTCTGGGACTTGACCGCCGTGTTATCGGTACTGCGGAATGACTGCAGGAATCTCTCTGGTTGTGTCACGTGCTGAAACTTTGCAGCTGCCATCCGGGCAACACAGGGGCACGCGGCAGCGCTAATGTACGTTAGCGCAGCTGGGAAGAAAAGAAAACAAAGGTGTTGGGCAATAAAAAAAAAAAACCCCAGCGACTGAGAGTTATGAGCGCACGCTAAAGGAGAGATTACGTTCGCCTCGAGGGTGTTTAAACAGTGCTTGGATTGTGGAGTGGGCAGCGCTGGGCCTTACAGAAGCATTCCATCGCAATGATAACAGCTTCAGACGCACTGACAGCGCACGGTAATTCTCCGTGGCAGCTGACGAAACGCTAAGTACTGTATCAACACACGCCAACCTAAATATCCCCCTGACGACGACTTGACAGCGACTTGCAAAAGGTCTGAAAGAGACAGTTATGAAGATGTATTTGTGTTGTCATGGAGATGATGAATAAGAGAGCGCTGGGAAGGTAGATGATTTTCTTGCATATCGAGTACTCAACCTTCTCCCTTCCAGAGGATATCAGGGCACAGAGGCATCTGCGTTTGATTGCTAAGATATTTTACAGCCGTCTGCTCAGACAGGTCCACGAAGAAGCCTCTCCAGGTCTGGGGAATGCAGGTTAGGTATTTTCCCCAGTCAAAAGATCCATTTTTTGACAGGGTCCATAAAAGACACGGTCCATAAACCAAAATGGGATGTCAAAAACATACAAAGAGTAAATAAAACTCTCCCTGGACAATTGCTCTTTGTTCTTAAATTTAACCTGGGGTAGTTTAGCAGTGTCATATATTTCATAAAATTCACTAACAGGAATAAATTTAAAGCTTGTATCTTTTTAGATTTGGCTTGCTGGACATGGGTGGAGCCACAGAAGGAAACCCCAAGCCCCCCCGATGGAAATGGAGGAATATTTCTACACAAACACTTTTATAGGCACATTGGTGTTCTGAATGAAAGCAAACCCACCCAAGCTTGTCAGGGGACAATCACATATTTCCTTGCATTTCAAGTGACGCCTCGCTGTGGTCAGAGAGCACAAGGTGGATTAACGCCAGTGTTTAGTAGGTGTAACAATGCTGGAATCAGTGCAGCTCTGGTCAGCATACTGCGCCCGTTCGAAGAAGTGAGGTCATTTTGGGGACTGAAGGGAGGTTCACTTACCCCCCCCCCCACCCCACCCCTGCCCCATATTCATGCCCCCCTCCCTCTCTCACAATATGCAGAAATCCTGTTTGGAGTAATGGAGGAGGTGGAGAAACATTTTATGCTGGGCTCCTTTCCCTGGGTCAGTGGTAACCATGATTACCCTAAAGCCCCTAGTGTAAGTGGTGGCGAGGGTCAGCATCATTAGCAGAGTAAGGGGGAGAAAGGGAAGAGGAAGTGGTGACAAGAACCAAAGGAAATTCACCTCTCTTTCTCTCTCTCTCTCTCTCTCTCTCTCTCTCTCTCCTTCCATTAATATAGAATAGAAACGTCTGTCTGACTAAACTGTGTTACATTAAAGCACAGCTGCTGATCTTTGGTAAAAGAGTCTTCATTGTGACGTTTTTATAACGAGTGTGTGTGTGTGTGTGTGTTGACCTGCAGGACACCCCAGTTAAGGGCAGTCATGGTCTGGTGGTTAGGGAACCCTTATTGTGACTGGAGGCTCGTGGGTTTGATTCCCAGGCCTGAGGCCATGACTGAGGTGCCCTTGAGCAAGGCACCTAACCCCAACTGTTCCCTGGGCGCCGGGCTAGGGCTGCCCACCGCTCTGGGCACGTGTGCACCACAGCCCCCTAGTGATCACTAGTGTGTGTGTGTGTGTGCACCACAGCCCCCTAGTGATCACTAGTGTGTGTGTGTGTGTTTTGCTAAGATCTCCTTGTCTTTCTTAATGAGCATTGCACTTACTCTCTGCAGGCTTCTCTCCCATTCAGCTCTCAATATTTGTGTTATGACCAAAATAATTAATATGGGTGTGTATGCTCTGAAACTGACTGATTTCCCTCATTATTATCAAATATGAAATGAGAGGGTTTTGTTGTTCCAGTAAATATCACCTTGCAATAGCAAATTTGTATGAACTTCCCACGAACCCCAACCGCCTTTATTCACTCCCATGAACATTTCCTGAGATCAGGTTGTTCTTGTCATTGACCCTGTGTGTATGTATGTGTATGTGTGTGTATGTATGTATGTGCGTGTGTGTGGGGGGTGCGTATGTGTGTGTGTGTGTTGGGGGTGCGTATGTGTATGTGTGTGTGTGTGTTGGGGGTGCGTATGTGTGTGTGTGTTGGGGGTGCGTATGTGTGTATGTGTGTGTGTGTTGGGGGTGCGTATGTGTGTATGTGTGTGTGTGTGTGGGGGTGCGTATGTGTGTGTGTGTGTTGGGGGTGCGTATGTGTGTATGTGTGTGTGTGTTGGGGGTGCGTATGTGTGTGTGTGTGTGGGGGTGCGTATGTGTGTATGTGTGTGTGTGTGTGGGGGTGCGTATGTGTGTGTGTGTTGGGGGTGCGTATGTGTGTGTGTGTGTTGGGGGTGCGTATGTGTGTGTGTGTGTGTGTGGGGGTGCGTATGTGTGTGTGTGTGTGTTGGGGGTGTGTATGTGTGTGTGTGTTGGGGGTGCGTATGTGTGTGTGTGTGTGTGTTGGGGGTGCGTATGTGCGTATGTGTGTGTCTCTGTGACATTTCTTTCATTTAACAGCATGAAAAATGTATCATACTCATCCCCCCCATCAGTCTCTACAACAGTTGAGACAACCCACCTGTTACCTTTGCTAAAATACGATACCATGAGTATAGCATAGCCTACTAAAATACTATGAGCATAGCATAGCCTACTAAAATACTATGAGTATAGCATAGCCTACTAAAATACTATGAGTATAGCATGTTGTACTAAAACGCTACATTATGAGTATAGCATGTTGTACTAAAACACTACATTATGAGTATAGCATGTTGTACTAAAACACTACATTATGAGTATTGCATGTTGTACTAAAACGCTACATTATGAGTACAGCATGTTGTACTAAAACGCTACATTATGAGTATAGCATGTTGTACTAAAACACTACACTATGAGTATAGCATGTTGTACTAAAACACTACATTATGAGTACAGCATGTTGTACTAAAACACTACATTATGAGTACAGCATGTTGTACTAAAACACTACATTATGAGTATAGCATGTTGTACTAAAACACATTATGAGTATAGCATGTTGTACTGTTGTACTAAAACGCTACATTATGAGTACAGCATGTTGTACTAAAACGCTACATTATGAGTATAGCATGTTGTACTAAAACACTACATTATGAGTATAGCATGTTGTACTAAAACACTACATTATGAGTACAGCATGTAGTACTAAAACACTACATTATGAGTATAGCATGTTGTACTAAAACACTACACTATGAGTATAGCATGTTGTACTAAAACACTACACTATGAGTATAGCATGACCTACTTTCCATAAACGATTGTTTGACATGTCAACTCTCTCCAAATGAAAACGGTGCCCATCAGATTGTGGCTGTTTTCTCTCCTCTCCAAACACGGTTGCGTGTGAAGGTCTATGTGACCAACGTTCCTGAGTAATAACTGCCCCCTTGAGGGAAAAACATCAAAAATAATTCCTTCATTTGACAAAAATTTTCCTACTCCTGAAGGAACCTTCTCAATCAGTATAAAGTAAAGCACCTAATGGCACTTATGTGCTGGGATGTCGTCATCAGAAAGCAACGCAACACATTGATTAAACGGTGAAAACACCACATTCTGCACCACCACTCCATCCACCCCCCCTAACACTAACCCCAATAATGAAAAGGAGGCTTATTTCTTGCAGCAATTTGCTAACAGCGTCTGCTGTAGTGAGTGTCCTCTGACTTCAGCGCAGCCAGGAGATTTTATGGTGATTTGCAGGGCCGCCGTGACATTTAGAACGCTGCAGTTAATAAAGGTTTCAGTGATGACTTAATGCCCCTCAGTCACCCCAGGCTAACCCACCAGATCAACCAGTGGCATTTCATTTAGCAGGAGAGCCCAGACACCCTGCCTGTTTCTCATTCATGTCAGCTTTTGTTATATTTGTTTTCAAAGACATCACAGGGTCCTGCCCTCCGGGGTGTCATTGCACTCCTTGACAAAGCAACTGTCCAATGCAAATGCAGAAGGCCAACTCGATGACCTCGCTCACGCTGACCCCGCAACCACTCTCTCAGATTGCAGCAGAAGAAGCGCAAATACGTTAGTGGTTTCAATTATTTTCTCCTTGTGACTTCATGATGTTGTGCTGGATTTAAAACAATAGCCTTTGGAGACGAGTGTGACAGCGATCTTTTGTCCTGAACAGCCTTGTCTGTAACTCCCTGTGGAGAGGGGCATAATGGAGCTCCAGGAGGTGCAGGAACTCAACAGATGCCCAGTGGTGATGAGAGGCTTCCCTGGTTGAGCGGCGTCAGCTGTAGGACTCTGGGTTGGTTTTTTTTTTTCATGACATTCTGGAAGGTTCTGTAACACGTCAACTCCTGAAGAGAGTAAGGGATGAAGTGGCATGAATACTGTGCTGCAGGTCCACACACACACACACACACACACACACACACACACACACACACATACATGCTTTCCGTAAGGGCACGGTGTGAGACAGACCTCAGCCACATGATACAGTCCAGATCTGGCTGCTGATTGAAGACAAACTAGACCCCATGCTGAGATCCCCAGCGACTGGCAATTGAGCAGAATTTCTTATCACTAAACGTCTAAGAGACTTTGGCATTTTAATCACAAGTGGTCAAGAAGATGAAGAGCAAGATTAAGAGACTAGAGTGGTTTCTTTGAAAGTGACTTGAGTTCTGTCTAAAGGGCATGGCTTTGAAGAATGAACCAAGATGGTGACAGAAGGGATCATACCTGTTTCCCTAAAGGTAACCCTGAGCTTAAAGAACATCGATTTTTCCCTATTGTGAAGCTGTGAAGGGAGATTTTCATTGGTTAGAGTTTAACTGCAGATAAGAACCAAAGAAAATCTTTAACAACGCTTGGAAAGAAATCGCTCCATCTCATGAGGGCAGATACTACACAGCCACTATGGTGTTAGAGATAACGGCAGCTTTCTCTCCCAAACTAATTGTGTATCTCCTCAGTGTGATGGAAGGTGCAGATATGTCCCCATGGCACAGAGCGAGGGAGGCTCCCCCTACCCATCGCCTAATTACCAGCATTCCTCGTAAAGGCTGCGGGTTCTGTTCAGCATCCACTCCATGACGACTTCATTAGCTAAAGCCCGAGCTCACAGCCCAGAGCCATCCCCCATGTACACAGATGTTATGCTGTCAGGGGTCATCGCCATGACACCTCATGACAAGAGCAGCCTTGCTATCAGGAACTGCTTCCCGAAAGCATTCCAAGGACAAGGTGTGCAACACGTGATGGTGTTTTTAGGCCGTGCAGAGGAGATGCACCCTGAGGAATCTGAACGTGTTTCTGACCCTCTGTATGCCTTCTAGAAATGTATTTCATGAATAATACGAATGTTCTTTTGTCATAGATATAATGTCATTTTCTACAACTTTTCAAAAGGCTTTCAGAGAAATGTTTTTATTGGTTTAGAATCTCTCAGTCTTTCTTCACATCACATGTCTTTAGACACACGACTCTGAGAAGTGCAGAGGTTCTGAGGGAATGACAACTACGACTGTGAAACTCGGTCCTGTTCGGAACATTATATCATTCACACTGAGAAGGACTGGAGGAATATCTGAGGGGGAATTACTCTGGTAAGTACCGTACATAATGCCAGGAATTACTGAAACACCCATTCCATGTCAATCTGTCGTCAGAGTTTTGACTCCGGGGTTAAGCAAGCAGCAAGTGGGGGCGTCATCTCCATTTAGAGACAATAAAACCATCTGCTCCAATCGTCCAATGTCAGCTGCGGTGCTGACACTACCTGATGTCTCCCTCCAGGGAGTGTGGGAAGAGAGATCCACGGCAGCCCCGCACTGCTGACGACGGGCTTCAGAGGCGGAACCAGCCCTCCAGCCCTCCAGCCGTCCAGTAAGATGAAGCTCCCGGTAACGTTTTGAAGATGATTATTTTGAGTCTTCTGTAAGTACTAAAGTTATCGTAGGGGCACGATGTCCAGCTGACCCTTGAAAGCAGGAAGCTTTGACAGTAAACCTCCACACGCAAGCATTGTGTCCAACGCAATTCATTATTTTTTAATCGCTCTTTGTTTTTTCTTATTATCATTTCCTTAATGAATTGTCACTTCCTCCCGAACAGAACTCAGCATCACTGAAGGTATCTGCGAGTGCACCCCTGCCATTGTTAATCATTAATGTCGAGGTTGGGCGTCGCCCCGCTAAACTTCAGAGGACGTTTGTTCCCGTGTCCTAAATAAATGGCGCCTCAGAGATGATGCGTATGTTGGAGATAATGAGAGGCACGCTGGTAACACAAAGGTTACGCCACTGTCCGCCCGGCGCCTCCCCTGTTCAGAACTTTCCTGTCAGGAAGCCAGTCAAGTCCTGACTGGTCCAGAGGGTTTCAGAGGTCAGTACCGGGGGACTGGCTGGGATGAGCTGATAACAAGACAGGGCTCTGGGGATGAGCGTCAGCGTGGCGACCTTCCCTGCGGGACAGCTAATGACATATCACCAGGGAGACGACTCTATCTCTAGGGTTGTGGGGTTTACAGAGACTGTAACTGTCACCTGCATTCATGGAGGTGATAACATTGTGTAAAAGAAACAGTTCAGACTTCTTTGATTTGAGTTTAAAAAGTAAATTAAAAGTAAACTAGAAATTAAACAAAGACACATAAAAGAACTAGGATTATTATTAGCAAGGCAAGAATGGATGTTGTGTGTGTGAATTTGAGAGAGTAGTTTGTCTTTTCCAGCTTGCTGTATTGGTACAGAATAATATATAACCATTTCACCAAAAACAAGATCTGTTTTTTGTTTATCGCAAACTGAAAGCAGCTTCTGAATACACAAGCAAAAACAGTATAAGAAAAGCATTTACACGTTCTTATTTAAGCCCGCAAAATAGCAGCCATAGGCTATAATGACCTGGGAGTGTGTGCCACCAACACAGAGGCAGCTGTAGGTTACCAGGGATCAACATTAGCTGATTAGCTGTTTAGGCTCCCCGTGTGCTACATCTCAATACGGGCGCGGACCCAGCTGGTGTCCCAAGGGCCTGGAGAATATAAGGCAGGACAGTTAGCGCCACTGCTAATAGCTCTCACCTCATTAAACCCATGAAGCTGGAAGTCTTAAACAGCGCTGCCTCTTCAGGAGGGACCTCAGTGACTTACAGTAACATGAGGATACAGATCTAATCTTTCTGGCACCTCGACCACATAGGTAGCGACATTACTGCTCTTAACTGCAGCTACCGCAGTGTTAAACAGGCACTAGGGAGGAAATGGTGTGGATGACTTTATGACTCTTACACGAACTCGAAGGTGGAAATAATCAGTGTCAGTGCCTGCTGGCAATGGAAGACAACTGAAGCCACTTCATAAACACCAAAAATACGATGTACAAACAACAGCATTCCATGTTTGCAGGATTTGGCATGTGATATTACATTTTAACTTCTGATTCCTTTTCAGTGAGTCATTTGGACAGTTACTATTCACAGAAGGCAGTAAAAAAGGAGCTTTAAGTGACTCAAATTCAGCTTCATTAATCTAAATAAGAAAACCACAAAGTCATCTGTCGAAACGAACTGCTACATGGTCCTTTAGGGACAAAATCTCTCATGCATGGAACATCCACATAGATGAAGTCACACTCAACTGTACTGAACTGTCTACAGTCGCGGATACAAACCGCCAGTGGGGATGGGATGGTCATGCGTTCAACACAGCACTCACAAACACAACGCTCAGTCTGGGGGAAAGAGCACGTGGGGAAGCCGGGAGATGGTGTTGACTTCTGACCTGCGTGGGAGAGCTGCAGTCGCGGCACGTTCTGGCTCCGGGCCCAGACGCCTCCGCCGGCAGGCAGCAGCAACTGGATCAGCACCGCTGCCAGGACCGCATGGACGAGCCCTGTCCTCCACACTCCCTCTGTCCTCATCGCCGGTGTCCTCGGGTCCAAGTGCAGGAAGTGTCCTCTGTCACATTACCCGTGTGCTGCTGTGAAGGACACATGGACAAGGGCGCCTTAGACCCAACATTATCCGTCACAGACACTGATGTTTTTACTGGCAAAATATAGTATTCACTGGAACCCTGTGATTAGGAGTACATGGTTATGTGTTAGTGTGTCATGGTGTATATTTACTTAAAAACAGGCAACTAGTTTGTTGGGTTTGTATTTAAACACTTTTCACCTGATTTATTTTTATTGTTTCAATTCTAAAACAAAATAATTGACAGTCCACTTAATCGCGAACCTTTTCGCTCTCCTAAACGTTTGCTCGAATGTCTCGCAGGCATTAAGCAACGGCTTTAACCACACGGTTTATCGTTTTTTCCATAGCACACGTCCATTTATGGGCACAACATGGCTGAGCACTTCATGTTCTCACAACTGACAAATGGCCGGGCGAGGGGGGGCCGAGACCCCCAACCCCCCTCTTCAGATGGAGGATGCTTCGCCTCAACAAGACTGAAGAGGGTTCCACGTGACATTCCTGTCATAATGGCCCTTTGGTTCTCCAAGAGTCCTGAAGAGTTCTGTGCGGATTCGTGCAGGGATCGAAGAGTGGGGGTGGTGGGGGGTGTTGGGGTCGCCCTGTCGTGCAACACGCTCTGTGGCACCGCTATTTGTGGCTTGACGTCACCCCGAGGTCGGCGGCGATCCAGGAAGTGCTTTAGCGTCAGGAGGCAGTGGCAGGTACTTCCGAGCGTCAGGGGTCACATGCGACGGCCTGAAAGTCGATACCCGGTCACGGAGCGCACGGTCGCTCACGGGGTCGTGACCTCTGCTGGACATGGTCCGTGCTGAGAGGGAAAACGAGGTATTGTTTGGAGGAGTGTTCCCATGGCTAATCTGCCCACCACCATCTTTGTTTTCTTTCAGAGGTCACGCAGTGTAAACAAATTGCTTGTGTTACCTCAAACACTGTAAAGGTCCCTCTCAGGGCAAATAGGACAAACAGAAACTGTAATGGAAAACAAGACACTAAGAATCCTACGCAGGATTTTGTTTGACCTCATTATCAATTTTCTTCCTCCGTGTAGGTCGAGCAAGTCCTAAAATAGACGAGCTCATTGAATGGCCAGTTCTCTTTGTGCTAGCTTTCCACGGCAGGCTGTTTCCCATGCTGGGGTTATTGTGGAGCACGCCACTGAGCCCCACTTGTGCTACCGCAAAGACCCCTGGGGAGCGGTGTAAACATGAGCAAAACGAGCTTAGGGCTAAACATATGCGAACCGAAGATAGGACCCTTTATCCAACCCTTCACCACTGCGGCGGCCGTGCCAATTAAGCAGCTACTTCAACATAATTACGTGCAGCAGGTTGTTTAAGGGCAGAAACCAACACACTCCTGAACAAGGAGCTGCTGGGCCAAACACACATCAACTCTGAATCAACAGCAAACTTAAGCTTTGGCACAAAAACCCGGGCGCAGTCCATCATCATCAGTCTATCGCTGCGTGTCCACACGTCCTGGATCGTTGTTCACAAGGTTTGGGATGACGTGCGGGGACGGAGGAGACGGCGGCTTTTACAGCAGCACCTGGGTTAAGATGACAGGCATTGATTGACACCACAGGCCCTCTCAAGCACCATGGGGCTTAGGGGCAAGAGGGCAGGTGGGCGACTCAGGCAGGAATTAAGAGCCTTTATTGTCATCCCCCAAATCATGGAAACGTCATTACATTTCCTAGTAAAGGAAGCAAACTCGATGAAAAAAACACCTATGTCTAGTACTAATAGAGAAATACAACATAAGGGTGAATATTTTCTCAACATTCAGATTTTGAGAATCAGATTTTTATGGCCATATGAGCATTAAATAGAATCCAGTTGGGAGGAAGCAAAGTACTTAAATTACACCCCGTATGTTCCCATTAAAATAGGAGTTTCCCTTCTTCAGTGAACGTGATTTATAAGGAATAGGGATCATGGTTTCAATCATCATTAATGACTCTGGCTGTCCTGTATGAGCGTCCTGTGTTCAGTGGTGCAGAGCCAATACAGACCCAGCAGGGCGGATATGTTCACTTCAAAGAATATGCAAGCAGAAACTAGCCAAGAGTAACAATAAATAGTGTAGTAAGTTGTTAATATTTGATTTACAGAGTAAGGAGAAAATGGAAATGGTTCAAATAATCAATGTCCTAATCCATGGAATTAAACTCAATAAAGTGTACTTGATTTCGGTGAAAATTGGCAAACGTGTCAGAGAAAATCACAGCGGAGCGTTGAGTTCAGTTCCCGTGGTGACGCAGACATTGGTCATTGACTTTTTTTTTAATGCAAGGAAAGAAAACAAACGTGCAGCCCGTGGAAAAGGCATCATGTGACAGGAAGAGGAAGCAGCCAATACGGTGGCGTTTCCATGGGGCAAGGCAGCTGAGTGGGCGGGTGCTTTATGTGTCACGGCTCCAGGGTCCTCCGACACACGGTCGTCCAATCAGAAAGCGGTGGGTGAGAAGCAGCAAACAGCTGCCCAATCAGAAAACAACTACAGCTTGCTGAGCTACAAGATGACAAATTACCCTCATTTATTACCATGAGTGGTGGATGATTTTGCTTGATGTCTCATTGACACCGTCTCATTTCAAAGCCCTGCAGAGCCAGTAACAGGGATTTGAAGAACCTGGCCAAGAATTCCTCTTAGCTCTCACGTTCTGAGAAAATGACTTTCTGAGGTGTATTTCACATTTAAGTATGACGCTGTGCATGTCTCGCATGGATGGTGTCCTAACAGTGACATTCAGAAATTAATATCTTCCTGTTACCAAGGTACAAATAACACACTTAATAAAAAAAATATAGCCACTACTGCCCCGGCATAAAGCAACTGGAAATTGAGATTGTTGCTGATACGTGAAAGGCTTTACCACCCTGTGAGCGAACAACAGTGGACTCAACCAGGCAAGAAACAAGCTCTGTTGCTTTTACCCTCCACACAAAGACAGAGGCTTAGCGCAAGCAGGACGTGTATCCAGGGCGGCTTTGCTAGCAAACACAGACTAATTCAAAGCGTTTCTTTTCATAGCAGAGCCCAAACGCAAGCACTCGGAAGGAACACAGTTGTGCTTTCGCTACCCAGCTGGCGAAAAAACGCCCCAGAGCGGATCGACGTGGATCGGCGCGGCCCAGGTCGGCCCTGGACGGCGGTTGCCGGTTGACCTTCCCGTTTGGACCATCCTTAGGAAGCGTCTCCAAGCGCACGTGGCGGAGATGGAATTCGTGAGTTCCACTGAACGACTGCCAGTTGCTCCTATGGGCGTGGAAAGACAAAACCCAGTAGACAGCAGGTCTGGTAACTTCTCAGCACCTCCAGGCAGCCAATGGCAACACTTCGTGATGGACAACAAATAGGATGAGGCACCAATAATCATCCTCGCTCACACTGCACCACTATAAATATAACCAGTAACCCTTTGTCTTACACATTTGAAAGGTTTACTCTAGCCAGGTATTTTCATGAAGGTTTACAGGAACAGGGGTTTGTTAAAACAGCTGGCCGCCACACACGTGTGCGGTAAGGACCAGGAGTGGAGACAGCAGAAGGTCCAGTGTTGCCTCAGTCCCTGGCAGGCAGGTTATCTGTGAATGGCTTGAAAAGAACAAGGTGAGAACATTCAAAAACGTCACCCTGTGGAAGAGGAGATACTGGAGTTATCTGGCTAAGAACGTCAACCCTTGCTAATGTCTGCATGCAAAGTTGCAAAGATAACAAAAACATTTCAGCTGAATATGACAAATGTCCATACACCTCAGCTTTCAACAACCACAGGAATACTCCCATAAGCAAAACACGCTTATCGCCATAAGCATAATCCAGTGGGAGAATATGAAGAAATCCTGTGGTTTTGAAAGCCAGAGCATGTGGAGGTCTTTCTTGTCTCGTCTTGATTTTGTAACTGCCACATTTACAATTTACCTTTAAGACAAAGGTGGAGGGGTTGTTTCCCATGATTGTATGGTGCGTGTGTCATCTCTCACTGCCCTGATGAAGGTGATCTGGGTTTCAGTCACTAAACCCATTTCCCAATTCCATAATCTCCCTCCATACAGTAACTAAGCAGTGGTTCATACCATATCTCATGTATGCATGAATGGCACATTGTTAGTAGCAACCATAAGCCTGGCATTGTATGCTTGCTACCGGAGCCTCTGTGATATCGCCTGTGTGCTCGTCATGGCAACTCTGAAGCACCCATTTCTGAGCGTTACAGCATCAGCGATGGCTTGGTGACTCGGTCTTGCAGGCAGCTCTTCCACACCACCAGCTGCACGGAGAACATCCGGCATTAACAAGCAGCGTCTCTGCAGGGCAACTCCGGGGCGGGCCCAGGAGCCCAGGAGCCCAGGAGCCCAGGAGGCCAGGAGCCCAGGAGCCCTACCCCGGACAATCCTCCCCTCCTTCACATACCAGACCAGAAGGCCAACCAGAATACGAGATTCCTCACCTCCAGACACCCACATCTGGAAAGACAGAGCGGCCAGGGAGACAAAGAGATTTACTGTCCACTTCAGATGTTTCGACTCTGACAAGGTCCAGGAACTGCCATTACGTCCAAAGTGGACATTTTCGTGGGCATTTCTCAGCGAGCGGCTTCACCCAATTAAAGCAAAACCCCGACATCACAAGGCAGTAGCTACATTTACTCTGAGTCTCCATGACAAGAGTACAAGCCAACTAGTCATTAAAAAAATTATGAAAGTGCTTCCATTAGTAAAAGTAACAAAATCACAATTTACAAAAAATCAGCAGTGAAAACATTTCATCCTGTATCTATTAACATTACTGAGGTTATAATCTATTACCATTACTGTGGTTATAATCTATTACCATTACTGTGGTTATAATCTGCAGGGCAGCTTTCACTGGACTGGCCTCCTCTTACTACTACTTGCCTCATAAAATTGAGGAGCCTTGGCGAAACCAATTTATGTCATTTTCACAAGTGACCATTGTGTGGGACGCTAACTTCCACGTTGATGACCAAATTCCAGTAGTTCCTAACAGCTTTGTTTATGCTCTGGATTTACCAGCAAGAGACAATGACACAAAGGCACGACAGACGTTTGTCAGGATGTGTGTGTTCTTGCGGATGTGTGAGTAAAAGCAAGGTAGAGAGAGCTAACCAACTAAACATTTTGAAGCTAAAACTCAAAAAGCTTGATCAATCATTTATGGGTGATGTCATTTTAAAATGAAGTACATAATCAGTAATGGCCAATGAAAAAACCAAATGCCTCATTAAAGTATGGACAAATGTCTAATTCATATTTGACAATAATTGTTTGGCAATTAACTTACTTTCGAAAAACACTTGCAGGTCCTTTAAAGGCGTAAACGCTATGGCCATTTTGAGAAACTGGCAAGCTAGCTCAATAGTTCATACTCCCTCTCCTAATCAAGCTTTCTACACATTTCTAAATGAGGTCCTGAAAGATCTGTTGTAACAACACATGCTATAATAATGAATAAAACTGATGTTATTATTCTTCTGGCAACATTCTTCTTGTGGCTTGATAAACATCATCTGACTCCATCTCAAGCAAACGCTTTATTGGTTCAGAGTCTATAGTTTCAAGTAAACTAGGTCCATATCAGACATGGAAATTGAAAGCATATCTCTGACACTGTGGAAGTAATTTGGCTAACATGCCAACGAAACCTAAAATCTCAGAGATGTGAAGATACATACGTATAATTGCTTTGTTTGTTTTCCACTGTAACAAAATATCAATAGTCATTGTGAGCCAGATATGATTCTGTTGATTCTGAGATCTTCAGTGTCCAGTTTTCCATTTAAGGAACCAGGAATGAATCAAATAGAAAAAAAATTGTAGAGCCCAGAATCATCAACACACCTAACAGATTTATGAATGTATGAACATCATACAAACAGATTCTGCAAACGTCTGCAAAAGTTCATGACTAATGCACAGCTGGTTAAGACGTCGTCCAGCGGTGGGTCTGCACACACAGTGTCAGTGCAGATTTAGAGCATGGCTCTGTGACAGACCTCATATCTCTGCTCAGTCTCACCCTTAATCCCCTATGTGTCCGGGCCCTATACACACCACTAATTGTGCAATTTCAACACATGTCACTTCCTCACGCTGGAGGGGGTATTCACTATGGTTCTTTTGGAATGGCGTCCCATGTCCTCCAGAAAGCCTTATAGGAAAAGAAAGGCCTTTTGCTTTCACCATGACTATCGTCCACACCCCTCCAGCTACCTGAGCACTCCTGGTACAACCTGGGAATCAAACAACCTCAGCTCATGTGATGAGTAAACTGCTGATTAACATCCGACCGCTTGGAATTTACCATCCATTAATACTGCTAAATGATACTATAAATGATCGAGGGTGTCTTCGTCTGATCGCAGTAAAATAAACAGACGCTGTGGTCTGTATATTTTAAAGAGGATTACTGCTTGAACGCGCTGGAAACTGAAACAGGAGGAAGCTAAATGAGGCTTGGGTGATAAAAAAAGAAGAAATCCTCGCAGTTAAAAAAAGCCAAGCAGACGATTAGGATGACACAGCGCTCAACCCAGACAGCTGACATTACAGTGGAATGTCGAGGGAAGAAAATAATGTGTCCCGGGAATCCCACGAGTCATTCAAATTATTGTAGAGATACAACGCAAATTCCGTAGTGCTGCGCTGATCGAGCTGTTCCTATTGTGTTTGACAAGATGACAGGAAAGAAGAGGAACGTGAAGTACAGAATTCCTCTCGCTCTCCTCCGAGGCGGCGGTGACCGGTTAGCGCAGACAGCAAACTTTGTGTGTGCTGACCTCGCGCTGCCGCGGGGAGACCACCCGCTTCCTGCCGTTTCCGCTACAAACACGCCAGGGCCGGTTGTAAGACAGCATGGTGACTATTTTCCCATTAGATGTTTTGGAGAAAATCCACCCGGGAGATCTCCTCCCAGACTTACGGCAGCGTAGCCGACGTGTGTGTGACCTCCGCCCTGCTCCGGCAACACGCGAGGCGCTCACATGGTAGCGCTCAGCTTTAACAAATGTTTCAACTCAAAAAGCAGATCTGGAAACTGTTTTGTTTGTGATATCTAACTGAGCAGGAATAAAGGCACTGATCCAAGGTCAGATCACAGACTTTGAGACAGTTGATAAATATTGGCGCTGCTCTCGCCCCCTCCCTGCAGGGGGTCTAACTAGCGAAAGGCAGCTTGTTAACATTGATGTCTAGACTCAGTGTGTTGCTTTGGGCTGGTGTTTAGTCTGCAGACAGCAGAAGTGACATCACCTGCAGCAGACCAACTCATTTCATTGTGAAGACGTGAACAATAAACGTGTCCTTCGCCAAAAACACATCAAAAACCACATGCATGTATTATCAGAGGCAATCTGTGTAACAATATTAACAACTGATAAACAATACAGTACAAACAATACACATAACTGTATACACAAGATAAAGTTTATTGTAGGTTTATCTGTGTAGACCACTAGCAGCCTCTGAAGATGGTGAACATCGTGCTTAAATGCACATTAAAATCTGCTATTAACACAAAATGAGACCATCGTGTCTTACTTCAATATCAGAGATGCCAGCAGGTTTATAAGTCAGTGTTGAATCTTCATCTAAGAGCGTCAGTCTTTATTCTTCTGATCATGAAGCATGTTTATTTTTAGCATAGTTGTTTCTGGCCCTTCTGTCTCAGACTCCAGATAATACACTGCTGCTTAACAGATGATATACACTGCACTGTGTTAACGGAGATTTCGTTCCCGGTGGTCTGAGTGACCTCACTCCACACAGTTTGGGTGTCGCACCACCCCTGAAATATGCGCTCATAATTCCCCTCTGAGGAACCTCAGGCTGTATGTCTGACACTTTCAGCACAGACACAACTGTGTTAATTCAGACTGACAGTGGAGTTTGGTTAAAACAACAGGGTGATCCACTCTGCACTGTCTAGCAGCCCACTCCGTCTGGCCCCGTCTCCGTGTAGTGTTTGGCACTTAACGCTGGGACCATCTTTCTCTTTTCTGAGATCTGTGTGTGTGTGTGTGTGTGTGTGTGTGTGTACGAGGGATAGTTATAACATAAAACATAGCTGCATATCTATTGCACCATATGTGTCGCACCAAAACCTTTTTAAATGTTGAGCCAAAGAAGCCTAATTATGAGGCAAGGTCCTCTGCAGCAATTAGGCAAAGTACTTCCAGAGCGCCCCATTTATCCGTAACCACGGCCCAGGGGACTGAGCAGAGAAATTCACTTAAAGCCGCGAGCGACTACAACTTCAGCGGTCAGTCGTGGTGTCTGTACTTGTCCCTCATTAGGAGCTGCAGAGCAGAGTTTACGTTCATTTTATATACAGTAAGACCTAAGAGGAGATAACTTGAAGTGAAGGAACCATAACTGTTGCCCAGGCCTTTGAGAGCGATTTGCTGATGTCTGCGTTGTTTCAGAGGCCTGTCAGGGGACGGCTGAAGAAGGCACGGAAGTGAAGGTGCACACGCCCTAGCTGAACACTCCCTGACGACGGGGCGGCTTGCCGGAGGTCAGTACTGTGATAACTTATGCGGCATGACGCAAATGATTTACACAAATGCACCTAATCCAAAGCAGATAGCTGGCAGAATGGAAAATTATGAGGACAGCCCTAATCCTTCGGTTGTAGCCATCGTGGCCGTGCACCTTCAACACCACTCAACTATGCACATCTCACAAGAGCCGAAGACCGCGAGATGATACGAGAGAGGAAGTAAATCAGGCACGAGAAGCCGGCTCCCGACAATGGGGTTTTATCTGTGCTTGTGAGCCATGCCTCACGCGTGCTTCCTCTTAATCTCCACCTGATTTATCTGGGCTCCTTTGGCCTGAGGAATTCCAGCGCTGGTTGTTAAAAATGAAAAAAAGAGAGAGAGAAAACACAGATAAGACTGCAGCAGTGAGAACTCGGTTGGAGGAAGCGAATCTGCCCGCACGACTTCCACCGACACGTGGAGGCAGAAGGGGCCACCCCAGGGCCTCTCCACCGGGGCGGCGCAGTACGAGGTGGAGCCGTCTCTTTCTCTGGTCCAGGATTAGTGCCTCCTCCCCCATCAATGGGAGTGTGTGTAGAGCAATAGACGGTTAATTACTTAAGCGGCAGTGATTTCGCCGGGTTCAGATGAAAAGGTCGCGGGGACACATTGCTCACCCCGGATTATATCAGCTCAGCCTGTGACAAACGGTACGTCAGAACACAACATGCTTATGTGGAAAGTTCATATATAACAAAGCCCCCTTACAAGGACATACAGCAGTTCTGACACATAAAATATTAAACTCTCAGAGTGGATACGAATTTTATTACTGGATTTGTATTGTACAATGATATGTGGATGCCAACCTTGAACTAAAGTTCTTCAGCAACAAGATTTTAGAAAGTAGCAATGAGAAAAGCACAGAGAGCACAGAGGAGCCATTGTAGCTTTACAGACCCTGATTCCAGTCACCTCAGGGTTAGCACCGTCACCGTTAGCAGTCACCTCAGGGTTAGCACCGTCACCGTTAGCAGTCACCTCAGGGTTAGCACCGTCACCGTTAGCAGTCACCTCAGGGTTAGCACTCTCACTGTTAGCAGTCACCTCAGGGTTAGCACCGTCACCGTTAGCAGTCACCTCAGGGTTAGCACCGTCACCGTTAGCAGTCACCTCAGGGTTAGCACCGTCACCGTTAGCAGTCACCTCAGGGTTAGCACCGTCACCAGTCACCTCAGGGTTAGCACCGTCACCAGTCACCTCAGGGTTAGCACCGTCACCGTTAGCAGTCACCTCAGGGTTAGCACCGTCACCGTTAGCAGTCACCTCAGGGTTAGCACCGTCACCGTTAGCAGTCACCTCAGGGTTAGCACCGTCACCGTTAGCAGTCACCTCAGGGTTAGCACCGTCACCATTAGCAGTCACCTCAGGGTTAGCACCGTCACCGTTAGCAGTCACCTCAGGGTTAGCACCGTCACCGTTAGCAGTCACCTCAGGGTTAGCACCGTCACCGTTAGCAGTCACCTCAGGGTTAGCACCCTCACTGTTAGCAGTCACCTCAGGGTTAGCACCGTCACCGTTAGCAGTCACCTCAGGGTTAGCACCGTCACTGTTAGCAGTCACCTCAGGGTTAGCACCGTCACTGTTAGCAGTCACCTCAGGGTTAGCACCCTCACTGTTAGCAGTCACCTCAGGGTTAGCACCGGGTTAGCACCGTCACCGTTAGCAGTCACCTCAGGGTTAGCACCGTCACTGTTAGCAGAAGCTTCGCCATTATAGGTTGCATGTAGCAACGACTCACCGAAGGCCTGGCCACTGGTTTAGTTATGGAAGGGACTGCTCCCTGTCCCACCCTGCACATGAATCACAGCCTGTCATTCTGTTACTATAGCCATACGTGCAGCCTGCGTCTCAGTGCTCATACCCCTGTGAGCTTCCGCAGCACAGCTGACGGCATAAACACTAACAGCTGGCTAATCTACTCCGAGCCGTGGACTCACTCACTAGGAACAATGAGAGGACAAAAATAGACTCTTTCACGTCGACCATTCTTCTCTGTCGTTTCTTAAATGAATCTTTTAGGCTGAGAGATAATACTCTTCAGCTCCACGAGACTTTAGATGTTAGAATTCGGGGCGCTTAAGCATTGAGGTGTCTGTGGCTATTCTCTGGATCAGAAGCAGACTGGAGGAGCCTCACTGAGTCACTTCCAACTTCTTTCTGCTTTCCAAAAGTTGGCGCCAGTCAACAGGTTAAAGCAGATGCATGCTGGGAAGGAAGTGGACTACTTGGCAGAACTCTGTTATTGTTGACTTGATGAAGATAAGAGGTAATTAATTAAGGTGAGAGAGTAGCGGTACAATGGCCCATTGAAGCACTTGGCAGGGATGTGTTTCATTTTGTCGATTCAGTGCCTGTCTTGCACTCTGAGAGAGGATTGGGTTTCGTTTTATTGCCAGTTCTCTGCTTTTCTGGCTAGCTGACTAATTCTGACACCTGTTCAGGTTATGTTCCCCCTGGAATGGTTTACTGTAGTATAAAATCTCACTGAAAGAAAAAACAAGAGGTGAAAACTACAAATTACATTAAGCAGATACCCTGAGCTTGTTATCACATTAGGTTAAGAATTAAAGACATTAATTCCTTGTGCATTTGTAGTGTGTGGGAATCTCACTGTATGTTCTAAGGAGCGGTGAGCAAACATTCAGCTGAGGGTCCAGCCCTCACTTGTGTTGTTGTTGTTGTTGCATCTACGTGGAGAGTAAGTCAAAACATTTTCAATAACAGAAGCCCTTAGAAGTTGTCAGAAGCTAATACTTGAAAGAGTGCTATTATTTCTAGCCTAACTTTCAAGAAACCATGATGTGATTCAATATCAACATTTGGACACTGCATAATACGGAATAATTTGTAGCAGTTAGTGAATAATGTCATGAGATTTATGACATAAAAATGCTGTATTTCAGGAGGGACATGCTTTTAACTAAAAAAAAAATTATCATTTCTTTCTGTCATCGCCTACGGCAAAGCAAAACAGTGGCAAGTGGTCAAAGACAGGCAGGCCATCCCACATAGCCTACCACAGTGAAAGACCACGCTCAACACTGGGGTGGACATCCTCAACTCCCACGTTGGCTAATACACCTATCCTAACCCTACACAGTTTTGTAAGGATATCTGTAGTCAACATGGCAGAGATCTGGTGCTCTTCTAGTAATGTCATGACTAGTATTGATTTGTCTCAGTGTCCATTCGGACACCATTGATCTCATGTACTCAGCCAGGCTGAGACAAAATAAGAAAATTCTTGTTATTGTTTCCTCTGGGAAACTGAATTTTAAATGGCCGAGTCAAATATTTCCACATCGTGCTGTATATATACAGCATGTGCGAGGCAGACCACAGTGCATGATGTGTGAGAAAACAGGACACTGATAGACATTATGTTTGGGTGGTCGGTCTCTCTCTCTCTCTCTCTCACTCCTCCACACACAGGAAACAGCAGGAGAGGAAGAAACCGAAAAGAAAGACTGGAGACAACTGCCTGCCAATAACTACACCAGGCTCTTCACAATGGCCTCCGTGCACATGGCATCCTCTTGTTATTCCTCCTCCCAGCGCAAGCTTGGTTTCCCACAGACCAGGCTTAAGAACGGCTGTAGTCCCAGACCAGGAAGCAGAATGATCGTGAACCAACACCCTAACTAACCTTACGTGAGAAAATCCTTGGATGGGTGGTTATATCACTGACTCGTGAGCTGTGATCAGCATCATTACTGCACACAAGCAGTATGAATCAACAAAGCCGATACCACTAAGGGAATAAAAACGATGACTGTTCCTCCGTAAAGTTAGAAGGCACTGGATTATGCCAGAACAATGTATAAAGTAGGTTTAAGCGTAATGGCACTGACCTTAGAAAAACTACCTTAGAAAATATTAAGATGAATTAGGCAGATCTGAAAGTAGAAATTCGCATCCATCCACTCACAGGCTGACAGAATCCAAGCACGCCCGTGACCCTCTACTGCAAATTCTCTCCGGATCATTGAAAGTGGTCACAACAAGGTGACATTTTTTGTTACTGCCTGTTCAGAAGGTTTTGGAACAATCAAGGGCCAGAAAAGAAGCAGTAAAAATGACCCCTGCCCCCTCTAGAGTCTCAAGTGGCACCATGGTGCATGAGCGTGAAGCCTGTTCCTCGCAGTCAACGGCATCGCTGTGGCATCCTGCCGCCCTGTGTTATGAACAGTAACTCTACTCCTGCCATGAACACAGCGGGAGAAAAGTGAGCTTCTAGAACCACATCCTGCGTCTTGACCTTGTGGTAGGGAGGCTGAAACGGGACAATTACCCCATTCCTCCCCTACAGTGGCAACAGCAGCCTCGTCTTGCCTGTGGAGATTTTAGTCTCGGTTGATGGAGCACAGAGTAATGCCTCCGGCGTGAATCAACCAAAGGAGGATGGAGGAGGTTGATGGGCAGGAAGATCAAAGAAGGGCCTCAGGGAACAGAGGGAAGGGGATGATACAGCTGTAAGCCTTCCACAAAACAACCTGGGCTTAGAGGAGCACCCTGACAGCTTCAGCAGAGTCATTTCAGCTAAGCTCTGATTACTGATAATAAGCTCTCAGCTGCCGGCACAGATGATACAGAACTTAACGTGGCCCCAAGCGCTGGAGGTCCTGATTGAAGCATATCAGTGGATCTCAGGGAAGCCACCAATGGCAGCGTCAGTAGTCTGTTCCCCCAGTTGTCTAGTGTAGTCCTCACCTGTATTATAGGACTTCATTGCATCTCAAAGTTTTGTATCATCACCACCCAGTAAGGCCCTTCACAGGAATAAATTGACTGATTGATCACCAAGTCCTTCAGGCATGTTAGAGGAAAGGAGAATACTCCAATTTGCCACGGCGTATAACTCATCGTGTGATGTGCCTGTTGAACAGATTGTATGCAAACGCTTTGAAAAAGGGGTGCGATGCACCAGAGAGGAATAAGCACGCAGCCGGGTTCAGCAATGTCAAAGAGCACAGTCTCATTGGGGACATCTCGCATGAGACATCAGAGTGGACATTAAATAGGTACAGATGGTCAGATACGCAGGAAAAGACTTTATGTTATAAATCAGACACACTGGCGTGAGATGGGCTGGTCCCAGAAGGTTTGGAGAGCACAAAGCTTGGTTCGTGTCAAATGGGGAGTGAGGTAACGGGAAAAGATTCGCTTACATGCTCGAGAAAATGTAACTGAAGTCTCTGTAATCTGCTTTATAAAATATTATGGCATGGCCTCATCTTAGCTGAATAACTTAAGTTGAGAACTCCAGTGTTTCTGTGCATTTGGGACCTTTGACTGTAAAAGCATTTTTAAAAACGCTGTTTAAAAGACACTAAACTGTAAATGTGAGCCAGCTGCCTAAGAGCTTCACTTCTCCTCTTTTAAAGATCCACCAAAAAACATCAAAGAAGGCAAAGTTTTCAAAATGTGGGAGAAATGTCACTGGGTTGATCATTAGAACTAGATTGAACCGTCTTCACACAATTACCCATAATCCTCTTGCTAATGTTTCTGCTTTTAGTGCTAGCCTGGTTGTCCTCATTTAGAACGTCCCCGGTCTTGGAGTATAATAAACACAAATCAACTAACCTCAAAGGAGAGATATCGCTGGGTGCATGATGGAGATAGATGAGATTTGTTTACTATTATATATTATATGGTACAGTCCAACCCCTGGAGCTTATTTTCAAGCACTACATTCATATAAAATAACGCAAGACAGGCCATTAGTAGATCTGAGGTATGATAGGTACGGTTCCTTGTTGCCCCTGCTGGTGAGTTATTGTCATCAGCGGAGTAAAGTACAGATAAGGAACAATAGATGTTGCGTTGAAGTCCTGGCCAGCACAGATAAGCATCATGCAGCCTGCTTTGCCAAGACCAGACCCCTCTCAAAGCAAAGGTTCACACAGGCCAGCTGCTCCACCTCACCACCCTTTTGATGTGCCGGAGGCGTGAACCGCATCCCTCCCCATCATCTACTCATTCATCTTTAAATGTAAAACTGACAACCACGAGACGTGTGTCCAAGCACTTATGAATCCAAAAACTGAGCAGTCGGATTGGATTGAATTTAGTGTCTATTTGCCACGACAGTCTCGACGTTCTCAGCTCTAGCAAAAAGCCGGTCACTTGACAAGGGTCAGCCACGAACATAGGTTTTCTAGACAAATACCTCTAAATTAATGATCAGTTTCATTCGCATATTAAGAAAAACATGACAGAGATATAAATCAGACAACACTATTTCAGGTAGTTTTGTTGTCCTTAGAGAATATTGTGCCTAACTAATTACTTCGGCGGAAACAAACAAATTAGGCACTTTCATGTACGGAAGTAAAGTACATAACAGGAAAAGGACATTACTCATCAAAAACAAACACAAGCGCATTTATTGTGCCAGTTCCCTTGTTTACGTCTACATGTACTAAAACTGGGACTTGCGATTTATTTTTAATTTCAACTACTTTTTTCAGTCGTGTATAAAATAAAAATGAAATAACCTTCGTTGTGTCAACAAGATCTGTATAAATTAGAGAGTGAACATACCCCAAGCACGTTTGCGCTGTTTAAATTACTGTAAAACGTCCTATATGCTAAAGATTATTAATTAAGAAAAAAAGGAACGAAATTTATAGGATTCGTCTGAACTTCATATAGGGTCATTACAAATGTGATGCAAAGGCAGGTAGCAGGCTATTAGTCCAGATTAAAAACTTTACACAGTGAAATCTAATACCTTACACAAATGTTTAACTTACCGAACTGTACGTTTCCTCTTCTTTCGTTCCTGAAATAATGATTTATTCCACTTTTTAAGGAGCTTTCACAGCGATGAGGAGCGGACTGGGACGTTCCGGTCTCGCCGAGGCTGTGTCCACACCTTGTCCTCATCCAGACACTATAAACAAACGGACAACGTGCGCGCGCGCCACTCCTACCGACAGCGCCGCTTCAGCGCGCCATTGTCACACGTTTTGTCCGTTTCCCGCTTCGCCACTGTCACATCCGTCCGTTTAGCTAATGACGCAGATTATGCCGGCGTAGCGTGTTTGTGCAGGTGTAATGCTGGCCAGCCACTGTGTTCCTGCTGCTGTTTCAGGTCTGATCCAGATGTCAACTCAAACAGACGTGTCTGCAACGCTACACTGCCTCGCTACGCTACTTCGTTTAAAAGCAAGTTCGTAATTTAGCGTAGGCCAGTGCTTAACACCATATCCGTGCAAAAAGTAAGCAAATGCAAGGTTCGTCAACTTCGTTTATCATCCTCTAACACGCCCGCCTCAGCTCGGAACAGCTTGGATATATTTTTTAGGAGTGTTTGCACAACCCAACATTTGAATTGCAAGCGGTGTGGTATTGGGTAATGTCTTTGAGTATAAGTTCCGTCCACAAATACAAAAAAAAATTTCATTGTCATCGTGTCTCTGCTGGCATGTTCTCGTTTGTCCAAAAAAGCCTTTTTATTCCTGCACGTGTAGTGTTTGCATTTGACTTCAAGGAATAACACAGCTCCTCTGATGGCAAAATTGCAAAAAGCCAGATTTGTTTGTAAACACTCCTGGTGAGCCTTCTCCCCCTAGAGGCGTCTTGGACGTTGTTTGGCAGTCATGTAAATCAGACACATGCGTGCAGTGCAGACAGGCACCCAGAGACACGCGCCATAATGCCAACATCTAAAGCTCGCGGCAGAAGAGTCATGTTAGCTTCCCTAAAACACCAAGCAGATTAATGATGTGCTAAACGATGTGCTATCGCAGTAATTCACGGGTGTGTTACGTCTACTCGACAGACAAAACTAATAAATCGGATCTAAAAAAAATATTAAAAGGATGGTCCTTTTAATTCAACATATATTCGTTTAGATATAGTGTAATGCTTAATTACATACCAGCATTTGAATATGTAGTGTCCATGTCATTAATATGAGAAAAACAATTTAGAGGTAAAAGTCCATTAATTGTTTAAAGACCTTATTATACTTCTGATTGATGGTTCCCTGCAATCAAATTTAAACCAGTACATAAATGATTAATAATATCAGTTAGGAGTGTCCATTGCAAATGCTCTAGTCTGTGACTAAATTTCTTCTTACATTTAAAATGTTGAACTTTGGGAGAATTAATGAGCCAACATCATCCAGGATGAGATGGATGAATATCAGATACTGCCACGGGCAAAACGTGTTAGGCTATTATGCACAGGTCTGTTTTAGTCCTTAACAAGCAAACATGTTTGGGTATCAAATTACATAAAATTAAATATAATATACACACACACACAGGGCGGCATGGTGGTGTGGTGGTTAGCACTGTCGCCTCACAGCAAGGCGGTCTGGGTTCGATTCTCGGTCTGGGCTGCTCTGTGTGGAGTTTGCATGTTCTCCCTGTGCCTGCGTGGGTTTCCTCCGGGTACTCGGTTTCCTCCCACAGTCCAAAGACATGCATCCTAGGTTGATTGGTCACTCTAGATTGCCCGTAGGTGTGAGTGTCAGTGTGTGTGTGTGCGCGCGCGTGTTGGCCATGTGGTGGACTGGCGAACTGCCCATGGTGTACCCTGCCTTTGCCCGGAGATGCTGGGATTGGCTCCAGTGACCCCGATTAGCGGGAATAAGCGGTACGGATAATGAATGAATGAATACACACACACACACACAGAAAGAGAGGGAGAGAGTTTCACACAGAAATACACCAAAACATATCATTCATATCATTTGCCATTTTCTATTGTTATACAATTTTATTATAATAGCTTATACCATTTGAAAACATCAGTAAACCTTTAAATTGTGGGATTTCATGTTTTAACATTATATTAACATTTTCTACTCCTCCTACTTATAAACATAACCATCAATATAGCTAAGATGTGCATTAATGTTGTATAACATTCATACAGATATACTGGAATATGGTTATGTAGCTTCTTACAGCAGTTTGATCAGTTGATGCTCATTTTATGTATTTTGTTACATTACTGATCAACTAAACAGAGTAGAGTTACGTAGAGTACTAAATAGAGTTACATTACTGTCTCAACTCTTAGAAGCTGTTCATCAGCCTTCATTAAAACATACAGTGAGGAAAATAAGTATTTGAACACCCTGCAACTTTGCAAGTTCTCCCACTTAGAAATCATGGAGGGCTCTGAAATTTTCATCTTAGGTGCATGTTCACTGTGAGAGACATAATCTAAAAAAAAATCCAGAAATCACAATGTATAATTTTTTAATAATCTATTTGTGTGTTACTGCTGCAAATAAGTATTTGAACACCTGTGAAAATCAATGTTAAAATTTGGTACAGTAGCCTTTGTTTGCAATTACAGAGGTCAAACCTTTTTCACCAGGTTTACACACACTGCAGCAGGGATGTTGGCCCATTCCTCCACACAGATCTTCTCCAGATCAGGTTTCTGGGCTGCCGCTGAGAAACACGGAGGTTGAGCTCCCTCCAAAGATTTTCTGTAGGGTTTATGTCTGGAGACTAGCTAGACCACTCCAGAGCCTTGACATGCTTCTTACGGAGCCGCTCCTTGGTAATCCTGTCTGTGTGCTTTGGGTCATTGTCATGTTGGAAGACCCAGCCACAACCATCTTCAGTGCTCTAACTGAGGGAAGGAGGTTGTTCACCAAAATCTCACAGTACATGGCCTCGGTCATCCTCTCCTTAATACAGTACATGGCCTCGGTCATCCTCTCCTTAATACAGTACATGGCCCTGGTCATCCTCTCCTTAATACAGTGTAGTCGTCCTGTCCCATGTGCAGAAAAACACCCCACAGCATGATGCTTCCACCCCCGTGCCTCACAGTAGGGATGGGGTGGTGTTTTTGGGATGGTACTCATCATTCTTCGTCCTCCAAACACAGCGAGGGGAATTAAGACCAAAAAGTTCTATTGTATTTCAGTCTCATCTGACCACAGAACTTTCCCCCATGACTCCTCTGGATCAAACCGAACACGGGCCTGGACGTGTGCTGATGTAAGCAGGGGAACCTTCCGTGCCATGCATGACTTTAAGCTATGACATCTTAGTGTATTACCCACAGTAACCTTGGAAACAGTGGTGCCAGCTCTCTTCAGGTCATTGACCAGCTCCTGTGTCTTTATGCAGCTAATGACCTCAAACAGGTGCTTCTAATTTAGAATAATAAGTGGAGGGGAGGTGGGCGTTTTAGAGCCGGACTAACAGGGCTTTGACGGCCAGAATTTTTGCTGATTGGCAAGTGTTCAAATACTTATTTGCAGCAGTAACACACAAATTACTTAAAAATCATACATTGTGATTTCTGGGTTTTTTTTTAGATTATGTCTCTCACAGTGGACATGCACCTAAGATGAAAATTTCAGAGCCCTCAATGATTTCTAAGTGGAAGAACTTGCAACGTCGCAGGGTGTTCAAATACTTATTTTCTGTATTATAAACATAAACCTATTCCTGCACCCGATTCAGTCCCCCAGGGGGCGCTGTTTTCCGGTGAAGAGTACACGGTGTGCAACTGGCTACCGCTTACATTTACATTTACATTTACGGCATTTACGCTTCTGTATGAATGGGGGTAAAAACTTGTACCTGTGCTAATTGTAAAGCGGCCTTGGGTTCTTGAAAGGCACTATATAAATCAAAAGTTTTATTCATTCATTCGTTCATATTATATTATTCAACGTATGAATAACAGCATCCCTCTGAAGAGCGGAGACAGGATGGTTACAGGACAGAGCAGGAAGATGGATATTTAGTCGTGTGAACCCTGTTTTCTGTCCCATAAACAAAATAGTCGTAGTCTTTCCCGTTGTACGAGTAGAACGCATGAGTGAAGGGCACAAGCTCGATTGTCTGCCGCTGTGTAGAGGAAGAGGGAGGGAGGGAGGAAGAGAGGGAGAGGGAGAGAGAGAGAGAGACTCGTGGGAGTTTGAATTTATAAAATGACCAAATGACAAAGCAAATCATCTGGATAAATGTGGGTATGTTGGTTCAAACCCGTTCCCGAACAGGAACGGCACACCAGTCTTTACTGTAGTCCTTCCTCGAATAGAGCTCTTTCAACAGCTCACGAAGAGCAATGCGCTCCGCAGTGATGTGGCTCTCCACAACGGAAAGTTTAAAAGGCTGCCATTGCTGTCCCCTAGTGGAGACAGCAACTCACAACTTCTCCAACTTGTGAACATCGCAGCCTTTTGTCAGTAATACCTTGCGTGACCTCAGACCACACTTTTATGTAAAAAAAAAAAATAATTTAAAAATTTTTTTTACACATATCTATACTACTTTATTTTGATATTTCATTATGTGTGTAAAGCAAACAGTTATTTCACACTTATTTCAAACATCAATATGATACATTTGTTTCAGTAAAGATGTTTTCATATGAGGTATGAAAATGTGAAAATCAGGGCTCATATTTTTAGCTTTAGGACTATATTATTTATTTTTGATATGAATTATAGGGTCAAATGCGTTACCTTTACATTTACATGAGGGCTGAGATTATTGTGAACATTTCGATATGAATTATATGGGTAAAATGCTTTAAGTAAGTATGCTTAGAGACACATTTAACAAAATAGGCCCACAGATCTCAGAGGGGTAATATGGAAGAGTCTGTTCACCTGCTGTAGGATGCGACTGACGACAGAGTATTTGGTCAGATGTTCCTGGATCGCTTCTTTGGATGCATCACAGATCTCCTGGTCAGGGAAACCCACTATTGGATAGACCTGCGAACAGTGCTCTGTGTTTAACACTGCTCCTGGGAACCTCATTCAGCAGTGTTTATATCATTAAAGACTGTGAAGGTTTGCACTTCAGAATATCAGAAGATATCCATGTTGCAAGTGATTACATTTAAAAGTAAACAATCCACACTCAAATATGCTTTTCTTTTTTTTTTCTGCAGAGCGTTTAAGCCAAAACACACACATTTATAAACTGATGCTTGATATTCAGCAAAAGTGCTGATGTTTGTGCTTAGCTCACCCTGCCCTAGAGGCTAAATAACATGAGCTGAGTGAAACGTTGCTCGTAAATTCTACCGTAAACATCTGTGATTTTGGAATTTTAAATTGTCGTTTTCCATTCTTCCCACAAGTCCTGTATTCTGTATTTTTTCTGCATGTTCCAGTGGCAGAAATTGTACAACTACATCAGGCACTGTGGTCATCTGAGTGATGACGTTTGATTCTTCACAGCTGAAGAATGAATCCAATGAACAAATGAATAAATGAATACCAGGACACTTTCATCGGTGAAGAACGCTTCCCCAGAGACCTTCTCAAATTTCTTCACGGGGAAGTCAGACTGCTGGTCAGGGATGAACTCGTACACCTGATTCTTCCTGGGGCACAACATACGACATAACCCTGCTGAACACGTCCACATCATGGGACAAAACATTCATCATCATGCCAATCTAATGTTATTTGACATACTGTAACACTACTGAACATACCGACCTAATTGAAAACAAACAATTACATAAATTAATATGCAAATCTCACTTAACATGACATTCCACTACTGAATATGACATTACGTCATGGGACATAGTAGCACTGAACATGCCAACCTAATATGGGACATGACTCTTCTGAAATGTACTTAAGGGAATGGTTGGGACGCGACTCTTTACAACACCTGACACTCATCCTTCAAACCTGCACACCTACCACGTAACTTTGAGCTCTATGAAGTGTAAGAGTTTCTTATTTCCGTTACATTTGCGACACGTTTTGTTCCCGCTTCCGTGGCACCACGTGCACCTGCGGGCAGAGCGAACACTGTATGACCAGCATCCTTGGAGTAACGATGATTAATTCGCAGATGTATAAATACAGAACATATCTAACCAATCACAGGCGACATATGGAAGGTGGAACTTGCTAACTGACAGCGAGCTCCATGGTTTAGGTGGCAACACGTGTGGAGGAGCAGGTGGTTTGGGTTTCTCCAGGATGATGGGCGGTACCTACACCCGGTTTCCCCTCCCGTGACAGCCGGTGCATCTCCGGTTGCGGCCGTGACTCGCGCCGTGGCAGGAGAGGCAGCTGGTCTGGGGGGCGCAGCGGCGCGGAGTTCAGATCATCCCGACCAGAAGGAAGAGCAGAGGGTTTAAACCAGAGTTCTTATGACCCATAAAAATGGAGATTCGAGATTCAGCAACCCCCCCAAATAGGGAAAGGGAACAGGAAGAGGAATAGGGAAACACAACAGCGATAGACCACAGGGGAAGTGAACAGCAAAAAGAAAATATGGAAAGACAGGGAAAGTGATCAGGGACATGGAATACAGAAGAAGAACAAGGAAAGATGGTGAGGTGAACAGGAACGAGAATAAGAGAAAACAGGAAATAGGAAATAGCAAACAGGAAAGATTAGGGAAATATAACTAAACTAAAGCATTCCCTACCATAACATTACCATAATTACCATAACATTAACATACTTACCATAACATTCCCTATCATAACACATGCAACTGTAGTCTGTCATACCTTACAAAGCTAATATTACACACCTGTGAGACCATAGCATAAATACACCAGACTCCTCATCATTCGGGTGCGTGAGACGTCACGTGGCCCGTTTACTCACCCGCCCTCTGCCGTGACAGTGCATGCATCTCGACTGGCCCTTCCCGTGACACCTGTAGCAAGTCTGCAGCAGGCCGTGAAGTCCAGATCAACAGCACCAGGCAAAGGTACAAGAGGGCAACAGAGACAAAGCAGGTCGACCATCGAGAGGCTGGATATATAAACACTCAGTACACTTCCTGCTATAGGTGGCAATACTTCACAATGAAGTGACACAAACTCCAGGTATATATGGAGGCGTGACAATGAGGGACAGGTGTGATTAATCATCAGGGGAGGAGGATCTAGTTAGCCGTTGCTGGGAATTCTGGGAGTTGGAGTTTCTGGGGTTGTGCTACATGACACACTCAGTATAGTTCCTAAGTCAGCCACAGTACTACTGCACCAATAATATGACTATTGTTCTTAGCGCTAATGTTCTCTCTGGAAGCAGGTTTCCATAGCGATGCCTCTCTCCCCCACCCCTATGAAACAGGAAGTTTCTGCCCATGAGACTTTCACACATCTGTCCCATAACCAGATAGAGGTCACTGCTTAACTGATGCCCAAACCATTTAGAAAAATCAAAATACGAAACAATATCCACAGCCACTTCCGTATTCATAAACGTAAGCGTTGTACCTTTACAGACGTGGTGTGAGGCACACGGACCTTCTGAACCATGTCAGTGAATTTCGGGGGATACAGCACCTCCACCTGCCACGGTGGGGGCACCACACCATACTGCGGCCCACACACAGCCTGCCCTGGACACCCAACAAAACACAGAAATGGAGATCTTCTCTGATCTTCTCTGATCTTCTTCTCAGAGTTGGGTTTTTCTTTTTTCCAACTTCAGTTTTGATTGCCTATCCTCCATGTAAGTTGGAAAGTTTCCATTTTATTCCTATGACAGCTTTGCTCACTCTTGTTGTTCTCTTAACCAGCTTCATCAGACAGTCTTAAAGACGTTTTCATACATGCTGAGCACTTGTAGGGTGAAGGACCAAAGTTATGAATGGAAACTATTTGCTGAGGGGGAATGTGTGTGTGTGTGTGTGTGTGTGTGTGTGGTGTGTGTGTGTGTGTGTGTGTGTGTGTGTGTGTGTGTGTGTGTGTGTGTGTGTGTGTGTGTGTGTGAATGCCATTATGACTATGAATAGCACACATTTACTGCAGACGTTTGACTTGTACTGTATATGAAATGCTGTAATTTATTAATACTGCCATTCACGTAGTGTATGTGATGTTGGCCAGCGACAGCGACAACAGTCATTTAAACTGTCCATTAAAAAGTCAATAATACAGTAAGCCATATCAATATGTTACATTTACTTGCTGGGCTGTGTTCAAAATAGCCTAGTACATACTGTATACTGCACACTATATACTGTATACTGC
The DNA here is from genome assembly GCA_020368025.1 of Brachyhypopomus occidentalis. Classification (NCBI taxonomy): domain Eukaryota; kingdom Metazoa; phylum Chordata; class Actinopteri; order Gymnotiformes; family Hypopomidae; genus Brachyhypopomus; species Brachyhypopomus occidentalis. The sequence goes on along the minus strand of JAGXOD010000024.1, from coordinate 1,764,379 downwards.
AAACTGGTCCCATAGCATCCAGCACAACATCCAGTATGCGACAAATACTGGAATATGTGGTGAAAGTGGTACATCTTCTGGGTATCTTCTGCGTGCAGGAAAAATATATTGTAGTTGCATACTGCATACGGCATACATATTTGGGGCCCAGTCAGTATGCGAGCAGTATGTAGTATGTAGTATGTAGTGTGTCAATTCAAACACAGCCACTGAATGACATGTCGTCTAAAAGCCACAGCTATAATACCATTATATATCTCATGCTCCCAAGAGCTCGATCTTGACTCAGTAAACGTTTCCAAGCGGTACTAAAATAAAAACAGAAAAATATATTATCCTCTGAATGTGAATGGCTTTTAAATGTAGAAGGCAATGCTCCTTGGATATTGATGCTTTTCACTGACATCTAAAATGAATCGAGCCAGTCAAAGACTGTGCACTTCATCATCACAGTGATATTGTAGTATGCAGTATTTGGGGGAAGGATTTACGCGATACACTGTAAAAGGCCTCAGGTCCTTGAAGATGAGGTTTTGCGCTGGCTTGCTGCTGTATGCCCACTTCTTCCCCACAAACTGGAGCAAAGCCTCCCGGGCCACATCTTCAGATACCTGGGGAACCCTGCAAGGTCAATTACACCCCAATTACAATCCAAGTACAACTCAATTACAACCCAATTACAATGACAGTACAACTCAATCACAACCCAATTACAATCTGAGTTCAACTAAATCACAACCCAATTACAATCCAAGTAACTAAATCACAACCCAATCAAGTACAACTCAATCACAACCCAATTACTATGACAGTACAACTCAATCACAACCAAATTACAATCCAATTACAACTCAATCACAACCCAATTACAATCCAATTACAACTCAATCACAACCCAATTACAATCCAATTACAACTCAATCACAACCCAATTACAATCCAATTACAACTCAATCACAACCCAATTACAATCCAATTACAACTCAATCACAACCCAATTACTATCCAAGTACAACTCAATCACAACCCAATTACTATCCAAGTACAACTCAATCACAACCCAATTACAATCCAATTACAACTCAATCACAACCCAATTACAACTCAATCACAACCCAATCACAACCCAATTACTATCCAAGTACAACTCAATCACAACCCAATTACAAGCCCATTACAAACCCAGAACAACCCAGTTACAACTGACCCCAGAGCAATACTGTCCTAAATGTCATGGTACTATAGTTGCACATTAGAATAATGCGGTATAAGAATAATGCGGTCCTGTAATACGTTTTGCTGTTTGTAAGGGGTCAAAGGTGAGCGTACTTCACGTTGGGGACGGACGCGTTCCTGTCGTGTTCAGGCTGCGGTGCAAAGTGGGGTGGTAGAGGGCAGATCTGGTCGGGGCAATCTGGTGAGACACAAGGGGTAAATCAGGGCAGCCCAACACAAAATGCAACACGGATCCACTTAGTTTGATTGCATCTTTTACCATAATGGATACAAGTAAAAGGTTTAAACCTACTGAGTAATGATGTTGCTTCATCCAATTTAAGGAAGAGCAGCTAATCAATGATTCTAATAGGGATACACGCATCTCCCGATAACCTTGGAGGAAAGTATTCATGTTTGTCAGTGACATCCTGCCTTCCCTATTCCAGAATGCACTCACCTTCATCTTTAGGGTCCTCGTAGCCTTCTACACTGTCCAACCACCCAGGAGGGGGCGCTGATGGACCCTCCTCGGGGATGTTGGGGTCAAATTCGCCTATGGAAATAAAGAGAATCCCTTAAACTGGAATTTACCTGAAAAAATTCAGGCAAAGGAAATTGGTTCCACCAGCATTGTTGTTCTGGTCCATTCCTGGTTCAACATCAGCATTGAGCATCTGCTTTAAGGGAATATTGACATAGGTCAATTAATTCATTGACTTGATCACTTATCTTAAATGGTGAGTTTTGTAAATGTACAGACTGTATAGACTGAGTGCACATCTTGTTGTTCCAAGACAGCACAAGCACACTGGACCCCTCATGTTTATTAGTTAGGTACGTGTGAATACGCTTGAGAGGTGCACTGCTGCTCACACGCGACATCTGCAGCCCCAGCGTCGTTCATGTCGTGTGTAAATTCGTGAGTCATTTATCTTTGAGTGTGACAGCATCCGCACACAGACAAAAGCAAAGGGGACTGGACTGGCAGATTACGGGTCAGGAAATCCCAGCAGAAGATAGAGAGTCCAAAAAGATTCAGAAACTACAGAAACAGACACTGAGGTAGGACATGAATGGTGGGAAATGAAAGACACAACCAGCTGATCAAAGGGGGGAAAAAACCTACAGGTTCCCGTTTTCCCCACTGAGAAGTAGAGCGCTGGGATTTTATTTGCTCTTCCTTTTCATGAAAACTCATTCTGCACTGGGAGGATTGCTCAGCAATTAGTCCATGTCAGATATTCACGCCCTCGCCATTCCACTGCCCGACTGAATTCCCCTGGCATTCAAAGTTATAAATACAGCACTTCTCACACTTAGTGTGATGAAATTAGCAAACAATACCAGTAATCGGCAGACATAAATAGGAGCACAAATGGGTTTCCTCCAGCTGAGATCACACTTAAGATTGATCTTTTGGTTAAAGGAGAAGAATGGGGAGAGTTAGGTATGTTGGAACAATGCACTCAAAATACCTCACTGTATGAGGAGCTGGGTGAACAGCCAGAACCCCAGAGTATTGCTGGGCCTCCATCAGGACCAGCGCATGGCCACGCTCGTTTGTAAAAGCGGGACGCTGCTAAAGGTCGTTGACGCTGTTGAGGATGGGACAGGTTGGTCATTCTGAGGACTCCTGTCTTTCCCACACGTGTAGGACAGCGTGTTTTTTTTCAGGAAGCATCAGTTGGCAGCACAGAATGGAGCTGCACTGAGTTGTGTTTGCCACACGGCGCTATAAACACACCCGAGCCACTGACACAAACTTACAGGTACCATGTGTTGGTTCTATGGAGTACAGCCAGTTAGGGTATGCACTGCTTTAATGGGGAAACACCCCCACCAAGGGACCAATTCATCTCAGGTAGACGTATTTGTGTAGACTAAGAGGCACTGGAGCTTAACAATGGACAAAATAACACAAATACGGACCCATGAGAGCAAGAGCTTATTCAATGCAGCCCGGTGCCTGACGTAACAATGACGTGCAAAGAAACCAGAGACTATAACAAAAAAGGGCTAGGAGTTATGGCTGTGCAACCTGAGTACGATGATTTACCAAACTCATTATAATATACTTATTATAAACATTATTTCTGAAGTAAGAGGAGAAATAAAACTAATTTGTTAAGGGTTGGAAAATCAACTTTATGCTACTGTACATTTTTTTTAAATGTTCAGTACAACACTGCTTCCATCTAGTCCTGACAATTTTGTCAGAAATAGTGACAATACCAGAAAAGGACATCATGAAGTAATGTATCTGTAACGCAGATGGCGCAGAGCGATTAGAGGTAAGACACAAATGCTGAGCAGAGCCAGATTTTTAGCCGCAAATCTAGAATCAAACAGTCCAAGGTAGTAATGCCAGATATTCCAGAAAGAGAGACACTTTCTGTGAATACAAACAAAGACCAGTGAAGACCAACTAAAAACATAGAGTATACTGTATATGCACATACTTAAAAGGTGAATAATCCAGACACACAAGAAACCAATAACGAGGGGCGGGGTTACAAATGATGAGGCGTGACAACTGTTAGGACAACAAAAGCACATGGAACACGAACACAAGGACATGACTGACAGGTGGGGGGCGGGGCCGGATGTGATAGTATCACAATAATGTATTGCTAACAGTACCACTATAATTGTATATAACTATAACTAACACCTACTGTATGTGGCATCTTTGCATACAATCAAGGAAAATGTTAACATTTCAGAAGGTACCGTGCAAAGCATGACCCTAAATCCTAGCCAGTCAGAGAGGGAAAGCTTGTATTGTCTGTAAAAGTGTTTCCACTTTTAGGGAGTTTCCAAAATCTGCCTGGCTACATGATGTTTAATCAGTCCCTAGCAACAGCACTTCAGCGCATCCAACTGAAATGGCAATACGCCACCTGGAGCACAAGGGAGTCAATGGACTTCCAGACACTCACACTAATTGGCCTGGTTAAGCTGCCCCTTATGTAAAGGAGCAGGAGATCATAGCTGCACTTCCACTCACATGTTCTCTCATTTCAGCAAACAGTTGCATCTTCATGACTGAACAGCAGAGCAATTTGGGATTCTACTAATTGCACTGCATGCAATAGCACTGCTGCACTTGCAATTAAGTATGTATATATTATATTATATTATATTATATTTATTATATTATATATTAAGTACCAATAATCTACACAGTGGCTCCTAGACACTCATAAAGCTGGAGTTTAGTTTGTCATTCATTGATTCCTGTGGCATTTGACCTATTGGTTAACATATGCATATATATTTTTTTGCATGCATCACTAAGATATGTGATATTGTATTCTTGGGGCATCTCAGGGTCAAGGTTCTCATTCAATGGCACCCTAAACATACACTACTCACAAAAAGTTATGGATATTTGGCTTTCTGGTGAAATTTCAGTATGAACCTAAAGTGCACTCTAACCTTGACAGGTGAACTTAATGTGACCTTCTCTAAACTTTTTGTATGTACGTGTCAAACTCTACAGTATATCTGTACTTTTTGCACAACTGTCTGTTCTTGAACATAGGAGCTTAACGGCAAAATTCACAACAGAAATTTGATTCTTGAATCGACCAATACATTTCCTGGTTTAATTAGAATCGGTATTTAAACACTCCTCCTGATCATGCAACACGGCACCTAACAATCGATCAACAGTACTTCGCCATTGCGAGGCTTCAAACAGGATGTTATCAGTGGCCACTGAGCTTAGAGTGTCACAGAGTGTCATCAGCAGGTTGCAACAGAAATACAGAGACTGGAAGAGTGGCAGAAAGGCACAGAAATGAACGTCCTTTAGCCCCATCACACACTGAGGGCCTCTTCATTGTGAACAGTGCCCTGTGGAACCGGATGATGAATGCCACATAATTTCAGGCACATTTAAGGGAGGTGAGAGGCACCCAAGTGTCATGTCAGACCATTCAAAACCTTTTACATCAGAGTGGTCTGTGTGCTAGACGACACGCAAGGCCACCTGACCACACCACCAGGCACAGGTGTCATCATCTTGCAAGGGCCAGGGGGCCTTTACTCTGGACAAGGGCCAGGGGGCCTTTACGCTGGACAAGGGCCAGGGGCCTGCTGAGCAGAAATGATGGCCACCAACGATGTCCTGGACGAGGGACCAGCGGGCCTGATGAAAGGGGATTCGTGCTGAGCAGAAATGATGGCCGCCAACGTCCGACGTCAAAGAAAGCGCTACGCATCAGCCTCTGTTGTCACCAGAGTCTTTGGTGGCGTTGGAGTTACAGTGTGGGCAAGTGTGTGTAGTTAAAACCTGCAGGATCAGCTGAGCCGCCGTGTAGAGGCTCGTAACTCTGGACCCCAGAACCTCAGTGACCCGAGGGCCCTTCAGGAAGAGCAGGACGCCATGACTCAGCAGACACAAGTCGACTTGTGAACAGCATGAGACGTTGTTGCCCAAGCTGTGATTGATGCCCAAGGACACATGCCAGGCCAACCGCAGCTTTCCAACAGCCACATCCACGCAAGGAAAAGCAAAAATGAGCCGTATTTAAGAAGCATTCGCAAGGATTTGGGAATGAATAGATTTACAGTGAAAACAGCCATAGCACAACACGTCTATGTGAAATGGCTATTACAAATGTAGTCAGTGGCTTTCAATGTTACAGTCAGAAACAAAAACACTGTGTTTAAACAACTCACACGTGTAAAGTTTATACTAAAATAACTTCATCATATATGACGGTGGGGCGGCATGGTGGTGTGGTGGTTAGCACTGTCGCCTCACAGCAAGGCGGTCTGGGTTCGATTCTCGGTCTGGGCTGCTCTGTGTGGAGTTTGCATGTTCTCCCTGTGCCTGCGTGGGTTTTCTCCGGGTACTCCGGTTTCCTCCCACAGTCCAAAGACATGCATCCTAGGTTGATTGGTCACTATAGATTGCCCGTAGGTGTGAATGTGTGTGTGTGTGAATGTGTGTGTGTGTGTGTGTGTGTGTGAATGTGTGTGTGTGTGTGTGTGTGTGTGTGTGTGTGTGTGTGTGTGTGTGTGTGTGTGTGTGTGTGTGTGTGTATTATATGTTATAAAGTGTAGCATGGAGGCTGGTAACAAAATTGTGGAATTAGGATACGTGTGAGCGTCCTTTATCCATATCCATGGTTTGGAGCTGTTGCTATCTCAGGTGACTCTAATAAGTAATAGAGGAAATAACAGTAGCAGAAGAAAGCACACAGAACCAAAACAACAAGACTAGATCAAATCTAAAGATCTCAAACAAAGCACTTACCCAAAGATCTCAAACAAGGCACTTACCCAAAGGGCAGAATGGAACAAATGAAAAAAACAAACAAACACTAAAAATACACAAGAAAAACAAGCGGAGCATAACGAACAGGAAAACCTGATAGCGCACATGTGAAAGACGATTATGGGGAACTGAGGGAGTAACATACAGCCAAGGGAAGCAAGCGGTGCTGGCTTTAGCAAAGTGGTTGTACCAAACGAAACACATGTGGGTTGGGGTAAAGAACCAAAACAAAACTAAGAGGCACATGTCCAGGAGGAGATACCATGGGGACACACATGTCCAGGGAGGGCACATGTCCAGGAGGAGATACCATGGGGACACACATGTCCAGGAGGAGATACCATGGGGACACACATGCCCAGGAGGAGATACACACACATGCCCAGGAGGAGATACCAAGGGGACAGCAGACAGACTGGGGAGACCATGGCAGAAAGCCCCAATGTGCCCCTTCAGAGGTGCAAAAGGGAAGGTGGGGCCAAAGGACCAGTGGGTCCCACAGACAGAGGAGGTGCCAGAAATATAAATGCGTTCAAGGTTGAGGGACAAGGAACATGTAACTGAAGGGAGGAAGGAAAGGAAAACTGAACACAGAACTGGACAGCAGAGTGGACGCCAGACTGAAGCAGAGACTGGATGAAGGACCAGACCGGATACTGGACTGGGTGACATTGGCAGAGGAAGCAAGGAAGCAAAGCACAAGGACAGGGACATGGGACAAGGACATGGGACAGGGACAGGGAAATGAATGGGGACAGAAACTGAGACACTGGCGGGCACAAGGACAGACAGAGACACTGAGAGTGATGGACAAATAAGCAGCAGCAGGGACAGGGACACAACAACTAGACTGGGGACAGGACAGAGACAAATGGGAGCCAAGCTGGCCAGGAAATGGGTGGCTAGTTGGCTGGAAAATGCATGTCACCTGCGACAGGGAACCATGGAGCAGACTGAAACGTAAACTGGGAGGCTAGTCTTGGAGACTGTGGGCCAGAAGACTTTGAGGCTGGTAGACTGAATCACAGGCAAAGGAACAATGTGAATTAGCAATGAGGGCCCAATCAGAAACAGAAGCCGAAGCTGTATCAGGAACCAGGACGTGAGTCGGACTGAAGGATGGGGCCTGGCTTGGTGCAGGGGGTCAGTGGGTCCGAGTGGCTAACCATCACTTACTGGATCAATTACTGGATCCAATGGCCATTTATGCTATGCTGAGATCTACACCCTAATATTTAGGCTGCATATTATTAGAATTAACATCGTCCTTGTTCTGTAGCAATCGGAATCAAATATGAACTTGACACTCAGTGTTACCCACAGTGGCTTGTAGTTAAATGTTAGTGTCAAACCCTGATAACAATGTCGTTCACCATATATTATTTCCAGAAGGCTTTATCATAGGTGGCTAATGGGTGAGGATAAACCATTCAGTTATTCAATTTAGTCATAGGCCATTGAATCTCTGCAAACATTAAAATCAAGTACTTTGATATGTAGTTAGCAAGCTAACCTAGAGCAGTCCAACAGCTAAAATATAGATAACTTGGGGATCTGGATACTGATTCTGGGGATTTGGATCCTGCTGCTGTAACACTCACTCCAGCTCAGGGAGGGGTTGTTAGTGAGGTGGTTAGTTGGGTCATTTCCTTTGGAGCAGAGGGACAGAAATTGTGAAGCAAGGGACCGTCAGGATCAGAGCTGGGAAAGTTCATCGATCACCCCCTCACTCTACCACCACTTTTTCAAAAAAAAGTATCAAATGGATTGATCTCGGTCTTTGAAATGTTAAGACACAGGATTAGTAATATCAGAATAGCGTGTAAATTTTGTTGTTTTTTAGCACTGTTACTTGAAGTCTGCCAATAATTATTTGCATTGACTATATTGCAAGCCTCCTGAATCAATTTGGTATGGTTGTTAAAAGCAGTAACCAAAAAATATCCTTACGGAGTCAGGGCAGAATCTGAAACAGAGCACAGACTGTTATTTATAGCAAGGACAAAGAAAGCCCTAAGCTGTTTAAGCAAGTCCGTGCTCTCCATAAACAGTATGAATATAGTTTGTGCAGTGTGTCAGTTGATATTTATCACGAGAAAGAAAATCCATATAGGCTTGCAAACGTGTAAAGCACACGGAACTGCTGCTGCGTGTGATGAACTGTGTGCTGTGTGCTGCACAAATGCACTTATCCTCACTTTCCATCAGAACAGTAATAAAAACTAAATGCTGCTAATAAGTACTATGATGCCGCTCCTTTGTACTGTGCTAAAGGCGCTATTGTATGGCTGTTTGCTTAAATACGCTGGGGTCATACGCCAACACTGAGCTATGGGTTCTTAGCAGTGCAGGAATGTCACATGAGCTAAAAAATGGAAGATGGGGGGAAAAGGTTGTGGGTAGCTTCATAGGCCAGTAATGCTATTATACAACAATAACTTGGTGTTTTTGTTGTTGTATAGCAGTGACTATATTTACCTTTTTTTGTATGACAGCTGCAATTTTTGTTTTGAACAGGACGGACTCCTAGGTGTGCTGTTTCGAGTTGCATTCTTGGAGATCACACTCCTTAAAATGTCTGACAAAACACATAGTACTTAGCTTTGAACATGAGCTACTTCATTAGATCAGGAGGTCTGGGGTTGTTTGTTGGTAGAAGCTTTCCAGGATAAAACATCCTATAGCTACACCAAACTAAAGACTTTATCTAGACTGAAACATTTAGCCAAAACAATGTGGATATCTGGGTCAACACCTGCAGAAATCATACAAGCAGTACATTTATATTAAGAGTAAGATATATAGAGATGTAGAGATATAACTCCATCCTTGTAATGGCCAACAACAGCTTCGAGAATGGAAACACGTCTTCAGGCGTATATCTGTCCGTTCTTGAATTTAGAGGGCTGTTATGAAATTAAAAATGGACAACATAGCTATCTCCGATCTTCTAAGCATTTTCTTCACCTGGAATTTACCTACATTTTTTCATCAGTCCTGTTCAGGCAATAAAGCACAACGCATCCTTTTTTATGCATAGCCTGCACACCCATAAACTCGTCGCAGATGCATCGGAGCCGTGAAAGTTTCCCAGACTTTTCAATGGAGAACTCTGCCAACCAGTGGATCTATAATCACAATCACTTTGAGAACTGACGTTTACGTTTTTGTTTCAAGCAAGTAGTCTATACTCATTTACTGTAAAACGGCACAGTAATTCATGCTGCCAGACTGGTGTAAAGCTAACATGTGAAGGACTATACGTTTCTTCAACTTTACCCTACAGTGACAGGCATAAAATACGAGTAAGGCATGTCGAACCGAACGTAATAGGTTACACAATATTAACGTGACCTGTAAATCATTGCACCCACAAAATGTACTACAGTCACTTACCGATACCGTCGCTTTTTTCATCCATAGCTGGCAAATGTGAGTCAACGCATATAACAGCGGATAAACTTGGGTACCAAAGATCAACCTTACGGTGCAATAAAAGTTAACAAACCAAGCTGCGAGTGACAATACGGAGGATCCGCGTGCAAGCCACGCCCGTTCAACATTTTTCGGTCATTTATTTACTTTATTTAAGTGGTTTGTGCTTGTACACTGTAGGGTGTAGGGGACGTATTTCCTGTCTTCAGCTTGTCGCCTTCATCCGCATACTCTCTCTGTCGACATGCAACAATAATAACATTTGCTAGGGGAAAAAAATACATAAAATTGATTATGTCACAGTGATTACAGTGGGTATCTGTTTTCCCCCACAGATTCTGTACCACGTGTTGATTTGAATCACACGATCATACCATTATGAATGTAACTTTTGATCAACAAGGAAGAATAAAATACAGCGTTTGTGCCGATTTTACGAGCAAAATATCATGGACTAAACTGCGAGTAACGGACGCCACGAGCGTGGTTATTTATTGATATGTAGGCTTTTGCGTTCATCATTAAGTTGCATTGAAGTTACAACGCCCTCTGTCGAAACAGGATTAACATTTACAACCGATCACAAGTCACTGCCCTGTAAAAAACAATAACTTTCTGAAATGTTCGGACACAACATGAAATATGGACACAACTGCCCTCAAACAGGGACATGTGGAGGAGGTAAATGAGGAAACTAAGTCATATTTTAAAGAATCGACGTTAGCTGATCAAGCCCGTATATGTATTCCTGCGTGCCTGACTAGTTTATGAGGGGCCTGCCGAGTCTCATTATATCAAAACAATGGTATAAGAAAACAGAACATGTAAAACACATTCAAATATTTACTGAACAAACGTAAAGGGATATAAAATGTGTAATTCAACAGATATCAAGAAGATTTATGCTTGAACTAGTGTTGTTTTGCACCGGTTGCACTCTGAATAAAATGCTTTGGACGCATCAAAAGAGGAGTTTGCTACCATTCTGAATGTAGTCTGTACTAAAATACAATATAGGTTTGTGCGTGTATTTTATACAAAGTATTTTTTTTATGAAATGTGGTATTTTGAATGAAAACATAGGCCCGTATTCATTAGGTAAAAACAAAGGTTTTCTGTTAATATAACTTTAACGCCAAATCAAACTAGTGTGGCTGGGAAATACAGTTGGAAATACATGCTGTGCAGTTCAGAATATGAATATGATGTTTGCCCTACAAATGATGACTATGATGAAGGTTGAGTGTGGACCTTTGGGACATATAAGCAAGTATAGGCCTACGTATTTATAAAGAGCGCATTTAAACTCAAAGTGCTCCACACAGTAATACGTAAAATATACAATACTGAGAGACTAAAGCAATATGCACAAACTAGCATTTATTTGTCCAAAATACAAAGAGAGAAAAACAACACACTCGTTTGGGGGAATAAAAAGTTAACCGTTAAAAGTACGTATTTAATCTTGATTTGAAAGCAGAAACGGACGCAGCGCCCTAGTGTCTGATCCACTGTTGCAGTGCAGCATATGCAAAGGCCCAGACCGACGCACTGCTTAAAGCGACTGATCCGATGAGCTGAGGGACCTGACGGACGAGTAAGACCGGAGTAGGTCTCCTGTGTAAGACTGAGCAGATGGAGAATATTTGACATCTCATCCAGTGAATAATTACACTGGTATGAACATTTATTATTTTGGTATGTGGTATATGCACATAATACTAAGTAAAAACTACACTTCTTAACTCAGAGGAGGGCTACCCTCTGCATAAGGGAAACAAGTAGACACCAGATGGCCCCCAACAGCATGTGTGTGTGTGTGTGTGTGCTCACAGCTAAACAGCTAAGTACTGAAATACATTTGTGCTAGTTATTTTGCTATGTTATTCTGGTAATCTGAGATGTTGATGCTGTCATCCAGCTGTGTCATGGCATCACTCTAGTTGTGACTGACTTGACTGGAAAGCAATGTCTCAGTGAGCCCTCATGACTGTGGTCACCTCTGGACCCCTCCCTTTAGTTAAGCTGCTATAGATTAGCCTGCCGGAGCTACATGCTAATCACTGGCACATGAGCTATGTACATTTAAATCAATGGTGGTTAAACTGACATCCTCACACTCAGTCTGTATTGTCCATCTTTTTTGCATGCTTCTACCCAAGACGACTGCATGCAAGCACCTACAAGCACCTGGGAGATGGTCTGGCTCGCCGGTGGATGTGCTGATGCCGGGGTTGGATGTGCCATTGTCGTGGGGGCGTGCTGATGCTGGCTCCTGCCTGGGGTGCACCATCTGCACCGAAGGGACTGTGACTACTTGGCCGGGGAACAAGAACTTTAAGCTATAACTGTAGAACCACCTCTTGTTCACAAATACGGACTGGTGCTAGCGGGCCGCCCAATGGAGGATTGGTTCCCTTTTTGAGTCTTGGTCCTCCCAAGGTTTCTTCCTATTCCCCGCCATCTTAGGGAGTTTTTCCTTGCCACTGTCGCCTTTGGCTTGCTCATTAGGGATCTGGACCCATACAATTTGTAAAGCTGCTTTGAGACAACATGTGTTGTAAAAAGCGCTATATAAATAAAATTGACTTGACTTGACTTGACTAGTTATTTTTCTTAATACCTTTTTGCTTTAGATTGCGTTACATGTATAAAATATTTCTTCTTGTTGGTCAGCAATGTGGTCATTTCTCAACCCCACCTCCTATATGGGGGTGAGGATCTGTAGGCGGAGCTGGAGCGGTAGCGTAGAGGGAGGGGGAGGGGCCTAAAAGTTGTATTCGTTCGACTTTCTTGGTCCACTCTCTTCTCAATCGAAACGTTCTAACGTGTCAAGAAGAAATCATACAGTCTACTGCTTCTGCTGAAAATCGCTCCTCAGATCCACACGACTGACCGCGGGATTGGGTCGGTAGAGGTGCACTAGCTACTGAAACTGCGTGAAACGCCTAATCACTGCAGCAGCACGGTGAAATGGATTATCATTCCGCCTTTCACGTGGGCGCGTTTGGAGGCATAGTAGAACTTCTGGAGATGTTCTCACGCGCGCAACTAGTTCAGTCCTTAGCATCAAGGAATCTGGCATTCAGGATGTATTAATACTACATTAGGACAATCATGGCACCTTTGTAAAAGAAGTGGAACTGAGTTTGATCACTCAGGTGTGAAATATGTGTGAGATAGGCTACTGTATATGTGAATATGCAGTATGTTTGTGTGTGTACATACAGGATATATATGAGGCGCTTTGCTTGCACAGCTGATGATCCATAGCGACTTCGTGTTTTCCTGTTAACCTTGTGTGCTTCACAACAGTCTCTACGTCTTTGCCATAGTGCGTCTTTTACTGGGATTTTATTTATAGGAAATGTTTGTCCCGGACACTCGTCTGTGTGCGATGTGTGTGGCGCTCTCAAACTTCCAGTAGCGACAAGATTGACTGCTGTATTTTGTTTCCGATTTTTTTTAGATCAAAATGATCATGATCGGCGATCACTTGGTGAAATCAAATTGAAGAAAACCAACAGATAAAGGTACATTTCCTCTAAATTATATAGCACCTTAACCAACTCAGTGCTGTTTAACAGTGAAAGTAAGAGCATTTCCACACGCACAATGTGAAGGGAACTCCAGGGACTGAACAGCTGTGTAGCCTTAAGAAAACCACGAATCAGTGAGGCTAACCGGAAATAACGGCATGAATTTGCAAAGGAGCATAAACATTGGACTCTGGAGCAATGGGAGAAGGTCATGTGGTGTGATGAGTCCAGATTGACCCTGTCCAGAGAGATGGGCGCATCAGAGTGGTGAAAGAGGTTCAGGGAGCATGAGACATTTTCACACATGGATCGGCCACCACAGAGTCCAGACCTGAACCCCACTGAGAATCTTTGGGGACTACAAGGCTCCAGTCTGAAGAGCTCCGGCCAAAGGCAGAGATCCCCCTCGTGCTCAGGGAGACCAGGAAGAGGGTCATGGGGAGACGCAGCCCCCACGATGGCGGAGGCTCCGCCCAGGAACCCTGGGTTGGGTGGAGTACTCCACTCTGCGATGAGCTTCCCCGAAAGGGGTTTGTCTTCCCCAGGCTGAATAGTGGTACCCAGAGCCATGGTCCCTAGCACTCCTGGGTTGGGTGGAGCAGTCCACTCTGCATGGAGAGGTTCTCCCCAGGACGCTAGGATGTCCCCACGCTAGGGGCAGGGGTCAGCCCCGAGATGAGGGGTAGTTCCGGGAGGGGCACATCCGCTTCCTAGGGAGGCATCCTGCACACTGTTTGTGTCACTGGGTGTGAGGGTCCAGTGACTGGGGCGTGGTCCCGTCCAGAGGGGGTCCATTTTATAGCTCTGGACTGCAGGAGGTGTGTCCCTGCAGGAGGTGTGTCCAGGAGGTGTGTCCCTGCAGGAGGTGTGTCCCTGCAGGAGGTGTGTCCAGGAGGTGTGTCCCTGCAGGAGGTGTGTCCCTGCAGGAGGTGTGTCCAGGAGGTGTGTCCCTGCAGGAGGTGTGTCCAGGAGGTGTGTCCCTGCAGGAGGTGTGTCCAGGAGGTGTGTCCCTGCAGGAGGTGTGTCCCTGCAGGAGGTGTGTCCCTGCAGGAGGTGTGTCCAGGAGGTGTGTCCCTGCAGGAGGTGTGTCCCTGCAGGAGGTGTGTCCAGGAGGTGTGTCCAGGAGGTGTGTCCCTGCAGGAGGTGTGTCCAGGAGGTGTGTCCCTGCAGGAGGTGTGTCCCTGCAGGAGGTGTGTCCCTGCAGGAGGTGTGTCCAGGAGGTCAGGAGGTGTGTCCCTGCAGGAGGTGTGTCCAGGAGGTGTGTCCCTGCAGGAGGTGTGTCCCAGGAGGTGTGTCCCTGCAGGAGGTGTCCCTGCAGCAGGAGGTGTGTCCCTGGGAGGTGTGTCCAGGAGGTGTGTCCAGGAGGTGTGTCCCTGCAGGAGGTGTGTCCAGGAGGTGTGTCCCTGCAGGAGGTGTGTCCAGGAGGTGTGTCCGTCCAGGAGGTGTGTCCCCTGCAGGAGGTGTGTCAGGAGGTGTGTCCCTGCAGGAGGTGTGTCCAGGAGGTGTGTCCCTGCAGGAGGTGTGTCCCTGCAGGAGGTGTGTCCAGGAGGTGTGTCCCCTGCAGGAGGTGTGTCCCCTGCAGGAGGTGTGTCCAGGAGGTGTCCCTGCAGGAGGTGTGTCCCTGCAGGAGGTGTGTCCCTGCAGGAGGTGTGTCCCTGCAGGAGGTGTGTCCAGGAGGTGTGTCCCTGCAGGAGGTGTGTCCAGGAGGTGTGTCCAGGAGGTGTGTCCCTGCAGGAGGTGTGTCCAGGAGGTGTGTCCCTGCAGGAGGTGTGTCCCTGCAGGAGGTGTGTCCCTGCAGGAGGTGTGTCCAGGAGGTGTGTCCCTGCAGGAGGTGTGTCCAGGAGGTGTGTCCAGGAGATGTGTCCAGGAGGTGTGTCCCTGCCCTTGGCAGGGGCATCTGTCACGGTTTATTAATACTGCCATAGTACGCAATGTATTACAAATTCAAATTGTATGACTTGTGAGTTTGTAAGAAAAAGTCACTAAAAGACTGTCATGTAATCATTTATTTTAACAATTACATGATAAACAAATGCATGTCAGTGTAAACAAATGCATGTCATCAATGTAACCAATGCTAATTTAAAATGCTAATTTGAAAAAAAACAAACAAAAAACCCCCAACTATTTCTCTTACATGATAAAGCAGATATTTCTATTCAGACGTTAACATGCCTAACCTATCTGAACAGGAGTATGTAAGGCAATTTGTGATTTACTGTGACCCTCAACACTCTGACTTGTTGTTCATTCCCTTATCTGTGTGTCTGCTCCTCAGTTAGATCCCTCTTCCTCTCTGTCTCCCTGTACTTTTCCACTACCCCTACATCCAGTCTACTGTACCTCCTCTCCTGATAAGGAGAACACCAATCCTACATTTTATTATTCTTACCAAATTGTCTTAAGACAAACCTTCTATGTTCCGTATTTACGTATTATTATTAAACTTCGGAACTCTTTCCTGACACCCGTCAGGCCTCATTGGTGCCCTGGAGAGGTGAGGTGGGTGTGGTGGGTGAGGTGATGAGGTGGGTGAGGAGAGTGAGGTGGGTGAGGTGAGATGGGTGAGGTGGGTGAGGTGATGAGGTGGGTGAGGTGATGAGGTGGGTGAGGAGAGTGAGGTGGGTGAGGTGAGATGGGTGAGGTGGGTGAGGTGATGAGGTGGGTGAGGTGATGAGGTGGGTGAGGAGAGTGAGGGGGTGAGGTGGGGGTGAGGTGGGTGAGGTGATGAGGTGGGTGAGGTGATGAGGTGGGTGAGGAGAGGACGGGGTGAGGTGAGATGGGTGAGGTGGGTGAGGTGATGAGGTGGGTGAGGTGATGAGGTGGGTGAGGTGAGTGTGGGTGAGGTGAGATGGGGAGGGGTGTGAGGTGATGAGGTGGGTGAGGAGAGTGACGTGGGTGAGGTGAGATGGGTGAGGTGGGTGAGGTGATGAGGTGGGTGCTGCTCCTCTTACCAGGGTCACCAAGTCAAGGTGTCCTCTGCTCCTCCATCACACAGGAGGTTCCAGCACTCACATACAAGACGTCCTTATCTACAGGCAGGCTCCACTCAACAATGTGTGCCTCTAATTTACAAAGGGTGCTCACATACATGTATTATTACAAGGGTGAGAACGTAGGAGAGAGAGAAAGAGAAAAAGAGAGAGAGAGAGAGAGAAACATAAGAGAAGCATACATGGTAATCAAAGTGTTATGTTTACATATTGCATATTGTTTACATGTTATGCAAATTATTAAAATGATTCATGTAAAATAATAAAGTATGACCTTTTCCATTACAATACACAGTATAAAGAAAATCAAATACATGCAGATTGATGAATAAGCCATTCCACTGATGACATCTACTGATGTGCACACATCTCCCTGTGCTCAGCATATCTCAGTACTAAAAGGACCTATATTGTAATATCAGTGAACCAACCAATACAGCAAATGAATATATAATTAGTATGCAGCCCAGATGTGAAGTGTTTTTATAAAAGCTTTAAGAGATAGAGCAGCAGCAGCACTTAGCAGGGTAGTCTTTGGTGAACACCTTGTTCTCAGCCCCGTACACAAAATAGATGTGAGTTTTCTCCCTCCAGGCAAAATGCACTCGAGTGACTGGGATCAGCTCGATGGTCTGCCTCTGAGGAGAAATTGCACAAGCATTCACACATCCTCTTATGTTGGTTCTAATTCTCCATTCCACTGAAATACTGTCATGTCAATCGTTGGAAAATGCAACATGTGTCAGCTTGTTGGATCTTATAGGTGTCCACAATCCAGTCAACAAGGACAGATGGCAAGACCACCATTTACCGTCTATTCCAGAAGCAAACAGGTCATATTGAGCATGTACTGCACATCAGTTAACCCTGCCCATGTGTTCTGGGAAATCAGAGCGCACATCAAATATGAGTTTGGCGAGCCAAAGGACTGGACAGGTGTGGCATAAATAAATGACTATAACATGCTGGTAAGAAACCTGTATGGAGGGCAGAACAAATGTTTCCATCTGTACTGTTAAACCATAGTTAACATGAATATGGGGAATTGGGGAGAATCTTGCTGGTGCAGGAAATACAAGCCTATTATTGCTACACAAGAGAGAGAGACAGTCTAGTTTCCAATTCCAGCTCTCCAAAACAAAGAGAAAGTTTGGCACGCTGCCACGGCCCTTTAGCAACCGTTACTAAAGCTGCCACTCCTACTTACAGAACTAAAAATCACGAATAATCATGCCTACCAAATTTTCAGTAAAATTGCTGCTTGACCTAATGAGTTCCAAACCTAACAAATGCTCTCAATGGATGGGACACATCATTTATTTCATTGGGTTCATGTGTGCTGATTAGCAATGTAGTTTCTTGTGATGTGTTGCATGTACCATGGAAACATACTGTATTTACACTGTATTTAGTTTTTTTTTTTGCTGCTCATCAACACAAAGCAATCTACAATATAAAAATGAAAAAAAACAATCCATACTACGTCAAACACAAACCCAAGATCTGATATTATCATGCATGACCCCGCCCCCCACCTGTCAATCATGTCTGTTTTCCATGTGCTCTTTGTTTTCATTCCATTTCCACACCCTCTCGTTTCACCTGTGACTCATTTATACCCCTGGTTTTCAGTTCTTGTTTGCTAGTGTTTGTTTTCTTTTCTTTTCAGTGAGTTTAGTGTAAACATGTCTCGCCTGTTTTCCGTGTTAGTAAACTGACCCTGGACCGTTCTGATGGACTTGGCGGCTAATAAATCTCACTCTTCTCAGCGTCTGCGTCCGCCTCCTGATCACTCTGCACCTTTGGCGTTACAGGTGTGGGCTTGTTTACATAAACAAATGTGTTTCCATATGAGCCATATTACTTCAGTGCACTTATCACCCATGTGCACCACAGAGGACCAGGACTCTAAGAAATAGACATATATATGTTTACCTATTTAATCACGTTCCGCATGAGCCATTAAGTTCAACAGAACTTAATATAGCAGAATGTGCAAGAATGAGCAAGGTGCACCCTGTCGGACCCGAGAGCTTCAGGCCGCCCCAGTGGCTGCTCGTACCGGGTGGAGGGACCAGGGCCCTCCGCCACCTTGCTAAACTGGGTAAAAAGCCTCTGGTGTTATGGCAGAGCCGCACCCGCCCCCAGGCACGAACAGGCTTATCAGCCGTCGAGATAGTATTGGGACGGCCTCCAGACACAGGAGTGGGGCCGTCTGAATGGGACACACACTTGGTGAATGAGCCATTACTGCAGTACTGCGTCACCCTGCACAAGTCCCTCTGTGTCTAAACAGGTCAAGGCAGAGCTGCCCGAGGTGTCGGAGAATCCACTGCACGGGTTCCAGCCTGGGTGCTGATCCAAGATTTCCGCAGACGAAGGTGGAACCAACCCAGGTGGCTGGCACCATTCCAGGTGCTGCTAACAACCAACACGGCTGTAAAGACCGGCGGGCGAGCCACGTGGACCCACTACACACATTGCAAGAAGGCACCGGAGCAGCCGCCAGAATGAGAGTTCCCCCACTGTTCTTCCACGTGCTACTCCTCTCAGCAGGAGTGGCGACCGACGTCTCCATCACACCGGAAGAAAGATGCAAAGGGAACACTGCCTGCTCAATGTCCATCATCACTGCTGCCGCAGTGAAACCAAACCAGGCCTGCCTGGTCTGCCACCCTTTCCATGTGCGGTGGACCCCGACCCCAATCACCTACGAAATGGCTACGATGCTCACCAGCGGCACCACATGTGAAATCAACAGGTTAACAGGGCAGCTCTACAACATGACTCACGCCATCATCCAGAGTGGTAGCATCCCCGACTGGGTTGGCGACAGCGCCACAGACGTGGACTACAGGAACAACGACTGCGACACCAACGACAGGTGGTCACGAGCTAACGTTCGCAACATGGCGTTTGACACCACTCCTGTCGAAGGAGAGTGGTGTCTCTGCTCAGAAGGGAAAAGGAGATATGATCCCTGGCTAGGGCACACAATGTGCAAGGTTGATCTGGTATCAACAGACAAGGAAGGGTCGACGTGTACCATTAGATACAAAAATTCCACTGCGTCACGTACCTACTCCTCATGTGGCAGCATCATCACCCCAGCGACGAACGGGGCAATGATGTGGGCTTGCGGAGGGAAAACCTACTCTGCCCTGCCTGAGAAAAGAAACAGCACCTCAGGAGGTATCATTAAATTCGCGTGGAAGGGGTGTTGCACCCCGGTTTTTCTCACTCCCCCAGTATCCATTCATGCTGCACGGAGCCGCAGCACACGGGACACCCCACTGGAGGCGACCCCAGATACCCCGGGGGCTGCCGTAGGCTGGTCACTGTTCCTCAGCGGAGGCACCACAGAAGCTTTAAATAAGATCAATGGACTCGCATGGCAAGTTTTGTCTCTGGTCTCTCGCACCGAATCTGCTTTGGGACTATTGAACAAGGAAGTGAAAGCCATGAGACAAGTAGAGGTTCAGAGCAGACTGGCCCTGGACCTCCTCCTCGCCCAGGAAGGAGGTGTGTGTAAAAAGATCAATGCCTCATGTTGTTTCAGTATACCAGATTATTATGACAATATAACTGACCTCGTTAATCACATGAAGGAGGAGACCCAAGAACCTCCGCAGGCTGGTGATTTGTGGTCTGGGTGGATCACGGCATGGCTAGGCCCATGGGGGCATTGGGCATTGACTGTAATTCTACCAATTGTAACAATCATTTTGATGGTAATGTGTTCACTTCCATGTATAATGTCTTGTTGTGCATCCTGGATCACTGGGCTTATGCACAAACATAGACAGATACTCCTGCAGGGAGACTCAGAGGAGCCTGAGTTAGCAGACGCCTTGAAACGTTTGTTTAACGAACATAACTGGGATGATCTTTTAGAATTCGGAGCCTGACTTAACCCTGGGAAAACTTAACAAAACCAATGTCCTGAAACAGATTACTGTCTTATTATCTGTTCTTTTTTTTCCTTTAAATGATTATACAGAATCAAAGGGGGGGAGGAAATTACATCATTCTGATTACAGGAGAACTAATGAACAGTACATGTTATTCTGATAATAAGAATATTGTATGATTCAGCATTTAATCATGAGTTCATGTGTGTGTGTGTATTGTGACCCACAGCAAAGGGATTAAACGTGTGAGACGAAAACTGTCTACTGTGCATTCTACCCCCTTAGTTTCTCAGTGTACCCAAACATCTGATAACGCCTGCGCGCGAATATAAACAGGAGGTTTAGAACCCTTTCCTCAGAGCTTCTGTGCTAGACGGAACTCTCATTACTTATTTTTCATTTTAATAAATTTCTCTTTTAACCACGTCTGAGTCCTCATCTATTTCAGAAATTTCCACGACAGCTTTCAAGTACATTCAATGTCTGGGAAAGCTGATTATATTGGTGTTTTTGGAAAACGTTGACCTGCTTAAAATGTTCCTTGGTCTTCATGTAGAAGCACATTTGAGGAATCCTGGGAAATTTAAACGTACATTTCCTCTAAATTATATAGCACCTTAATTTTACAAAGCGAACTTCAATCCAGTAATTATGTGCCTCGGGAGTACAGTGTTGGTTGCTGTGTAATCAAGGTGTGTCAAAGCAAGTAGGGTGACAACCTACTCAAATATTTTCAGTTTGTTTGATGTATTTCTTTCAGTTTCAGTGAACTTAGAAAACTCTGTAGATGACATTTTTTTCTTTGACTGCTACAGAGCGCTTTGTATTGCTGAGTGTTAAATGTTTCATGGCCCCATGTTGCAAACAATAAAATGTAAAAACGTCCAAAAAGGGTGATTTCTCTTGTCTAGCTACTGTAATGTTCAGCACACAATAACCTTATTGTTTTCTTTTACAGCAACCTAATGGTAGGATATACAGGTGGGAATAAAATCAGCAAAGTTTCTCGCAGTTCCGCCCATCCAATAATAATCTTGAGAGATTGAAATTAGGAGCAACAGCTGCAACAGCAACAGCTGATGTATGAACGACCTCCAATTCTTACATTACTGCGCCAGTTCCCTCTCCACAAAACAAACGTAAGCTAAACTCACAAACTCAAACTGACAAGAAACCATTAAATCTGCTAAATCTGCTGTTGCTGGTTTGTTTCCCTCATGTAAATGTAAATATAAATGTAAATGTAAATGTAAATTTAGTGCCACACTTCCTTTCCAGCCAAGAGTCACTTTGGGCTTCTTAACATTGATCTGCAAAAACTGTGTTCAGTAAGTAAAACAAAATGAGCACCAGGCTAACTGTTCCGCTCTAGTACTGGTGTCATGGCCTTTGACCAGAAGGTAGTGAAGATATACAAAGATGTGTGTCGGAAAAGGCTTAATGGCTCACCTGCTGTACGATGTGGCAGGTGGTGGAGAACTGAGCCTGGTGCTCCTGCACGGCTGATCCTGAGGCCGAGTTTACTGCCCCCTCAGGGAAATTGACGATGGGGTAAACCTGGGATATCCAGTCAGTGCAAACATGCTCAGCACTGATTCTAATGAACTTTATCAGCAAATTCCATGAAGAAATGTGTCTTTTTTCTTACCTGCTTATTCATGTCAGTAAAGAGCATTTCTCCGGAGACAGAGTGAAGAAGTTCAACAGGAAACCCTGAACGCTTGTCAACCATGGTTGTATATTCGTTGTTTTTCCTGCGTAGGACAAACTTCATCAACACATTCTGAGAAAACCTGAAGAAGCTGGTCAATCTTAACCGTGTAACCCAGATTCTTCATGCGGTTAGTGATGTTCTATACCACTTTATTTTCAGCAGGATGAAAGAAAGGATCCGTCCTCGCCCTTGACATTTTACGCACGTGGTTGACCCCACTCCTCCACACGATGTACACCTAAGGAAACCAGCAGAGCATTATGGGAGCAAGAGGCATCCTGAATGAACAGCGTTAAGGTAGCAACAGACATCCTGAATGAAGAGTGTTACAGTCCAATCTTGGCATTCCTGCCTTCAATACAGTCCTCATATAATCAAATCTCAGCATTGACGCCATACATCCAGTCCTCGTGTAATCTAATTAAGCCTCAGCATTCTTGCCTTACATCCAACATCCAAGTCAGTCTCAGATCAAAGAATTTCTGAAAAGCTTGTGCAGTAAGAAAGCAAATCGATATTACTGCAGGCCATTAGCAGACATTAGCAATTCTCCTCATCTCCTTAAAATGCTTCTCTTTGGGCAAAGAAACATTCACAAACGTAAATGATATGCCATATTCTATTATGTGATTTTATTAACTATTTTTGATATTTAGAATCGGATTCACTCCATCAGGTTCCAGGGAAAATCAGCGATGAATAAACACAGTTAAACACAGTTAAATTAACTCTAACTTTTAATTCAGGACAAGATCTAAAGTCTGCAGTAACATTCACAGAAGCAGGAATGATCCGTGATGTAGTTACTAGTAAGAAACAGCACGCGTCTAGAATTACACACATTCCATTGCTGCTACTAGAGATTGTCCTTCTATTGAGTCTATTCTGTCAAACAGTGAAGTTCTCACCTTTCAGCTTACAAACTTCCTAAAATGACAAGCCACCAGCCGCCGTGTTGTCCTGCCTGACCTGTGTTCCCTGTCATGTGTGAGCCCCACTGTGCTTTGTGACACATACACATATTGCATGTTATCCACTGTATTTCCTGTTTTTTGTGCACTCACACTGTTGCATTGTATTGTAAAATCGCACCTACTTCATCTTTCATACCGTCGTCATAACTGTGTCGTCAAGGTGTGTCGCACCATTCCAACACACACACACACACACACACACACACACAGACGCATAACAATCAACCCGACTAGACCTGATCAATGGAGCCATGATGCAGCGCTGATGTGTGAGAGAAAGGGGGTAAAAAAAGCAGGTCCTCACATGGTCCTGCCCTGTCCGTTACAGTGAGGGCACCGCCCATTGGAGACAGACCTTCCAGAGCCACCACAGATCTGACACTGAATCTGCCAAAAGAAGAAGATGCCCAGGAAGCACTGATGATTAACCAAGCGCTGCTCGGTTATGAAGTGCCACAATTCCTTAAAACAACATTAATGCATAAAGGCACATACTGCATCCTAATGTTACATTATTTCATACTTGATGTAGTATGTTTTAAATAATATTATATATTATGTATAAAACCTTTTTTACTTGTCATTCATGTTTTGCAGTCTGTGAATAACACTTTGTTATAGCTTAAACCTTCTAAAAGCGCATGCCACTGGCTAGCTCTGATTACAATTACCTGGACAAAAAGTCTCTAGGTTTGCCATAAATAAGAGCACAATGTCGCTGCTCGAGAGGGTCTTACCCTGCCCGAATTGACACATCTGGCACACGCAGATCTGCCGAGACTGAGGCAGGAGTCACAGCCCTAGAGTTTAAGAAGAAAACCCACAAGTTCACTTTAAAATGCCGTGTTTTCATCGCACCTGCTTTAAGCGATCTTTTCTTCCACTCTACCTTCACAGAGGACGTGTGCGGGATGCGGATGTCTCTTTGGCAGTCCTTAAACAGAGCAGGTACAGGTACAACCATGTCCCACGGGCCAGGTGCAACTCCACTCAAGCCGTCCACTAACTGGCCTGGAACACATGGATGGTTATCACGGAACCGCAACCGATACCGTACTTACTTTCCTACACACATTATAACATTTGGCTAAAGTTTGCCTCAACAGGCCAGCTCTCTACTTAAAGCATCTTTGCTTTTGATAATCCTTGATCATTTTACACAGATTGTTGGTGGGGGTCGTTTTTCTCAAATGAAAAATATGTTTTTTCACCATTATATGGTTCACTGGACCACTCGGTGGCCCTTGACTCAGTGAAAGTCTCCAGCCGATACTGGAAAATAAAGCAGAGCAGTAATTATAACTGATCTATGTAGTGTCCAGTCTAATCGGAGGATATCGCTGTAAAACGCTCACCCACCCGATATGTGTTGAGAGCATGCATGTCGGTGAAGACCATTTCTTTGGGTGGCTTGTTGCTATAGCAACACTTCCTGGAGGCAAACTCGATGAAAACTTCACGGGCAAGCTCCTCACTTATGGCTGGGATGCTGCATAAATACACATCCGAAATTCCCTCAGTACGGGACACCGATTCTTCAACAAGGCTTGGCGCTGCATACTAATATACAGACTTCATTCATTTTTATCAGGATTAACTAGAAGTCTTACTGCCAGTCGGGTGAGTTCGCTGGAGACTGCTGCAGATACCCGACAGGTGGCGGAGGAGCATCTGTAATAAGATCTAGTCAGTTTCAAAGATCCTGACTACAGTCAAGCATCACATAGGTCTAAGGCAGTGTATTTTTACCCCTGTATTGCGGGATTAACGCTTCACAACCTGCCGCTGCAGGGATGAGCTCCACGGGAGGAGCTGATGCTCCATCTTTGAATGGGCCTGTTGAAACGGATCCTTCATTTACAACAGAGCTACACACACGTGAGCACAAACCACAACACAACTAACAGCCAATGCACGGCCTTCTGGTTTGTGACGTCGAGTTAAAATGGCAGCATGTTACCTGCGTTAGGGGCGGTGGGAGGGTGAGACGGTGGCCCTGTTGCCATCTCATCTTCTTCGCTTTTTTGAAAGTTAGACATGGTCAATCAAAACCAGCCAAAAACCTCTTAAGCTCTTAATGTATTACTGCACGTTAATTTCACATATTGCTAATGTGAGGAATGCGGAAAAAATATCAATCGGCATTACAGACGTTTAATCGTATTTGCTGTATATGACTGTAAATGTTAAATTTGATATGATCGTTGATCTGATAAGTCACGTTTGAATTATGAGTATTTTCGTGTTTCGTTAAATGTGTGCAGGCGTAACTGGTAGCAACAGCTTTGCGCATCTGCTAATGGCGAATATTTGACTTCCTGTTCCACTATCTTTTTTTGTTACTTAAGTTCTTAAAGCCTGACATTTATTTAAGTGGGACGTTTATTTCAGCACAATTTAGTTATAACAGACTTTTTGCGTCGCCTTCATAGTGATATTAAACGTCATTAATAATACCTGGTTTTAACTTACCTTAGCAAATGCAACCTGTCCATCCTTAGTGGTGTGCAGCGCTCCGCTACACTGGCACAACTGTCAGCATGTGTAACTTCAGCACGGATGCCTCCCCCGCGCATGTAGCCTCAGCCCACAGGACCAATAGGCGTGGCGAGACATTGTCAGACATTTCTTTCATGGATCATATAACACATTAAACAACAGTTATATTTAACATAGATAAACTGTCAGTCAGAAACTGCTGTGGGCAATGAAGAATGTGATTTAAGGCTAATGTGGACCCCACTCCCTGTTTCCGGTCTGCAGAATGTGCCCCCTGCATGGAAGACTGTCTACCGCTATAGTTTCACTTTTGCAGAAACGAAACTTATAATAACGATCGTGTTGGTTTAGGGTTGTAACCGTAGGCCAATAGTCACGAGCACAGATGGTTAAAGAGGGGATAGGCACAGGGTTTCAGATTTGGTTGGGTTTCTATTCCTCTTATTCATTGAAATTATTAATAACTTACTGCATAGGTAAAAGTCAAATCAAGACTAGCTCAATCAAGATGAAATTTGTACAAATTTTGAAATTTGTACACTTTTAATCATTTTGTTAAAAATGAAGAAGTCTTATTTTCCCTCTTTTTTAAACAATGATTTCCCCCTGCAAAGACTCTGCAGTATAGTTTTTAAGTTAATGAGAAGCAGACGTATTGGTGAGCTTTGGTGTGTTGGTGCGATGTACATGAACTCAGAAGACAGGTCAGGAGGCATGCATATGGATATAAATCTGTGTCACCAGAACCTGAATCTGAAATCGTGATTCTTGGGAAAAAAGTCTGTGACATTTAGGCAGATATCCAAAAATTCAGGTAAAAACATTCATACAGGTAATAATTGGGGCATTAAAATGCAGGTAAAAATAATTAAGGTAATAAAAATTCACATGAAAATTCAGGTTGAAAAATTCAAGTCAAGATTCAGGTCGGGGAAACATCTGAGTTACTTAGGAAGAGCAAACAAACATAGAGCTAATCGAACTCACATCTGGCCAATCACAAAACATCTCCGAGGTCATTGGGAGGCGGGTCTTCCTGCCCAGTTTCCTGTTAGGGTGCTGTCCCTGTTTGGGGTGTAAGCAGCATGAAGTGGCCTCTGTGACGCAGAAATGGCCCCTTGTGGCAGCTGCCACATAATCGTGGCACTTAGTGTGGCCAGAGCTACTCGACTGTGGCATCTGCTGTCCAGAAACGCCGCCAGCCTCTGATGACGGGCACCAAAATGCAACTCTTTTGGGTGACTCTGCGTATCGGCCTCCTGCTTATGTTATCCCGAAGTGCTCCGAATTGACATTTGTTGGTTTTGTGGAAATGAAGATAGTTCATGACTTGTTTGTAAATTACGTTGGGTGAATGATACTAGATGGTAGCCAGCTACCCAGCTCTAAGTTACAAGTTCAGAATGCTGTTTGACAATAACGTTGAATTTAGATTATAGTAGGCTTAGGCTAAAGTGGTAGACAGTTAATAAGACCACTGTAAGTTAAAAAGATGTATTACAGAATATTTTGATCAGTGAATGCTCGTGATATCCACACCACCAGCATAATTTAAACCAATGTGAGCGAGTGGCACTTTGTACTAATTGTTTTGAGAAATGCAGTTACTGTTATGCAAATGGTAACAGTGATAAATGCAACAAAGTGACTGACATGATCAAGTTTCTAGATCATGTTCCTTCTTGCAAATACACAATTTCAGTGTTGGACTGATTTTAAATAGCCATATTTGGCATATTGTATTTAAACTGTGTGTAAGAGAAATTCTACAGACACATAGGACACATTGTCTAAACTGGCAAAGCCAATTAGAGATTCCCCAGTCTTTATTATGACACCAATATACTTATTGGAAATTTTTAGAATCACAGTTAAACTAGAATCTGTAGGAATTCAGTAGTTAATTAGAACTACTAGAATGTTTAATACTATATTGCACACATACAAAGGGAAATTTTAGCTTTTCCATGGTCATGTGACTGACCACTCATGAATATTTATATATTGACTATTTTTATGATTTAATGTTAATGTTTAACATTGCCCCTTCAAAGGAAAGACAACAATTGAATGTTCCACTTTTAATGTTAAGTTTATTTCATGCATGTAGATTTATGTAGTTATTTGCCTCCCTATATTGGCATTTTAAGAAAAACAAATCAAATATGATTTTTTCAGAACCCCAATATAAAACTGCCTCCTAAAAAATAGGAAAAAGGAAATTAATAAAAAAATATATGTTTTAATGTAGATAATGCTTATATATATTCTGCCTTTAAGATTAACATCACTATATCTTCACAGAACATATTCATTTTATAGTGTTGCCTTTCTTTTGAGAAAGACACTGTGTTTGTGTATATATATACCATGCTGCTTGAAAGTTTGTGACCTCCTTGAGTGGTTTAGATTTTTCTGTTTTACCATGATTCTCTCCTTTTATCAACACCAGTTTTTGTATATGAAATGTCAGGTTTATGTTCATCAGTTCTATTTACTTGTTTTGAGGCAAATGTGTGAGTTTCCAGCAGACCACGTGAAACATGGAATCAGAACATGTGCAAAAATAAATGATTTAGGTAAAAGTCAATTAGGTAAAAGACGCGTGAGACACGTGGGAGTGCTCATGCAATCAATTAAGCAGACCAATCAAATGAGACGTCCTTGGGAAAAGATTTGAGCCACACTGATTAAAAGGGAGAGGAAACCAACTAAACCAACTGCCAAGGCATAAAGTACGCAGATAAACAATGGCGAGAGGAAAGGAGACATCCAAGGACATCAGGAAGAAGGTGATGACGACCCAACAGTCTGGGGAAGATAGAAGAACATCTCCAAAAGAGTCCAGCTCCATCCATCCACTGTAAGACAAATCATTTACAAATGGAGGGCGTTCAGCACCACCACAACTCTGACCTGAAGTGGACGGACATCAAATCTGGCGCCAACATGCACCAGAAAAATAAGGCCAAACACACACCACCCACACACACCACCCACACATCACCCACACCACACCACACACATCACCCACACACCACCCACACACCACACACACACACACCACCTCAAGGAAGAAGAAACTTGCCCATTTTATTCACTGGACAGATGAGTCCAAAATTGAATTATTTGGCCACAATCACAAATGCTTGCATATATGCAAAGTCAACGCTGCATATAAAGATAAGAACCTCCTCCCAACAGTGAAGCATGGTGGTGGAGATGTGCAGGTCTGGGCCTGCTTATCTGCCTCTGTACCTGGGAACCATCAATTCCCAGGATTATCAACAAATTCTTGACCAGAATCTCCTGCCTTCAGATGGGATGGGATGGAAATGGATTATGCAACAAGACCCAAAGCATCTCAGAAAACTACCAAGGAACAGCTTAAGAGAGAGAAGATTTGCACTCTGGATTGGCCCAGTCAAAGTCCAGACCTCAATTCCATAGAAATGCTGTAACAAGATCTGAAGCAGGTGGTACATGTCAGATGTTCCTCCAACCTCTCTCAACTGGTGGAGTTCTGCAGATGTTCCTCCAACCTCTCTCAACTGGTGGAGTTCTGCAAATGTTCCAAAATCCAAAAAGCTCTCTGGTTACAAAGACACTTGGCAGAGTTCTGCAAAAGGAGCCACAAGATACCGACTAAAAAAGAGTCCAAAATACCTAAAAGAGTCAGATTTATAGACTAAAAAGAGTTCACACACGTTGGTCCATTACAGAAAACAGTCCACATACTTTATACTGACTAAAAGAGCTGCAAAATACAAAAAGAGTCCACACACTTTATACTGACTAAAATAGTCCACATACTTTATACTGACTAAAATAGTCCACATACTTTTGCTCTTGGCAGATTTTTAGTTTTTTGAGAGAGAAATTAGTTTTGCTGAATAAATAATGAAAATATCTGTTTTTTTTCTGTGTCTCTTATTTTGAAGGTCTGCTTTTCAAAATGAGATTTGGATGTTCATTTCATAATATTATTTACAATTTTTTCAGAAAACAATGATGGTTCACAAACCTTCAAACAGTATATATACATGTCCTCACAGGTTTTCATATAGAATGTATATACTGTAGTGTATACATAGTTTTGTACAACTTCTTCTCCTTCTGCATAGGACATTACATCATAAAAATATAGTTCTTCCATTGTAAGTATGCAGTGGTAAGACACATGCAATATATATGTTACACGGTTTAATATATGTTTTTTCCAAGTTTAAAACTGAGTGCATGCAAGTTAGTAAAAATTACACTTTTTCCAGCTTGAGTACTTTAACATTAATGCTAATTCCTTTACAAATGATTAACAATCATAATTAAATGGACTCGCTATAGATCTGCATCTGAGTTATAATATACGGCTGCTGATAATATAGGTAATAGTAGAGGATGTATTTTTTCAAAAGTGGTGGGATTAAATCACACATATGCTCATATACCTCTGAGTCTCACGTGTCTGGAGTGTCATGGAACCATTTAAGTCAGGTGCAGCATGGGGCCAAGCAGGCGCGTGGGCAAGTGGACCATACTGAAGGTGATGCTAAAGGACAGTTACTGAAGTGAGTCTTCACCATGTGCTACACCCAGGGCTAATTCACTCCCCTGGACTGCCGAAAGCAGTGAAGACTTTTTTGTTGTGCCGCTTTGGAGTCCAAATGTATTTCTTATATAAATCAAGAGCAGTTATATAAATGAAGTGATATGATACTCCCACCTTTTCTGTATATGCTCATTGGGTGTACAGAAAAGGCGTTTACAGTATAACGCAGCAACATTTGGCGGGATAGTCCTCCGCGTTCACTTTTGACTCAGTGCCGTAGACAAAGTAAAAATAGTGTTTTCCTTTCCACTGGTAGGCCACTTTGGTGATGGGAATCAGCTCGACCCTTTGTTGCTAGAATACAGAGAGATTTAAAAAATCTGAATAAATTACCAATCAAGAGCTTCCCTGGGAGAGAAACCTGCTTTTAAACAGGCGAGCCTGTGGTATACTGATATTATTTTTTATCATATGTTTTATGTGGTTTGTGTCTTTTTTACATATTACATATTTACCATAATGTATGTATATTTTATGTATATTATTTTATGTTTCTTAATATGCATTTGACCTTTTACCATTGGTCCATGGACAACGGATGTAAAATAGCCATTTCGGATAATTCTGGTACATTTACATTCTGTCTATTAATGTGCCATATCCATATGAAATAAACCATAAATTAAATGAAATCAAGTTTCAATCAGGTCAGTCACAAAGGCTGCTATGTCATGTGGGACAACTAAATTGCAAACACGGCAGGTACCTGTTGCAGGATACGACCTGTCTGGGAATATTTGTTGCGATGCTTGAGGACCATTTTATTGGCTGCTTCAACCAGATTAGGTTGTGGGAATCCAGTTAAAGGATATACCTGTAAAAACAAAAACAATGGGAAGAATGCAGAGGTCCATCACATTATATATGCATGTATGTATATGCATGAGCTGCAATGTAAAATGTAAATATTTATTATAATCACAGAATCAAACAGGAATTAGTACTATTATTTAACAATAGAGAGTCAACACATAGAAATGGTACTTGGTATAAGCCTGAGGACCATGGTACTCAGTCGGACCAGGGTGCAGTTCCGGGTCGGGAGTGAGTCCTGGCCTCAAGTGGAGGAGTTCAAGTATCTCGGGTTCTTGTTCACGAGTGAAGGAAGGATGGAATGGGGAGTTTACAGGCGGCTGCAGTGTTGTGGTGCAGAGAGCTGAGCCAAAAGGCAAAGCTCTCTATTTACTGGTCAATCTGCGTTCTGACTCTTACCAGTGGTCACCAGCTCTGTGCAGTGACCAAACAAATGAGCTTGTGAACACAACTGACTGAAATGGGTTTCTGGAGAGACTCGGATCAGAGCCGCTGCTCCTCCATGTAGGGAGGAGCCAGTTGAGGTGGTTCTGGCGTCTGGTCTGGATGCCACCTGGGTGCCTCCCTGGTGAGGCGTTCCAGGCATGTCCACCTGGGAGGAGACCCCGGGGAAGAACCAGGCCCTGGGCCATGACTGAAGTGCTCATGAGTAAAGCAATAAACCCAACTGCTCCCTGGGCACTGGGCTGCCCACCGGTCTGGGCACGTGTGCATTCACAGCCCCCTAGTGATCACTACTGTGTGTGTGTGTGTGTGTGTGTGTGGGTGGGTGTTCTCACTGCACAAATGGGTAAATGTATTGGACAAATTCCAATTGTGGTGTAAAGCAAAATTGGCAACTTAACTGTGTCCTGGACATGGATGTATTTAACTATAGAAGTAGAAGTTCATATTGTCTAACCATTGGCTGGGTGTCTTTGAAGAGCGGTTTTCCAGACACTGCACCCAACTTCGTTATATTCAGACCACTTGAGTGATTTGTCACAAAATCCTCCACATTGTTTTTCCTGGTGTGAACAGTGCAGGTTTATGAGGAAAAAACTGCATTAAAATCTGCATTGGTTTTTAACTTTTACACTGCACTTCAGGATCATTCTTTGGGTGTTAATCTGAAAGCATATTAATTAAATTAAAAAATCACAAATGGTGTGTAGTTAATATGAAAAGTACAAAAGTGAGGAACAAATTCAGATAAATCTGATCCTGGTCCTTGGATTATAATGGGTGTGAAACAGTGCAATTTAAACAGGAATTAGGATTGAGATGAAGGTGCGTTACCACTCCACTGTAAGCTTGATGTACGAGAGAAGCTGCCGTTTCCCTTTACAGGTCTCACATTCCTTGGTTCCCTGACCTGAACAGATGCTGCACCTGAAAGGCCACAGCACACATGAGGTCCAAGAACATGTGGGGGCAGCAGTGTTGGGGCAGCAGTGTTAGGGGCAGCAGTGTTGGGGGGCAGCAGTGTTAGGGGCAGCAGTGTTGGGGCAGCAGTGTTGGGGCAGCAGTGTTGGGGGCAGCAGTGTTATGGGGCAGCAGTGTTGGGGGGCAGCAGTGTTAGGGGCAGCAGTGTTGGGGTAGCAGTGTTATGGGGCAGAAGTGTTGGGGCAGCAGTGTTGGGGGGCAGCAGTGTTGGCGATGGTGTCAGATTTGGGTGAACTGAGTTGCACCACAGTAGCTGCTGCTTGGTTCAAACCCACTCTGAGTGCTGGAACACCACTGGTTTGTGCAGATTAGCCCTGAGCCACTTACACTACATTGCATACAGTGCATTCTGATTCTATTTAGGGTCCCATAGATGGACAGGACAATTATACAGAATTATTTGCTTCTATATGACCTCATAATGTAAACAATTACAATTGTTTATTATTGTGCAATATTGTGCAATGTGTTTTACAGTATTTCTCAATCTGCTGCACAAGTTTGAGTGAACTTGTATCCTGAGGCAACATGATGCAACATTCACCAGGCACTGCAACCCAAGGTAGCATAAGAATGTGAGCAAACTGTGGATGGACAGAGAACCCTGACAGAAAACCCCCAAATTTCCTGCCCTGACTGTAGCCAGGACACTGGGGACATTGCAGTCAAGCTGTGTTGTGTGGCGTGAGGACGGAGTCCAGGTAGGACAAAGCCGTGACAGTGAGTGCAGCGCCAGCAGGGTCTTCATGCATGCAAACGTGTGGACGTACGTCCGTTTCCCTGCACCAGCGCACTGAGCACATCTGTCCTGAGTAGAGCACAACCCTGAACCACTGCACGTGGAGCACGTGATCTGCAATTCACATATATACACATATATTTGCACTCATATAAAAATATTTCTTTCATGTATGGAATGAACTTTTAAATGTTTATATAATGAACAATAATGTAAAATTAATATTTAAATAGATAGAGTGATGTGGGCAAATTTTTTAGCATGAGAGTTTAGCCGAGTTTAGTTAAGTGTTCTTTTTTCAGCTTTTGAATTAACAGGAGTAAGCAGATAGTTTTATTGGAAATATAAGAATCAGACAGGGAGGAAATGTAAGAATATGTCAGGATTTATGCGTCTCGATTGGGAAGCATAGGCCATAGTCCAGCTGCCCAGGTGGGAAAAAGACTTTTTGACCTAATGTGAGGGTGAAAATACATGTAGGTGAATAGGATACCTATTAGAAGGTAGGTGTCAAAAAGAATATCGAGGTTACGAAGTAAGACAGTAAAAAAATAAGTTTAAGATAATAAAGAGGAGAGGCCCAAGGATTGAGCTCTGGGGCACTCCTTGTGTAACAGGATCAATATGTGATCTGTGTTTACCAACAGCAAAGAACTGAGATCTGTTGCAAATATAGAAAGTCAGCCAAGCGAGAACAGCAAAGCTGTACTGAACACTCTTCATCAGGCAATGCAATCTCAGCCTCAATTGTCATTTACAAATTGAGCCCCAGTCAAGCTCAGCATTTCTCATGAATCTGTGCTGGTTATAGTTGTTTTGCACAGGCAGACTGAAGCATTCTATGTTCACTGTAAATATTTCAGGGGTCATTTCATATATATCAGTGTTGACTGTATATTTAAAGTGTAAAGTGTAAATTAAAGTGAAGATCACTTACACAGCCAGCGCCAGTACATCTAGCACACATACTTCTTCCTGTGGCTGCACACATGTCACATGACTGAAAGAGATTCAATAAATTAACAAATTTACCAATTTATTCTTTCAGCTGTATTATTTTTCTGCTATGCAAACATATACTACACAGAGTTCCTTGTCTTTTTCATTTTGCCAAGGGAAATAATGAGATCATCACTAATGTTTTGCCATGTCGATTTGTGTATGCCTGTCTACGTCAGTGTCCAATATCTGACATTAACAAGAATGCTGAATCTCTCTGTAGCTTGTTTATTTACCACCCAACAGAACAAGACTCAAGCAGTTTTAATTAAGGCAATGGACAACATTTGAATGATGTCACTGCACAGTCACCAAAATCAATAGGCAGATGCTTGTGATGCCAGATACAGTCGCCAGAAGATGCTTGTTTTGAAAGGCCAGGACTGAGTATTGAGCATAAGGAAAGCAGACCGTAACTATGATGTAAGTCTGCTGACTATTAACAACGCAGCCCGTTTAGCAGGCCTTACCTTGACCGACTGTGAGTTGGGGATTTCAAGTTCCTGCCGATTGTCTTTAAACATGACGGGGGCCATAACCGGCATTTCCCATGGGCCAGGGGGAGGCTGTGCGAAAGGGTTCACCGTCTGACCTTTTGCCAAAAACATTCACAGCAATTAGAGCACCATCACCTGGAAACAAATAACCGATTCCTCTCAGAACTTTCCGGAAGCATCGTTACCCTCATAGGGCTTTGTGGCCCATTCGGTTTTCCGGGACTCCGTGAAGGTCTCCAGGCGATACTGCGGAAGAGGGAGGGCAAATGTCACGTGTGCTCACCTCAATAATAAAGCAGAGTGGAGCAACAGGGGAGAGACTAAAACTCAGGCAGGTGTTTGTTTGACATGTATGTCCTAGCGGTTTGTCTCAATTCTGTCTGCAACTTGTGTGTGTGTGTGTCTGTGTGTGTGTGTGTGTGTGTAAATTACACGGTAGGTGTTGAACTGTTCCATGCCGGTAATCATGCCATCTCTTGCTGGCCCGGAGGAATAACAGCATTTACTGCTTGCAAAGCTGATGAAGGCCTCTCTGGCGGACTCCTCAGAGAGCTTAGGAATGCTGGAGAGAAGAACCAAGAGACACTGGGCTCCCTCAGGCTTCAATAATCCTTAAAAACAATTGGATACTGCTCATCTCCGTGGATGCAGAGTGGAAATGAGACATTAAGTGACCGTTGTCCCTTTGCTTCCCCTCATGTTCATTACAAATTCCAGGACACATTACACTTTACACACCAACTTTCAAGTAATTGGAGCACCATAAAACATTATAGGCTATTTTGTTTAGGAGTTGAGACATATTGTAACGGTGCAAGTGAGGGATGAGCAGGATACCTGCTTATCGCAGGATACAGTAGTATTAGCTTGGGGTTTATTTAAGCTTAACGAGAACAAGGCAACTCTGGAAAGACATCGACACACAACAACCATGATGCAGATGCACTTATATACGCACACACAAGACACAAGTACTACACATAACGATAATGGGACAATCAACACACAGGACAGAGTGAGGAAGGAGACAAGGGACCATGACACATATATTAGAAGTATAGTCGTTAGCATTTAGCATGTGCCTGTAATATTGACTAAGGACACCCTTACATTGCTATTCTGCAATATTTTTTCTTTGAAGATCAAATAGGCAAAAAGCTAAATAATTCTTCAGCTGTATTGTAGAAACACTGGATGTGTATACAGTATGAATGCTGTGTGAATGTACGTCATTCTGAACACTGCTATGTTTTATCTGTAATTAAAGTGAAAACTGAGTCATTTCATTTTTCTTTTTTTTTCCTTTTCATTAAAAACAAAAATTAATTTGCCTCTTATCAGAAAATTAACATTCTGCAGCAATGATAAACGGCAGTATCTGGGATACCACCACATCCATGCACCAAGACACACCCAGTGTTTTAACTATATATCTTCCAAGGAATCATTTTGCTAACTAGGTTCACATGGACAACATGCCTAGATGCAGAGGGAAAGAGGGACGGGCTAATGAAAGAAGGAGGGGCTAATGAAAGAAGGAGGGGCTAACGTTGTGAGTTCCCCATCCTTTAGCTTTAACTAGTTTAATACTCATTTCAGCTGCGTTTTCTTTACTGATCCCATATTGACAATTTTAGTTATTATGCCAATTCTCATAATCTTCATGCTGGTTTAACAAATTATTGTTTGACCTCTTTTGTTTGACCAAACAAAATGATATTGTTTGTACCTTTTCTATTATTTGTTGACAGGTAAAAGATACACTAGAAACAGGTACCTGTCATAAAATATGTAAAGCGTTCTTACATCAGAGGGTTATTTTAACATTTTAAACTATTATGTTTATGCTCATTTTGGTTAATAAACATGCTTACATAAATAGGTGATATGTCAGACCATACCTGTAGTGCCTAAAACAAAGTACGTATTAAAAGAAATCTCTCAACATAAGAAAGGTAGTATCAATGCATTTGATTCACATATTCAGTTCTTATTTTTTGTTTTATTTTTAAGGAAGAAAATTAATTTGACTGCACTGCCCTGTCAAAAGTGAACCTTGCACGTGCACGTTATAATGCGGAGGGTCAAAAGTGTCTCACCTCCAGTCATACTGCATCGTCGGAACTGGAGTGGGAAACGGTTGGGGAGGTGGTGGAGGGAGAAACCCACCTAACCACAACATAAAACCCGACCAGTTAACTCAAGGAAACAGAATTTTTATAGGTATAACATTTTCTGTAGTTTTAGAACATAAACTTTAACAGAACATTAGTTTACAACTGTTCTCTATCTGGGTTAGAACAAGGTGACCACTGGCACAAACATAACTGACTTACAGTAGAACTGACAGCATTCATTCCACTATAAAAGTCCCCCTCCCCTGTCCCATATCCTACCGCTAACTCCGGGCATAAGACCCTCATATCCAGGAAAAGAGTTGAACGTAGGTGGGGCTTGCATTCCGAACACTGGTTGATACATAGCTAGAAATACAAGAAAACGTTATGAAATTAGAGGGGTCAGTAGATGATCAATCAAATAGATAATGAGTACTGATAAATATAATTATTTTGTTGTTTGTTTCGTTTTGCACTCAATATAATCAACGCTTGTGAGAGCGTAAAGCGAACACAGTGCTATGTGCGTTGTTTTTGTCCGCCTTACCGTACAACACAAAACAAGCAACATGCGAAACGAGCGGAGAAACGCAAAAGATAGCGATTATGTTTCTACGGGACAGTGTTCAACAACTACATAAAATGAAAACAAACTTAAATACGCCGAAAATATAGTAATATAGTTTTACTTTACTTTACTTAAAATGTTCACATCTGCTTCACATGAACTTTTGGATGGCAACACGGTGCTTTATATTAAAGTAGCGGCAAGCGATTAAGATGAGATGAGAAACGAACTTTGTACACGTCTTTGTAAATTAGTGGGCCACAGAATTCCCGTTAGTCCGCGCAGACTAGTCAGGGTTGCTGGATCGGAATGCAGTTTCTGCAAACAAATAAAATTAAAATCATGCATAAACGAGAACCTCATGAAACGTACCTAGATTAACTGGATACGCCGTTAGAAATGTAGAATGAACTTTTTGTAGTTTTTTCTCCTTGTAGTGTTTTCTAAAGAATTGAGCAGATTATATTACTGAGGGACTCCGCCCCTTCTGCTCCCCACTTATTTGATAATTTTTTGTATCGTGTACATTCGGTTATAATTTTATCGTCTCCATTTTGTTCGCTCTCCAAATAACAAAAACTTTAAGGAAGGATATCAGTACAACACTGAAAACGTGGTAATACGCAAGACATCAAGGGTAAATTTAAATGTTCCACTAATACATGCAATTTTTAGGTCAAAATGTAATTCAGATTCAATAGTTCCATTTACATTTTCAATCTAGAAGACTTCTATTGATATTTCATTTACACACACACACATTTGAATGCTTTACTAATAGCTTTATTTAATTTAAAACGTGTTTCCCAATTTGAATGAACACGTTTCATGTGATCACGGAACAATAGTGTCAAAATGAGAATTGAAACGTTATTCGCCTAATATGCATTTGCACTCAGTGACAATGCGTTTGAAATGAAAATCACATTGTCTAGTGAACCTCATCAGATCTTTTCCCTCTCTGGACAGAAAACAAACTCGTATGGAAGTTTCAAAGTTGCCATGTAACAGCATCCTGTCCCCCCCCCCATACGGTATAAATATATATGCCATATCACCAGCAGGGGCAGAACTATAAAAAAAAAGGGAATACGAAAAGGAACAGGTTAAACCACAGAGTTTGTCTGCTTGGTCACATCACCCTCCATCTCTCCTGGATTGTCTCCTGGATTGTGTAATCCTCCATAACATCCTGGCGTCCCGTTCTGTGACCAGTTTGGAAGGCAAAGGCTGCAGTGCCTAATACCACCTAGTAATGCGCAAGTTCTGGTCCTTCATTGAATTTGAAAACTGGCATGGATTTTTTTCATCCCTTCCAAATTAGTAGCAGCAAGTTTTAATAT
Source organism: Brachyhypopomus occidentalis (assembly GCA_020368025.1). Classification (NCBI taxonomy): domain Eukaryota; kingdom Metazoa; phylum Chordata; class Actinopteri; order Gymnotiformes; family Hypopomidae; genus Brachyhypopomus; species Brachyhypopomus occidentalis. The sequence continues at coordinate 1,725,699 of JAGXOD010000024.1, read as the reverse complement.
TTTAGATCTAGTTTAGTTCTAATATTTACATTCTAAGACAACCAGCTGTTAACCTGGATATCAGTGCTTTGAACAGGTTTTGTAGGAGGAAGATAAACAGCTGGAATTTTCCAACCTCTTTCTGCAACATACAGCGAGTTACCAACATAGCTGTCAACTATGATAATTGATACACCACTTTAAATAGTGATATGTGTAGGGTGAGGACAGTGAGGTACTGTGGGTGGAGATGGCGACTGAGGAGAGAGAAACCTCTTGAAGTCAGGACCGCTGTGGGCCAGCACCTAATGCACAGGTGAGAATCTAAACAACATACACAGGGCTTTTAGGGTAGCAGTTCAATGACATTGTGTTGATGTTTCATAAAAGCTAGCTTCCATGTCAAGTGGATGCATGCTTATTTGGTTTAGCATGATCAAGGTCTCGCCATTGTAAGTGGGGTGTTGACACTTGCTTATGTTTATGTCTAGCAGTCTTATTAGTGTCATCCTCTCAGGGAGACTGGATTTCCCACTTTAAGGCAAGTGCGGTCAAAATGCAGACCGCACTCATGATTAAAGTTGAGGACGTTGGTGAATACCAGAACAATGAGCATTCCTGATAAGGAAAACTATGGACTACCTACAGTATATAATCTAGTGAAAAAGACTGCTGCTGAGAAAGCCAGAGAGGAAGGAAATGGAAGCGTTTGAGGAAAAGAGGATTAAACAATGCAACAAACAGGAAAAAGCAGAGCTGAAGAGAAAACTGAAGCAAGATGTGAGAAGCAGCAACTGAAACTTAAGCAAAAAGAGAGAGAGCAGAAAACTAAAGAAAAGGCTAAGGCAGCCAAAGGAGCGACCAAACGTGGCAAGAAAAAGCACGTGAGAGAAGAGAAAGAGGAGGGAAACTGGAGGGAAGATCAAGCTGGAGTCCTGCAGCGTCTGGTGGCTTCTCAGGAGAAGGCGAAGAAGAAATTGTGCATATTAATACACTGGATTGGGTGACCTACAATCACAAGACACTAGTTCAACCATAAACCAACCATCTATACCTCTCCCCTGACAGACCTGGACTGGCCTTACATACACGTCTCCTGCTCTATTCATTCCAGGCCATGCCACTCTTTCTCCTATTTAGGGGAAGACACTGTTTATCATTGACAATAAGCAGTAAATATAGAAGCCAGGAAAAGCTTAAATCATGCCATGCAAAAACTCACAAGATTAGCAGAGATCAAACTACAAGAACTCCATGAATACCAGTATATAGCAGTATATAGCAAGCTAGCAAAGTGTGCTGTTGCAATGAGAAGTAAATGCCAGCATTAACCGTTAAACCGATGAAAGTGAATGAACTGTTAAACAAGTCCAACAAATATCTCTGAAATTGTCACATTACCAAGCAAGTTTTTATTCTCTACCATCATCGTTCTTCTCTGCTTGCGATTCGGTGCATGAAAAGTCACTTTATACAAGTCATTCATAGCATTATGTTTTTCGCTCACCCAAGTACATCATATAGTTGTTACAATCTGATATTCCCTTAAATATCCCAGGCCCATTACGAGTATCATTTGAACAAAAACAGTCTGAAGCCTCAGAAACCATTGTTATCATATGTGAATTTACTTGATGAAGTATGAAAATATGGTAACTCCCTCAACCAAGAACAATCATACCTATAGGTCTAAACAGATGCACTGACAGAGCCACCACTGTATCTGCTACTGATATAGTAGCCACAATAGCGCATAAGATTGACACCGTCTTATCCACAAATTCTTTCCCATTATCTGAGGATATCCGATCTGGAAGTCCCCACCTGCTTATGACCTCTATACACAAAAACCTGGCAACCGACTATGTGTCATTCTGCTTGGTTGGACAAGCTTCAGGCCATCGCAAAAAAATCTATTCACGACGACTCGCATATGTCTCTGTAATGTAGTGTCCATGCTGTGCGGTCAATCATGTCCCTGACTGTGTATCTCTTCCATATTTGTCATGAGTTGGGTTTACCCTTTCCCCCGCCTCGGTTCAGCCCCTAATCCCGTTATGTTTCACCTGTGTCTCGCCTTTAAACCCCTCGCTTTTCCCTAGTCACCGTCGGTGTTCACTGCGGGTTTTTTGGCTTGCTCACTATTCTTATATCCTGTCACGTACTCATGGTTTGGGGTTGGTTTGGTTTCTCCTCACACCTCCCTCTCCTGAGCTTCGTCTGGTTGGTCTGTATTTCCTGGTTCATGTCATCCTGCACCCAGATTTCTCCTTTAGCTGTTCTGGGGCTTCTGGCGTGTGTTTTCTGTCTCGCCTCGTCCTCATTTTGAAAGCAATTATGTTGTTTAGTTAGGTTTCGGTTTCTTCTTTGCTTAGTTCTGGTAAACGTCCTCCTCATTTTGTCTGTCGTATAGGTTGTTTTTGTGTATAGTCGGTCTAGTATTTAACCCTGAGTAGTTGCTGTTTTGTGTAAGTGTACTGTTTACTTATTGTCATGAACCGTCGTTTCGCAAGCGTGGTTCCCACTCTTATGTCGTGTGTCCCATTCTTCCATACCTGATGAGAATCTTGTAAATAAACTATATTCTCCTCGCAATTGTGTCCGCCCACTCCTCTATGTCCAGCTCGTTACAATCTCTTACCCTCAAATGTGGTTTTATGATGTCAACAAACATCCACAACTAACTCACGCATAGGACCTCTCAGAGTTGGAATGTAACCAGGAGGAACCATCACATCCCTCCGAGCATTGTTTGTCAGACAGATAGATCCGCCAAAAACATAATCATTTGTTCAAGCAGACATGGTGCCCCCAAATCATACTCCTTTGTATTCTTTCTCCTGACTTCCCCCTTGCAACATGAGCTAACCCATGTGCCTCCTGTAACCTCTTTTTGATCGTCTCAAATTATTAATCTTGCTTAACAAGTACATTCACAAACCTTCTTTAAATCCATATCACGTGTCACTGCACACACTCTAAACACTCCTTTCTCTCTTAAACACACATTTGAATCTTAATTTTTTTTCTTCTGTAATATGATTATCTTCATAGATCTTATGTACTTTTCTTAATAAGTGCGACACAACACTCTAAACACTAAACCTGTTACAACCAAACCTGTTACAACTGTGGTTGATTTAGTGGAGATAAACTTTGTATAACCAGAGCTGCATCTTCTCCTTGTTAGCCACCAGTTGTGTTTGGTTGTTTCCTGAGGATCACTTTGCTTTGGTCATGTTCCTTCTTCCTAAATATCTTTTCTTGATGGGATATATGATCTGTCAACACTATTTGCTATGCATCCAAGGTCAACCACTTCTGCTAGTTTGCTCCTCACTGGTAAGAACAGCCCCTTCTGTATATTTTGGCTCGCAAATTTGACTGCTCCATTTGATATGAGTCTGGATCATTTCCTGTTACGTTTCTCCTGACTTGATGGACACTGGACACATATGCCCTCGGGATTTCTTCCTGTCGCAGTGGTTCGAAGAGAATATTAACAGCATGCACATTTTTTGGGAATGTGTCTCTCAGTGCTTTTCACACTCAACCTCTATTTGCAGAAAACAGCACTGGATCATTCACAGCAGTCCCCACAATCAATTCAGTCCCGCTTTCTGAATAATCTCTTCCATAGCTGGAAGCCCTAGGAGATTAGCCAAAAGTCTCTCAACATCTCCTATGTCAACCTGCGTTTCCACCATGATCTCTTCCAACTTAGAAATCCAAGGATGTGCTCCATCCTGAAGAGTAGGCAAGTATATCTGACATGTCTGTATTCTGCCAAGGCTTGTACTCCACATTCTGTCCATGAATGACTACTGGACACATCATCTTGGGTCTTTTCCCTTTTCTTGAGCATAATGCATATTTAATTCTGATTGGGTGGGGCTTCTTTTCGTAGATTTCTTCTGTATCTGCAACTTTTGCTATTGGTTTTCCAGTGTTCTACGGGTTTACGAACTGGTAGATTTTTCTAGATATGAAAGGTAATGATCCTTCAACCTACCTCTTAAAGCTCTCCTGTACTGGATGTCACTGGGAAAAACCCTCTTGAAGATGAAGAACCCTTGAACTCCAGATCTCCATCTTCTGAGTCTTATTTCCTCCATGTTTCATCTCCCCTCTTTTCCACAATCATCAGAATTCTCATGATCTTGTCAGATCTTGACTGATCACTGGGACCTTCTCATACGTTGGGGGTCACTTCACCTCCTCTCTGTGTTTTCCCCTCGTTTCCTTACTTTTGATTTGCCTTATACATGGACACAAGCACCTGCACTTATTACATCTGGGATAAGGGCCTCCTCCAGTTGTCATGGTTTATCTATGTCAGGCCAAAACATAAGCCATTTGTCTGATATCTTTGTTATGCCTTTAACTAAAGGGTTATTCTTCTATACTACATAAACAGGTATAATTGCTTTTACCATTTTACTGTCCTTTTTTACATTGTAATAACTCCCTTACTTTTCCATATTGTAAATTAAACTAATTACAAAGACTGAGGATACTACTGAGACTTCCCAAGACTGACTGATGTGCCCTAAAGTAAGTTTAGGTGACAATTTACAGTGGTAAAAAAACTCCTCTGTCAGCATATGTCCGGTTAGAAAGAGGAGAGAAGTTCTAGGGTCTCTAGGCTAAACTGAAATGAGGTTTCTTAGCATTGTTAGCAGGATAGCTACGTGGCTGCAGAGGCTTATAATGTGAGGTATAAACATCAGAGTATTCCTTTTTGTATGGACGTTCACTGAAGCCTACGCTAAGGCTAACGTCTCGTACAAGTACTGCACTGAACCTGAGTTAGCCAGCCATGATGCTAATAGCCTGATCAAGAGCTAGCATTCGAGGGAACGCAAGACCGTGGCCGTGGTTGTCGTGTAATTTAAACTAAAACTTCTGGATTTTCAGTGAACAACTGGTTTTGTTTCTGCGTTTGAATGTATTTGTGTGTGTATCTAGCTCATGGAATATACTTGCAGGGGTTTTTTTGTTTTGTTTTGGTTGGGGGGGGGGGGCAAATGGACAATGGATGGGGCAATGGGGGCAAATGGATTAATTGTGTCCATTTAATTAACCTATTGGGGAGTGTGTATGAAAAGGAAATGTGTATGGAGTGTGTATGGGGGGGGGGGGGGGGGGGGTATGAAAAGGAAACTCCTCTCTGCTGCGCCTAAAGCGGCTAAAGCGATCGATCACCAGTGGGTGGCGCCAGAGTGAACTAGTAACTCACTGCATCATAGATGTAGATCAGAGATAAATAAACTAGATTTGTTTCAGCGTGAGAAATCGGATGTATGGCGTGTGAGTGTATGAAGACAGTCAAATGCGTGTGTATCACGCTCATTGGGTGAGAGTTGGCAACCCTGTATACTTGTGTGTGCACCTAGCTCATGGAATATACTTGTGTGTGTGCACCTAACTCATGGAATATACTTGTGTGTGCACCTAACTCATGGAATATACTTGTGTGTGTGCACCTAACTCATGGAATATACTTGTGTGTGTGCACCTAACTCATGGAATATACTTGTGCACCTAGCTCATGGAATATACTTGTGTGTGTGCACCTAACTCATGGAATATACTTGTGTGTGTGCACCTAACTCATGGAATATACTTGTGTGTGTGCACCTAACTCATGGAATATACTTGTGTGTGCACCTCATGGAATATACTTGTGTGTGCACCTAACTCATGGAATATACTTGTGTGTGTGCACCTACTTGTGTGTGTGCACCTAACTCATGGAATATACTTGTGTGTGCACCTAGCTCATGGAATATACTTGTGTGTGCACCTAACTCATGGAATATACTCATGGAATATCATGGAATATACTTGTGTGTGCACCTAACTCATGGAATATACTTGTGTGTGTGCACCTAACTCATGGAATATACTTGTGTGTATGCACCTAACTCATGAATGTTTGTCCTTGGCTCCTTGTCTAGCCTCATGCATTCAGGTTTTTGTTTGGTATTCATGCCGGATTCCCTGGGTAACTTTTCTGGTCTACTTCTGCTACTTATTTCAATGTCCTGGTCTTTATTACCTTCTGTGCTTATGCTGCTCTGGTCTGTGTTTGGGTTCTGATAGTTTTCCTTGTGTTGTGTATGCCTCCTTAAAAACCACTCTGTGATCTTAGAATGAACAGTTACCACATCCTAGAATGGGTGAGATGATTGGACAGTTAATTTAATTTCTTTCCTACCTTCTTGAAGTCAAACTACTAAAATGTTTTTATCTAATTGGTTCATATATGATGTCTAAGAAATACAATTAAGAGTAGTTAACCATTTGTTTACAATATGCATGAGGTAAACAACACACACATGAATTGGTCAGGAGTGATAATGCCAATTAATGATTAAATAAAGAAGAGAAATAAGGAAACGATGGAGAAGAAACTAATACAACCAAGCATCACAACTTTAGGGTTATATTAAGTTAACCAAACAACATCTGATTACCATTTGACATCAGAGTAAATGCAAGCTTCCATTGCTAAATCAAATTCCCTCTCGCAAGTGTGTGTGTACTTACTAGTGTAACGAGTGCGTGAGGCTGGAGGATGCGGAGACGAGTTGTAAATAACACACACAAGTTTTTTTGGGAATTGCAGGGGGCAGGAGTCCCTCGTTGGCTGGCGGGGCCGATTAGCCCAGACTCACAAAGACGAGCACAGGACGAGACGAACACACACAATATATACATTCCATATTGTAAATTAAACTAATTACAAAGACTGAGGATACTACTGAGACTTCCCAAGACTGACTGATGTGCCCTAAAGTAAGTTTAGGTGACAATTTACAGTGGTAAAAAAACTCCTCTGTCAGCATATGTCCGGTTAGAAAGAGGAGAGAAGTTCTAGGGTCTCTAGGCTAAACTGAAATGAGGTTTCTTAGCATTGTTAGCAGGATAGCTACGTGGCTGCAGAGGCTTATAATGTGAGGTACAAACATCAGAGTATTCCTCTGTAAATATGCAGAGGAATTGTAACATAAGCACCATGTGCACCATGTAACATAAGCACCATGTGCAGCACATTAGACTAACGAGATGAGTGAACACACACAACCAGCCACGCCCACAGACGTACATATAAGGACACGGACTATATTAACACACGCCCAAAGGGAGGGATCCGGAGCTGTACCATGACAATTACAACATTGTAACGTTTCAAGAGACGCGAGGAAGCAGGATGCTGAATGGAGGAGCAGGTTACAGGTCTTTTTATTGGAAGAGCGACACCAAAACAACATAGCAGGACTCATTAGATCAACAGCTGACCATCACATAGACAAACATGCACGCTTAAATAAATGAACTAAAACAAGACACGAGTGCTACACATAACGTTAACAAGACAAGAGGCAGGTGCGATGAATAACACGAATGACACAGACGAACACACACCCACCACACACGTAAATGACCATATATGGATAGACAAACACATGGACGTGCCTGGAGGGAGAGGCTGTACCGTGACATAAGTACAGTGGCAACAGAATGAAAATGGAAAAGTTTAATCTTTGGATAACTAGTTTGTAGTTAATCCGACTGAATATATAATTCAGTAATACAGACCTGCAAGGGAACATATTTAGTCTTGATAAATATTTCTGACCACTCATGAATATTTCTATATTGTCTATATTTATAATTTATTGGGAAGAAAGGAAACTTATTTTTTTCTTATTTTAAAGGAAACAACTGAAATGTGATTCCACTCTTAATGTCACGTTTAATTTATGCATGCAGACACCATTTGCCTCCATATATTGGCATAAAAAAATCAAATATTAGCAAAAGTAAATGTTTTTTAGTACCCCACCACAATGGCCACCAACCCAACCCCCAAAATACAGCAGGATGATGTATATGCATGCATAGTGTGTGTGTGTGTATATATATATACAGTCCTGCTCATCATTATTGGCACCCATGAAGTTTAAGTACATATTGTGGAATATCCCCTGAAAAAAGTAATTGACTGAAACAGTTTTTTTGTATAGAGCACTCAAATTTAAAACAAAAAAGAAAATTACAAACAACAATTTAAAGCAAAAAAACAATGTGAGGGAAAAACAGAAAAAACCTAAAGCTTGATGTGGCACTGGTATTGGCACCCTTTACACTAAATTAGTATGGAAACACATTTTCGATCACCTGTGGCAAATGATAATCACCTGTGACAAATTATCAGTGCCCATGTGACATGAATTAGCCAATGAATGATGACTTCAGGGTTTTAAAAAGCCAAACCTTGGGCCATGTTCTTTTGTTACAATGGTGAAGACAAAGGAGCTATGCGAGGACATCAGAAGTGCTATTATTAGCAAACACAAGACTTCCAAAGGGTATAAGGCCATCTCTAAAGACCTTGGTATCCCTGTTTCAACAGTGCGCAATGTTATTAAGAAGTTTGCCAAGCATGGAACTGTCAAGAACCTTCCTGGACGTGGTGGAAAGAGGAAAATTGATGAGAGAAGTCTTCGAAGGTTGGTGCGAATGGTGGAAAAAGAACCAAGGCAAACATCCAAAGAACTGAAGGTCAAACTGGAACAGTCTGGGGTCATGGTTTCAACAAGTACCATACGCCGCACACTAAACCAAGCAGAGCTTTATGGGCGAAGGCCAAGGAAGAAACCATTGCTGAAGAAAAGACATAAAAAGGAACGACTGATCTTTGCCAAAGAATACCTTGACAAACCACAATCCTTCTGGGAAAATGTTCTGTGGACAGATGAAACAAAAATAGATCTTTTTGGCAATGCAAAGCAACAGTTTGTTTACAGACGGCGCAATGAAGCTTATAAGGAAAAGAACACCCTACCAACAGTTAAGCATGGTGGAGGATCCATAATGCTGTGGGGTTGCTTTGCTGCGTCTGGTACTGGAGGCCTTGACCGTATCACAGGAATCATGAAATCTGAGAATTATCAAGAGATTTTAGAGCGTAATGTCCTGCCCAGTGTAAGAACACTTGGTTTGAGTCGAAGATCATGGGTATTCCAGCAAGACAATGACCCAAAGCACACGTCCAAAAGCACACAGGAATGGTTTAAAAGGAAAAAATGGACTGTTTTAAAATGGCCAGCAATGAGTCCTGACCTCAATCCCATCGAAAATTTTTGGGGTGAGTTGAAATCTGCCATTGGGAAAAAGAACCCTGCAAACATTCAAGAGCTTTAACAAACTGCAAGGGAAGAGTGGGAAAAAATACCAGCTGAGAAGTGCAAGAAGCTTATAGATGGCTACAAGAAAAGTTTGGAGGCTGTAATCAAAGCCAAAGGGTGTGCAACCAAATATTAACAAAGGGTGCCTTTATTGCTGCACATGCTGTTTATTCTGTTTTGTCTTTAAAATTGCAACATGCAAGTTGAAACACAATGTTTTATTTGTTGTATTACTTTGAACCTCCAATTAAAAAATCCTGAAGATATAACTTTGGTACATTTATATTTATTTCTGTAGATATTGTCAGGTTATGCAATAAAGGAAGGGGTGCCAATAATGGTGCGCAGGACTGTATATATATATAATGTATGTATGTTTTTTTTTTTTTTTTACACACACACGTCACAGGTTTTCATATAGGTAATATATACCTACACAGGTATAGTTATAGTAAACTTATAGCTGTCTCCACAGGTTACTATATAGGTAATATAATGTACTTCCACAGGAACATGTAGAGCTAAAGTATGCCTATAGATGTTTCCACAGGTTACTATATAGGTAATATAATATACTTCCACAGGCACTTGTAGAGCTAAAGTATACCTATAGATGTTTCCACAGGTTACTATATAGGTAATATAATGTACTTCCACAGGCACTTGTAGAGCTAAAGTATACCTATAGATGTTTCCACAGCTTTTCAGTTGGATGGACTATATAGATAAAAGATAATAGTTTGGTATAAGCCCATCAGCATAGACCACAACAACGACGAATATGTAGTTCCTCTGTTGTAACTATGCAGTGGTAAGACACATGCAAATATTATGTTGCATCATTTAGTAGATGTTTAACCAAGTTTAAAACTGACTGCGTTATATATGTTAGTAAATCACACATTATACATATGCATAGCAAATCATAGTTCAGTAGACATGTTTAACGGTCTGCATATGACTCTTAATATTAAATCTACTTTTTCCAGTTATTGTAATACAGAGATGACGATATTAGAGGTAATAATAGAGGCTGTATATTTAAACAGAGGTGGATGTAAAACACCATGTGCAAGTCTCCAGTCTTTACCTCCACGTCTCAAGTCGTGTCTCGAGTGTGGAAGGCATCATGCAGATCAGCTGCAGTCAGACTTTGGGGACAAGCTGCCGCACGGGCCAGTCAAGCTGTGTGTGATCAATGTGTCCGGCTGATGAGCTGCGTGGAAATAAGGCTAAAGGGCTAATCGTTATGCTGATCCCCCTACCCCAAGCCTCCTCCTTGACACATGAGGCCAAGCAATGCATCTTGCACTAACCGCCCTTCTCAGCAAATCTGCATACATATCCATGATTGGCTGCTGTTTGTGATTGACAGGGCAGTGAAGCCTCTCTTTCATCTAGAGTGCAGTGCCAATTTGAGCAAGAGTAGTTTTATAAATGAATTCATATTAATCTCCCACTGGTTGTATATATGCTTATATGTAGATGTTTTACAGTATAACGCAGCAACATTTGGCCGGATAGTCGTCCGCCTTCACTTTTGACTCAGTACCGTAGACAAAGTAAAAATACGGTTTTCCTTTCCACTGGTAGGCCACTTTGGTGATGGGAATCAGCTCGACGCTTTGTTGCTGAAATACAGAGAATATTCTGAATTAGTTCCCACAAGGACGTTCTCGGGAGAGAAATCTGCTTTTACACAGGTAGCTCAATCACAAAATCTCCTCCGTCATGCGGCGCAACTGAATTGCAAACACGGCAGGTACCTGTTGCATGATACGACCTGTCTGGGAATATTTGTTGCGATGCTCAAGGACCATTTTATTAGCTGCTTCAGTCAGACCAGGGTGGGGGAATCCAGTTAATGGATACACCTGGAATTACAAGAACAGTAATAAGGAAAATGCAGAAGTGTTCTGCACATTGTGTAAGGACATGTATCATGTTTGATCATGTTTATTATTGCACTTGTTTTGTGTTATGGTTTTACTTATTTCTAGGTGTCAGCTTCTACGTATCAGCATTGAAACCTGTATTTCAAAAGCATTCTAGTACAAATGTCTGTACTTGCCACGATACATACTATGAATAAAGCACATTTTTGTAAGTCGCCGTGGATAAGAGCGTCTTCTAAATACCAAAAATGTAAATGTAAGCATGGGTTGTTTTGCAAAATTTAAGCAGGACAGTATTCAGTATTCACAAAAACTAAAATATTTCATATAATCACAGAATCAGACATCGGTGTTATTATTTAACAATTGCTGTAGAAGTTCATATTGTCTAACCATTGGCTGGGTGTCTTTGAAGAGCGGTTTTCCAGACACTGCACCCAACTTCGTTATATTCAGACCACTTGAGTGATCTGCCACAAAGTCCTCCACATTGTTTTTCCTGGTGTGAACAGTGCAGGTTTTTTCAAATCCTTCTTCTTCAGTAAAATCTGCATTTTTTTTGTCATTATACTTCAGACTCATTTCTCAGATATTAATCATAAAAAAATATTCAGTTATTACAATAATTTTAAATAAAGTGAATGGTGTGTATATTTAAATTGACATGAAACATACAAGCGTGAGGAATAAAGATCTGAACCCCTGGCGTGTAAGGGGTGCTAAATGGTATGTGAGATTTAAACAGGAATTAGGATTGAGATGAAGGTGCGTTACCACTCCACTGTAAGCTTGATGTACGAGAGCAGCTGCCGTTTCCCTTTACAGGTCTCACATTCCTTGGTTCCCTGACCTGAACAGTCAGAACAGCTGGAAAGGCCACAGGACGTCCAGGAACAATTAGGATCTAAATCACAGTCCTGGTAATTATTGTGTAATAGCTTATGTACATGTACTTGTGTTTTGCTGTATTTTTCCAGCTTCTGCTCCCATGTGAAGGAGTATCCTGCATGGCATATTTAAATATGGTCACATGTCGAATGTAGGGATACACCGAAATTAATATTTCTATACTCATTGAACTATATACACTACCAGTCAAAAGGTTGGACAAAGCTACTCAGTTTATTTGTATTATTTTTGACAAGCAAGGAAGATGCCAAACCAATGAAAGGAAACATTATACTCTAGTAAACATTAGATTCTTTGAAGTAACTGTCCTATATTTTGATGACAGCTTCACACACTCTTGGTGTTAACCAACTTCATGAAGCAGCACCTGTGTTGCTTCTCCATCAGTCCTGAAGACGTTCTCACACATGCAGAGACCTTGTAGAGTGAGGAACTAAAGTTCTGAAATGAAACCGTTTGCTGAAGGTGCATTTAAAGGTGTGTGTGTGTTTGTGAAGGAGAAAGACACTAATGATTGTTAACTTAGCTGCTCTGTTCTGTTTTCTGTTAGTTTGGCCCAAATGTTTGAAAAATCTTGAAAAAATATCTGGGAGCTCGACTGCTCAGGTGTGTAAAATAACATGTTAATGTTACACTAGAGCAGTTAGCTTTAGCCACACAGCTAAGGAGTAAAAGACCCGCTCTGGACTATAGAATCATTAAAAACATAATTTTTCGGTATAAATGAAGGCCTTTTCACTTATTATTGGGGTTTGGATTTGGCCATTTTCAGACAGATAATTTCAGTTGCAGAATTTTCGGTGCATCCCCAAGTCGAATGGATGTATAACTGATAAACCTGCCAATCATGTCATCTCCCAACCGTTGTTGAGATATCGTAGTCAGGCTGTGTGGCGTCCAGCGAGTCCGTGTTGGCTACAGCAGTAAAGCAGCGTCAGTGTCAGTGCAGCAGCCCCAGGACTGTGCAAACGTGTGTTGACGTACTTGTTTTTCCCTGTGCCGTTGCATGAAGCACACATTTCCTCCCCAGAGCCGTGCCCAGCTCCGCTACACGATGAGCACGTTGTCTGCAATCACACAATGCAAGGGTTCATTCCAAATCAATATATAGTTTAAACAGAACGAAAATCCATCCATCCATTCATCCATCCATTTTCTTCCGCTTATCCGGGTCCGGGTCGCAGGGGCAGTAGCCTAAGCAAAGAGGCCCAGGTTTCCCTCTCCCCAGCCACCTCTTCCAGCTCTTCTGGGGGGGGATACCAAGGCGTTCCCAGGACAGCCGAGAGATATAATCTCTCCAGCGTGTCCTGGGTCTTCCCCGGGGCCTCCTCCCAGTTGGACATGCCCAGAGCGCCTCCCTAGGCAGGCGCCCAGGTGGCATCCGAACCAGATGCCCGAACCACCTCAGCTGGCTCCTCTCTACGTGGAGGAGCAGCGACTCTACTCGAGCCCCTCCCGGATGACTGTGCTCCGTACCTTATCTCTAAGGGAGAGCCCAGACACCCTGCGAAGAAAACTCATTTCGGCCGCTTGTATTCGCGATCTCATTCTTTCGGTCACTACCTAAAGCTCGTGACCATAGGTAAGAGTCGGAACGTAGATTGACCAGTAAATTGAGAGCTTTGCCTTTTGGCTCAGCTCTCTCACCACAACGGTCCGGTACAGCAACCGCAATACTGCACCCGCAGCACCGATCCGCCTGTCAATCTCTCGTTCCATCCTTCCCTCACTCGTGAACAAGAACCCGAGATACTTAAACTCCTCCACTTGAGGCAAGGACTCACTCCCGACCCAGAGAGGGCACTCCACCCTTGTCCGACTGAGTACCATGGTCTCAGTTTTAGAGGTGCTGATTCTCATCCCGGCCGTCTCGCACTCGGCTGCAAACTGATCCAGCGAGAGCTGTAGGTCTCGGCCTGATGATGCCAACAGGACCACATCATCTGCAAAGAGAAGGCGTGGAATCCTGAGGCCACCAAACCGAACCCCCTCCGCCACTTGGCTACGCCGAGAAATTCTGTCCATAAAAGTTATGAACAGAATTGGTGACAAAGGGCAGCCTTGGCGGAGTCCAACTCCCACCGGAAACCAGTCTGCCTTACTGCCGGCCATGTGAACCAAACTCCTGCTCCGTTTGTACAGGGAATGGATAGCCCGTAGCAACGGGCCTCGTACCCTATACTCCCGGAGCACCCCCCAGAGGAATCCCCGAGGGACACGGTCGAATGCCTTTTTCAAATCCACAAAGCACATGTGGACTGGTTGAGCAAACTCCCATGCACCCTCTAGGACCCTCGCAAGGGTGAAAAGTTGGTCCAGTGTTCCACGACCAAGACGGAACCCACATTGTTCCTCTTGTAACTGAGATTCGACTATTGAACGGACTCTCTTCTCCAGAACCCCTGCATAGACCTTACCGGGAGGCTGAGAAGTGTGATCCCCGATAGTTGGAGCACACTCTCCGGTCCCCTTTCTTAAAAAGGGGAACCACCACCCCGGTTTGCCAGTCCAGAGGCACTGCCCCCGATGTACACGCGATGTTGCAAAGACGTGTCAACCAAGACAGTCCCACAACATCCAGAGCCTTAAGGAACTCAGGATGGATCTCATCCACCCCGGAGCCTTGGCACCAAGGAGTTTCACAACTACCCTGGTCACCTCAGCCCTAGTGATGGGCTAACCCTGTCCGAGTCCTCTGGTTCTGCTTCCTCTATGGAAGACGTGGTGGTGGGATTGAGAAGATCCTCGAAGTATTCCTTCCACCGCCTAATGACATCCCCAGTCGAGGTCAGCAGATCCCCAGCCTCACTGTATACAGTGTTGGTCAGGAACCGCTTTCCCCTCCTGAGTTGCCTGACGGTTTGCCAGAACCTCCTCGGAGCCGAAAAGTCACTTTCCATGGTCTCACCAAACTCTTCCCACACCCGAGTTTTTGCCTCTGCGACAGTCAAAGCCGCGATCCGCTTGGCCCCCTGTACCTGTCTGCTGCCTCCAAAGTCCCACGGGCCAACCAGGCCCGATAGGACTCTTTCTTCAGCATGACGGCCTCCCTTACCCGAGGTGTCCACCACCGGGTTCTGGGATTGCCGCCACGACAGGCACCGACAACCTTGCGGCCACAGCTCCGATCTGCTGCATTGACAATAGAAGCACGGAACCAAGCCCACTTAGACTCAATGTTTCCGGCCTCCCTCGGGATGCGGTCAAAG
Source organism: Brachyhypopomus occidentalis (assembly GCA_020368025.1). Taxonomy (NCBI): domain Eukaryota; kingdom Metazoa; phylum Chordata; class Actinopteri; order Gymnotiformes; family Hypopomidae; genus Brachyhypopomus; species Brachyhypopomus occidentalis. The sequence goes on along the minus strand of JAGXOD010000024.1, from coordinate 1,710,510 downwards.
CTTTGTCGGATGTGGGAGTTAAAGACCTTTCTGACAGGTTCCTCTGCCAGACGTTCCCAGCAAACCCTCACAGTACGTTTGGGTCTGCCAGGTCTGTCCGGCATCCTCGCCCGCCATCTGATCCAACTCACCACTAGGTGGTGATCGGTTGACAGCTCAGCTCCTCTCTTTACCCGAGTGTCCAAGACACACGGTCACAAGTTCGACGATACGATTACAAAATCGAACTGCGACCTAAGGTGTCCTGGTGCCATGTACACTTATGGACACCTCACACCTCTGTGCTCAAACATGGTGTTCGTTATGGACAAGCTGTGACGAACACAGAAGTCCAATAACAGAACACCACTCGGGTTCAGATCGGAGAGGCCGTTCCTCCTAATCACGCCCTTCCAGGTCCTACTGTCATTGCCCATGTGAGCATTGAACCCCCAGCAGAACAATGGAATCCCCAGAAGGGGCACCTTCCAGTACCCCCTCCAAGGACTCCAAGAAGGCCGGGTACTCCGAACTGCCATTCGGTGCATAAGCACAAACAACAGTCAGAGCCCGTTCCCCGACCCTAAGGCGCAGGGAAGCAACCCTCTTATCTACTGGGGAAAACCCCAACACACAGGCAGCAAGCCGGGGAGCTATGAGTAAGCCCACTCCAGCCCTCAGCCTTTCACCCTGGGCAACTCCAGAAAAGAATAAAGTCCAGCCTCTCTCGAGAGGATTGGTTCCAGAACCCAAACTGTGTGGGAGGTGAGCCCAACTATATCTAGTTGGTATCTCTCAGCCTCACACACCAGCTCAGGCTCCTTCCCACCCAGAGAGGTTACGTTCCATGTCCCAAGAGCCAGCTTCAGTAACCGAGGGTCGGTACGCCAAGGCCCCCGCCTTCGGCCACCGCCCAAACCACAGAACGAAAATAAGACAAAGAATTTTTTTTTAAATATGGAATAAAACATTTCAACATGTATTCTGTGAAATTGGACATACTGTATGTAGAATAAATATTCATATTGATCTATAGATATGAAATATGATGCAAGTGGCTCAGCCTGGATTGTCATTCAGAAAGTTGAGCCCCAACCTCAGCATTCCCATAATTCTGTGCTGGTTATAGTCATTTTGCATATGCAGACGGAAGCATTCTATGTTCACTTTAAATATTTCACGGTTCATATATACACATGTTCACTATTTATTGTACTTGGCATACAATAAAATAAATGAAAGTTCAGAATAACTTACAGAACCAGCACCAGCACATTTCTTACACTGAATCCTTCCTGTTGCTGAACATGGTTCACATGGCTATGAGAGAAAGAGATTCAAAGGATGAGTAAATACCTGTTTTTGCAGCAAACATGCAAACATACAACATTGTCATAGTTACTGTGTAAAGTGAAATGAGACTGCCATGTCGATTTGTGTATGCCTGTCTGCCAGTGTCCAATATCTGACATTAGAAAGAATGCTATTAGCATATGTTTATTATGCTGTTTATTAGCATATGTTTAAGTATTGCTGGACATGAGTACATCATTTAAACTGGAAATAGTTTTGGACATGATTTGTATATTACCAGCAGTGTTAGTAAAGAATCTCATATTTGTAGTCCCATGTGAGCAGGGCCATGTAACTTCTTTATATCCTCCCACTGAACAGGGCTCATGCTGTTACATTAAAGCTTATAGTTTTCAATATAGCTAATGGAGAACATTTGAATGATGTCACTGCACAGCCTCCAAAATCAACAGGCAGGGACCCCCAAGGCACCCACCCCCTAGCCACACCCCTAAGGGACCCACCCCCTAGCCACACCCCCACCTAGCCACACCCTCAAGGCACCCACCCACCTAGCCACTCATGATATTCAGTCTTTGGTTGTTTTCTGCTGATCTGCCACCCAGCGGTTATCTAGGAGTCACACATTGTGACACAACAGCCAATCACATGAGTTATCGGCTGAGTGATTGCAAAAATGAGCTTTGGTTTCAGGGGCCAGGACTGAATTTCAGGAACGTAGTTAAGCCATAACTGCATGATGCAAGACTTTGTTATTAAACGCAGCCCGTTTAGCAGGCCTTACCTTGATCGACTGCGAGTTGGGGATTTCAAGTTCCTGCCGATTGTCTTTAAACACGACGGGGGCCTTAACCGGCATTTCCCATGCTCCAGGGGGAGGCTGTGCGAAAGGGTTCACCGTCTGACCTTTTGCCAAAAATATCACAAATCACAGCAATAAGAGCACCATCACCTGGAAGCAAATAACCGATTCCTCTCAGAACTTTCCGGAAGCATTGTTACCTTCATAGGGCTTTGTGGCCCATTCGGTTTTCCGGGACTCCGTGAAGGTCTCCAGGCGATACTGCGGAAGAGGGAGGGCAAAGGTCACGTGTGCTCACCTCAATAATAAAGCAGAGTGGGGCAACAGGGGAGAGACTGAAATTCAGGCAGGTGTTTTTGTTTGACATGCGTGTCCTCGGGAGGGGAGCTACAGTCATTTCTGTCTGCAGCTTGAAAAACATGTTTTATGCCCATCGTCAAGTAAACACAAATGTTCTTATTCTCTGGGTTAGGAAGCCACTGTATTTAATATAGCTATTCGGTGTGTAAATTACACGGTAGGTGTTGAACTGTTCCATGCTGGTAATCACGCCATCTTTCGCTGGATCGGAGGAATAACAGCACTGGTTGTTTGCGAAGTCGATGAAGGCCTCCCTGGCAGACTCCTCAGAGAGGCTAGGAATGCTGGAGAGAAGAAGCAAGAATCCGTATAAACAGTCAGATGCTGCTGAGCTCCATACAGAGTGAAAATGAAACATAACCCTTCTGTTTGCTGCCCCTCCCACCATGTTGAGTATGCACTCCCAAGTAACTGGAGAACCATGAAAAACGTTGACGCGTTACGTTAGTCTTTAGCATGAGAGTGCGATGTTGAGCACAAACATGTTCCAACTACATGTTCTGCTAAACCGGAAGTGTTTCTTACCCGCCCAAACACCTCATTTCAAAGCTAACTGGTATTACACTCAGTTTTCATGGTGTTTCACGGTCATCGGTTGCTTGCAACCTCAGTGTATTTTTTTGACACATACACTTCGAACCACACATCAAGTCACTGGTCAACATTGGTCCAATACGGTCTGTGCTTACTAAGATGCAGAAATCCTGTTACGTCAAGGCCCCCAAATTATGGAATACCGCCATCTCTCCAACAGAGATGCAAGGACAACAGTCACTCTCCTCCTAATCTGAACTTAACACAGCTTTTCTTTCAACATTTCCATTCCTTGACTAGTTGGTATTGTTTTGCCTTTCGTCTGTTGGGTCTTTTGTCTGTATTGCTCTCATCTTAGTTTTTGTTTCTGCTATTATTATATTATTATTATAATATTATTTTTATTATATTATTATTATAATATTGACTAATGACACCCTTACATTGCCATTTTCCCAAGTTTTATTTTCTTGGAAACACCAAACCACAAATGAGATCTTTTTTACGTTCCTTTTTGAGGGGTTTCTCCCTTCAAGGTATTAATACTAAATTAGCAGACTTTTCATGAAGTGAGTGACATTTGATGATCAAACAGGGAACAAGCTAAATTATTCTTCAGGACCTGTACTGAACATTTCATGTGCGCAATGACCGTGTACATTACGTTGGGTACCCTTATCTTTCTAGTCAAAACAAAAAGCATAAAACAGATCTTATCAGATAACGGCAAACTGCAGATAATAAGCAACGGTATCTGTCATACCACACTCCCACACACGATGGCATCTACACACACACACCGTTTTGAACTAAATGCAATTTACTTAATAGTAATAATAGCGTTTTAATTAACGTTTTCATGGTTTTTGGTTTATTTTTAAGGAAACATTATTTTTTCTGCACCGTCCTTCAGTATCAGAAGTGCCCCTTGCAGTTGCTTTCAGAGGCAAACCCAAACGTGCATTTTATAACGCACAGGTGCAACACGAGATGGGAGACGTGTCCAAATGAAGGATCCTCACCTCCAATCCTGCTGCGCGGTCGGGGCTGGGGTGGGAAACGGTTGGGGAGGTGGAGGAGGGAGAAACCCACCTAACCACAACATAACACCGTAAGAGGAACCATAAAACACTAAAACCCGACGAGTTAACTGAAGGATTTTTTTATACAACATTAACATTTCGATAGTTTTAACACAAACAGCGTAATATTACTTTACAACTGTTGTCTCTGTGCAATAAGGCGGTAGACCACTGCTTCAATCGTGTAACTAATTTTCTAATTTATTCCACTATAAAAGTCCCCCTCCCCTGTCCCATCTCCTACCGCTAACTCCGGGCATAAGACCCTCATATCCAGGAAAAGAGTTGAACGTAGGTGGGGCTTGCATTCCGAACACTGGTTGATACATAGCTAGAAAAACAAGAAAACCACAAGACGCAATCAGGGAGTGAATTGACACGCAATCTAAAAAAATAGAGGTACAAGGCAGATGATTAATCAAGCGTTCGATAGATAAATAGAACTGATATATAATTTTGTTGTTTGCGTCGTTTGTTTTGACCTCAGAATCTCATCTAGTTAAGCCCGTGTTTAAAAGACCTTAATGCATAAACACAGTGGAAAGATGTACTGGGCCATCTTTAACCAGCGTAAAATAAACATAAAAATATGGAGACAAATAGACTGAAAACAACTTCAAACATTAAAATGTTTACATCGAATTCACATGAACCTTTGAATAAATCAATAGGAAATATTCAAGTAATTGCAAGCATTAATTAAAACATGTAATTAAAATTATATTAAGATGAGAAGCGAATCTTGTTCACATGGTCACACATTCCTTTGTAAATTGGAGAGCCCTAGATTCCCCGTTTGTCTGTGCAGGCTGGGCAAGGGTGTTGGATCGGAATGCAGTTTCTGCAAACAAATCAAATTAAATACAGGCATAAATGAGGAAGGATCGGTCATGAAACTTACCAGGACCGCTTTGATACGCCAGTATAAAAACAGGGAAATCTGTTTAGTAGTTTTACTTATTTTCTTTCCTTAGTCTTTGCAGCTTTCGTGCGAATTGTCCATTGAGCGTGTTATATTACCCACGGGCTCCACCCCTTCTGCTCTCCGCCTATAAAATTAGATTAGTTTTTTTTGGTACAGTTTCCATTCTCAAATTGCTCGCGCAAAAAGCACATAACCTCAGCTTCTAATTGAGAAATTTCATGTGGTTAATTTCTGTACTTTTGTTTATTTGATTATTCTGCCATTTTAAAAATAGATCATATAGGTCATATATGACGGATTTCCAGGAACATAGCTTATGTCAATTTGAACTGTGACAATACGCATTCTTCAGTCTAACTGGTATCTTCCAAAGGCCCGAGACCTTAGGACGTAGAAGTTGCTACTGGAGTTTTCAAACTACCAATCCACCAACAAATGGATCGTATTTTGGAGGGGTCAGAAAGTATGGGAAGCTGAACACACAAAGCTGGTCTACACCACTACGCTGTGCTGGGTAGGTCATAAACACGCCTGAGAGAAAAGGGTACGTTCTGAGTCCGGATGTGAGGTCACACATGAGCTGACTCGCCCTCCATAATGTGGAGTACAGCCTATAGGAGAGGTAAGGACCTTTTAGTGTGAAACACTTTTAGAAGCATTATAATACTGTGTAATTATAAATTTAAATGCAGTGTTTCAATTATGACTGATTAAATTTTAAAAGTCATTTTTTTAACCTAAAAAAGTCATAAACAAAAGAATGTTAATTAAATGTTTCTGAAAAGAATTACTGGTTGAGTAACAAATTACTAGTTATTATCAGATGAAAAGACGGATTGCAGTGCTGAATGTGCATCAGCCAGATTATTACCGACACTGGCAGTATGGTGTCATATCCGTGTCAAAAATCGCGAGCGCGGAAAATCATTTCGCGCGAGCAAAAATGCTGTCACGCGCGAGCAAAAACGCTCTCGCGCGCGAGGAAAGAGCTGCTCGCGCGAGCAAAACGCTCTCGCGCGCGGACTCTCGCGCGAGCAAAACTACTCTTGCGCGAGCAGAGAGAGTTGCTTGCTCGAGGAAAATTTGTCACACCCTTTCTGCTTGCTCTTAAGCTCCTGCTCGCGCAGCGGATCATTTCATTTTTTTGACAGTCATGGGAGGGACCCAGACAGGATTGGCTGCGGCTGTTTTCGGATGTGAATTGTGATTGGCTGTCAGTACTTGTCACACAGGATCTGTTTCAGCGTGATGGCGGACTCCAGAGAGGTAGGTGCAGGTGCTTCGTTGATGCTAAGTATGGAACATAAATATTTCTCATTAAATAGAAAATATAGCCTACCTAAATCTGCCTTTGTGAATGTTAATGTTATTGCTAATTAATCGGTATTCCACTATAAATAAATGTATTCCTGTCACGGCGAGGTAGGCTCCCCCTACCGGTCGCCTACTGTACAGCGGCAGTTGTCCTGTTGTTGTTGCGTTGTGTGCGTCCCTCAGGTGGGCGGGGCTTATCATCCCCCGCACCTGATGGTCGTTTGTCTGTCTATATATGTCTTGTCTTTGTGTCAGTTGACTGCTGGCTATTGTATCCTTAATCTGGGTCAAGTGCACGGGTTTTTGGTTTGCGCACTTTATATATTAAACCCCTCCTTTTCTCTGAGACTTGGCGTGATCGCTTCCTTATTTGTTCGCACTCTCTGCCCGTCACAATTCCCTAAATCACAGTTAATTATTGAACTGAAAGTGTTGTGTGTACGTGGAAGTAAAAAGGCAGTTAGTTATATATGGAAGCTAAAATATGCATGTCACCACTGAAAACACATTTTGGCTGGCTAAACTGCAGTTAGTTATTTACAATTAGATATGTAGCTTATTTAACTGATTTTAGCAAAAAAATGGCACTGTGCTGTTCCCATGAAATATAGTGGAGTGCTTCTAGTATGATACATTGGATAATTCTATTCTAATGGAATGCAAACTATTGTGAGTGTACAATTACATTTTAAAGTTAAAGTTTTATTGCAAGTCATATTACTCACCTCTCCCTTCAGCTCAGCCCACAATCTCCCTTTCACAGCACAAATAGTTTCTGACCTATAATAAGATTATAATATAGATTATAATAAGACATAGATTTATATATTTTTTATCCTTGCAACATCATCAAAGAGAAATTGGTTAGGGACTCAGAAAAGTTTTATAGCTGAAACCAGGAAAAGTAATTTATAACCTGAACAAGGTGTGACAGATTGTGAGTGGACCTAGATACTGCAGGTTAGCTCTCCTGGACCAGGGCTGGAGACCATTGCATATAGGTTTATGTCATTACTTACTATGCACCACATTAAGCCTACTTTGTATTACTTTTCAGAGTAGATGCTTATGTTGAATTTGCCATATAATGTAATATTGTTTGTACTTTATCTGACAATATTTCCTGGCCATTAACATTACATATGCTTTGTTCTTTGCAGAATATTCTGAAGCGCCATATTTTTGAGCGACTCTTAACAAAGTTTGAAGTAGCCTTGCTCAGAACGCCACTTGATCTAGATTTCTTGGAGTTCGTGTGCCGCCAGGAGTTGTATCTTCTGCATGCACTGTCTAGACATGTGGACGTGCCTCTTGAAATCATTCAAGCTCTGCAGGAGATCTTCACAATGGTCAGGCAACAATCTGACGTCACAGCTCAATGTACAATTGTGGAATCTGTTCCTGGTCTAAGAGGACGTCCAAGATTAGAAATTGAGAGGGAACAGATAGTTGAGATGCTTCAAACAAATCTTCCTGTGTCCCACATTGCCAGAATAGTAGGTGTTTCAATCAGCACCTTCTTCAGAAGGATGAAAGAATTTGGCCTATCCATTTCAGAGACCTACAGCTCTATTAGCGATGAGGAATTGGACACCATTGTGACAAACATTAAAAATGACATGCCTGCTGCTGGGTACAGAATGGTCAGAGGAAGACTGCTGTCTATGGGCATTCATGTGCAATGGACAAGAATTGCATCATCTATGCACAGAGTGGATTCGGTTGGGATACTGTCAAGATTGGCCAGGTTGGGATGTGTGGTTCGAACAACATATTCTGTTCCAGGGCCCCTGTCTCTAATGCATGTTGACACCAATCATAAACTGATAAGGTATTTTCTGTATTTACCAATTGATATTTATTTATGAATGATTGCCAAGGAAACTTTTCCAGATTTCCATGACTAATGAAGAAAGATATTTGTTTCTTCTCCGTAAATACAACATTGTAATATTTGGGGGTGTGGATGGATATTCCGGAAGGTATGATTACAGTGTGACTTTTTACACATATGCATAATCAAAAACATACATATTTAATGTGAAGTTTTCTTCAAAATGTAGCTCTGAAAAGAAAGGTTTTGGATTTCTAAGGGACAAATAAGACACATTCACTAAATTAATTATTGAGTTAACCTATTTGGTAGTTTTGTTTGAGATCTAGAGATGTCACTTCCCATTACAAAAAATGTGGCTTCTTTGTACAAGCCGTTAATGTCAGAAGAATAAAAAAAATAGTCTGGACAGTATAGGCATATTTGTGTAGTTACTGAAAATGCTTAAATGCCTCATTTAAGGCCACAGGCACATTAATGTGGCACTTGTCAGTAATGGAGTTTTCACTGATCAGGCATAAACTTACGACCGCTTCCATGTTTCTACACTCACCAACATTCCACCACCTCATAAGTCACTGCAGTGCTGAGGTGACCAGTGGGTATATATTGCTAAAGTTAAAAATAGATTAAGGTGGGTTTGGAGGCTTTACTCCTATGGTTCTTAAAATTAAACACCAATGATATAACGTCCAGTACGAACATTTTTGTTTTTCTTGTCTTGTAACCGGCTCTTGCAGGTCATGTACTTGAATGCAGCAACAAATAATCGAGCATCAACAGCTTACCATTTCTTCTGTCAGGCCATTCTGAAGTATGGTGTACCCTCAAGGTGAGATATTGTCAAATAAAGGTTACAACAGTAAAATTTGGATAATTTAATTTCATGGAGTATTAAAATGTTTGGAAATAAAACATGCCTTATTAAATTCATATTTCAGGGTCAGAGGTGACCAGGGAGTTGAGAACGTTGATATTGCGAGATTTATGTTCTCTACTCGTGGAACTGACAGAGGAAGTTTCATTTCTGGTAAAAGTGTTCATAATCAGAGGTAATGTGATTCATTTTTGTGTCATGAACTTTACCACTATGTGACTGTCTCCTTAAATTGAAATTTGTCATTTAAATCACTCCTCTGTTATAAATAGGATTGAGAGACTGTGGCGTGATGTTCGAGTTATTGTCACCAACAAGTACTATAGCACATTACGCTCCCTAGAAGTGAATGAACTCCTTGACACATCAGCAACTGAAGATCTCTTCAGTGTGCACTACACATTTCTTCCAAGACTCCAAGCAGACTTGGACATCTTTGCTGAAGCCTGGAACAACCATCCTCTCCGAACTGAAGGCAATCAGAGTCCAGAACAGCTGTGGCGAATTGGAATGTTGCACACAAACATTGACCAGCCAGAGGTATTGATCTTATTCCTAGTATCTGACAAGCTACCTAACATCTGATTTGTCTGCCTTTATATATGTACACACATCCAACTGATGTTCCTATTATTTTAGGACATTCAAGAGCCAGATGTAGACTGGGAAACTGCAGCTCATTATGGTGAACAAAATGCAGATGTCGGGGTCATTGTTCCAGAGTTCAACTGTCCATTACCTGGACAGGACATGAGGGAGCTTCTATCCGTGATCGATCCAACTGACCCAAATATCCCTGTAAGAGAACAGTACCTGCTGTGTCGTGAGTTTGTGTTAGGACATTGTGCACATTGAAAGTCAAAGCTGTATGTGTACATTGGTTGAATATTTATTGCTAATATGCCATAACAGGTTTAAAGACATTTTTTCAATTTCAGTTTCATACAAGTTTGCCTTATTATTTATTGTTTTTAAAGATATTATAGAGTACAGGTGACCATACTTTAATTGCACAATGCTTATGTACAGTACTATCTATAGGTATTATGTGAATTCCAGAAATGACTAAATAAACACTGTGAAAACACTTAAGAATTTGTTTCTTGATCATGATTCATTTTCAGATACATGAAATGTGATAAACAAGACATAGAAATAGTGCACCAGATGCCATATAGGGAATAGAGGATATAGGGAACAGATTTGTCAATAACTGAATTAATGAACAAACGGTGAATACCAACAAATACCTTCCATCACAATTGCTGGCGTGTTCCTCAATGTAGTCCTCTGGATACAGCTCACTACACAATGGACAGGATACCTGAGCAAAAACCCAAACAAACATTTCTGTGATCCGCATTTGATAAGCATCTGATTGTAAGCATTTACAAGTCCAACCAATTTTGTGTTCTTCAGTTCTTATTTTTGTAATGTATTTGCTATTTATTAATCAATTATTGAACCTTAAATCAAATGAGCTCTTATGACCAAACATAATGGGCTAACCATAAACAGTTTACTGTGATACAGTATCCTAACTATCCTTTTTTCAGGGTGAAAATGTAGTTGAGTAGCCCTCACCCTACCTTAATCACAGCCACTGAATTGGATTCTGGTAGATCCGCTGTATACCTTGTCTGTAAATGTAGAATATGCATTGTGAGATCAAAGCAAATAGTAAGAAATGTATATTAGGCCAAGATGTGATGCAAAAGTAACTTACACTATCCATTTCTGTGAAAGCACTTGTGAACACTTGTGAAGTTTCAACTGTGAACACATCTTCTGGTAACTAATAGAACAGAACATAATTAAAATATAGCAAGTATAAACATATAGCTAATATCAATACTCACAAAAAAACAAATATGAAATGTGATTTTGAAAACTGAAATTATACTTTACAGGATTTAATGCACTGCCTTTGTCTGGTTCACACTTCTGGGCATGTAGAGCCAGTAGCTGAATAGGTATGTCCACATGACATGTGGCACATTGAGCTTTTGGCATCCTTTCAAATTCTCTTGATGAAAAATGTAAGGGGGAGAGGTCCAGAGTTCCCTGTAAGGGCATGATGTATAGACAACCCCTTCCTCCTACGGCTTTGATAATATATGCCCCTGTGTAGCCCTCTGCTTCCGGTGGCACAACATTCAACTTTCGCTGACCTGATCCTCCTGAATGGAAAATATGCAAATGAGCTCAGAAAAATTACTGGTTCCAGAAAATGTAGTACAATGTTCCTACCAGTGAACAGAATGAGAAAGTAAAGAGAAGCTCAATATTTATATTTAAAACTTTTGAGAAGCATTGATGCCACTCAGTAAATAAATGGTGAAACAAACATGGGGAACATAGCGCTGCTGATAATGAATGTGTAAGCTATCATGTCACAAGGCTATAAGTGCGCCTCACCTATCTACTAACCACTAATGATGTTTTTCAGGGGACACGCAGTCCTACACTGCAGATGTCCAGGACAGTTTGGTGATTTTGCACAAAACAGACCTGAAACATTGAACTTGGGTGATGTGTTGAATTTGGTGTGTTTGAGTAGGCAAAGTCACCCAGCTGTGCTAGACTCTAGGTCACCACTTGTGTAGATGGTGATTTTCCTTGTTGTTTTGTAACACAGGCCTAGTTTTTGCATTCCAGTGAAACATAAATTAATTACCAACAGCTTTATATAGCATCCATGCTCCCTGCAGTGAATCCATTTTAGGGTATGTTTCCAAGAGTAGACTGGAAATCTGTAACAGAAGTAAACAATTATATAATATTAAAAAAGGATCATTCTTTGGACCATACCACTGTTGTTAGAAGAAATGTTTGATGACCTAGTAAAAAGCAATATTTTAACATAACAGAAGTACAAAAAAATAATTTGGGCAATCAAAAACTATTCTTACCATCCTTGCCAGCATTGAAGTACATAAAGAAATACTTTAAATATTTGTTTATCTGTGGACTTTCAAATGCTTGACCTCAGAGTGCTGTGCATCTTCTGGGATGATAACTGTCCTCCTTCCAAGTCCTGCCTGGAGAAGAACAAGTTCCATAGACATCTTTGGGGTCCTCTCTACAGACTTGTTTAGGAGGTAAAACTGAACTGGTGTTGATCTAGCAGCCTTTCTTTTTGGAGATGGGGTGCCAATTCTACTGGATTTAAAGAGTCCAGGGAAAGACCTGAGTAATAAAATTCAGATATCAAGTTCAGATATTTGAGTTGGCAGAGACCATAATATTTAGCATCAAAGACTGTTACACATCAATAATGACTTGGGCAATGCATTCTGATGTGTCACACATTTTCATCTCTTTTGCTACACACGTATATAATTTGGTCACACAAAGACTGAGCTTTATTTATTATTATGAACAATAATAATGTTATATAAAAGAACACAGAAATGTAAATTGTCAAGGTCTGTCAAGGCCAGGTGTTAGGAATTGTGTGGTTGTTCCTAAGTTAAATCCCTTAACCAGGCTGAGAAATGTTTTATTGTATAATTATACATGTAAATAATTTCACAATTGTGAACTGGGCTGAATGTTCTTATCATAATTACAAGGTGTTACATGATTTCCTCATTTGAGAGATTCAAACCTGGTCATACTTTGCTCCACTGAACTGCATGTACCAGAAAAGCCAAAGGTCCGCTGCTGCTGGACAGTGGCATGTTGTCTCCTTGCAGACTGCTCCCGGTTGCCAGGAGCAATCTGTTCCTGTCTTTCTATTGCCTGTCTGCTGTCTGATGCCTGCTGTCCCTGAACCTGCACTTCATCTGCAGAAACATCTTAAAACTGTCTATACAATTTAAGTGTACAAAAGTATTTCTCAAATCAGTGCAAATGTTTCGACCATAGTGATTAGACATTTTACATCTGAGATTATTTCATGTAATCTCAACTTTGTTGCCATTTACTTACCAGTTGCAGAAACTGCAGACACTGACCGACGGTCATCAGCTAGGGCACTGCGCAGTAGAGTAACCACGTGTCTTGCGGCATTTCGCAGCTCAGCCTAAAAGGCCAAATTTGGCTTAACTTGTTTTGTAACGCTAATAAAGTAAATAAAACGTAACTGATTTCACAATACCCGCTTAGAAAAAATGATTAAGACTTAAATTTTCACGTTTTTTCTATATTTTCTATTTAATGAGAAATATTTATGTTCCATACTTAGCATCAACGAAGCACCTGCACCTACCTCTCAGGAGTCCGCCATCACGCTGAAACAGAGCCTGTGTGACAAGTACTGACAGCCAATCACAATTCAAATCCGGAAAACAGCCGCAGCCAATCCTGTCTGGGTCCCTCCCATGACTGTCAAAAATGAAATGATCCGCTGCGCGAGCAGGAACTTAAGAGCAAGCAGAAAGGGTGTGACAAATTTTCCTCGCGCAAGCAACTCTCTCTGCTCGCGCGAGAGTAGTTTTGCTCGCGCGTGACAGCATTTTTGCTCGCGCGACACAGCATTTTTGCTCGCGCGAAATGATTTTCCGCGCTCGCGATTTTTGACACGGATATGACGCCATAGGCAGGTGACGTTGTCCGTGTCTCTGCTCCGACGCTTCAGCTCCTGTGGGTTTGAAATAGGGGAGACAACAGCACAGGAGGTGCTGAGGTGCTCGTTGCACAGGTGCTCGTGATTATAATCGATTGATTAGAACTGTAATTATGGTGATTAGTACTGAAACACAAGTGCATATCTAACTAACGCAAAATGCCAAATTACCACAAATTACACTAATATGACACAAAATACAAGACTTTGCCATTTGCTTCATTCTGCCGGATGTATCTTGTCCCCCACACTGGACCACTTGTGTTTCTAATCATGTGTTTCTAATCAAAGAATATTTTTTTCTGGCAGTGCAGTGTGTGAAAACCCTCCAGCCATTTCCTGCCCCAGAAAGCTTATGCTGTGTGTTCTTGAACTGGTTCAAAATTGGTGCAGCCACCGTGTTGTGGTTTACAAATGTTTTAGTCTTTAGTCTTTTCCTGCTATTGCTCAAGTGTAAGGGAGGTCTCACTAAACATTTGCCCACTGTAACCTATAGAAATGGATTTTTCACATTGTTTTATGATTTATAATACTACCTACAAATTGTCCTGTATGTTCTGCTCTAATAGACTGAGAAATAATTGTATATAGACATTATACCCTTGCTAAAATAACAAAAACTAAGAATTTGGCTGTATTTGGAAATGATAACATTTGAACTGTAATATGCTAAAAAGATTCTGCATATGAGAAAAACTGTAATACAATTTGAGGATTGTGCAAACAAAATAGGAACTGAATGACAAGTAGCTTTCCTCTCCTGAATTCTGATATGTCTCAGGTGAGGAACAAGAAGTAGCAATCGGTGACACCCCAACTTGTTGTAAAATACCAAACATAGGTACTATTACAGATTATAATCTCTAATTTGCCACATGGATATGCAATGCTACTAAAACTGCCTTTTTCCATTTATGCAATATAGCTAAACTTTGCTTTGGTTGTCTCTCAGCTGTAAAAAAGTATTTATATATATGACACACACACAGCTGCTATTCCAACCCAATAATCTAGCTATAATCTGGCATATATAATATATAATCTGGCCTTGATGAACACCTTGAAGCGCCGCTGTGACCGGTCGCCTCCGTGACTGCTCCGCTTAGACTGTGCTATATTATAGTTATTTCTTAGCTATTTTGGTTTTTATTTCACTCTAACACTGGCAATACTTACGTATGACTTTAATACACTTTTGGAAATAAGAACTAGATGAACACATCTTTTTTTGGAGGTATTAAGAGACAGTTCGACTTGGCCTACAGAGATCCTTCGAGACGCGAACCATAACAATGGAGGCGAGCCTGAGAAAAAGCGCAAGAAGAAACATCGAGGCAAGTGCGCCGGAGTCCGGAACAGACTACGAGAGAGTGCTCATCGTCCTCCCCTGCCCAGTATTCTGCTTGCCAATGTACAATCTTTGGACAAGCTAGATGATCTTAGGGCCCGGGTTCACTTTCAAAGGGACATACGTGACTGCAACATTCTTTGTTTCACAGAGACATGGCTAACTCCGGAGATTCCAGATCATGCCGTCCAACTTGTGGAACTTTTTCTACGTTTCGTATGGACAGGACGGAAATGTCTGGTAAATCTAAAGGCGGTGGTGTGTGTTTCATGATCAACAAAAACTGGACTCTAAGAATGTCTCCGTCTTGTCACGCTCCTGCTCACCTCATATGGAACACCTGGCTATTCTCTGTCGTCCATTTTACCTGCGTTCTCTTCAGTCATCATCGCAGTTGTTTATATTTCACCACAGGTGGACATTGCTCTAGCCTCACTACATGACATAGTTAATACACACTGTGCTAAACACCCGGACACTGCCCTCATCGTGGCTGGAGATTTTAATAAGGCTAATCTCAAACGAGTTATGCCTAACTTTTACCAACATGTATCCTGTCGTACAAGAGGGGAAAACACATTGGATCACTGTTACACCCCATTCAAGAAAGGGGTACAGGTCTATTTCTCATCCGGCTTTTGGGAAATCAGATCGCGCTGCTATTTTCCTCATGCCGGAATATAAACAGAGACAGAAACAGGAAGCTCCGACGTTGAGGGAGACTCACAGACTTTAACAATAAACAAACACACACACTGACTGAACTGGATCCCTCACTGGTGGAAGATTTAAACACCTATGCCCGCTTTGAGGCTAACGGCGCTAATGCTAATGTCTCAGAGGGGCGTGGTCTGATCAGTGAGGACTGCCCACGCGTCATCTCAGACCCCGACGTGAGGACAACGTTGAAAAGAGTAAACAGCAGAAAGGCAGCTGGTCCTGATGGCATTCCTAGTAGAGTGCTGAAATCATGTGCGGACCAGTTAGCCCCTGTGTTTGCCAACATGTTTGATCTCTCCCTGGCTCACTCTGTCGTTCCTAGTTGTCTCAAAAAATCCACCATAATCCCTGTTCTCAAGAAGTCCAACCCAGTCTCCTTAAACGACTAGCGCCCAGTAGCTCTCACTTCTGTGGTCATGAAGTGCTTTGAAAAGCTCATCAAAAACTTCTGCTCATCTTTGCCATCATCACTGGACGCCCTTCAGTTTGCGTATCGCAGCAATAGGAGTCCTGAAGACGCCATCTCTCATGTCCTTCACTCCATCCTCACCCACCTGGATATTGGTAAAGGGAACTATGCACGCCTGCTGTTTGTGGACTATAGTTCAGCGTTTAACACAATTGTTCCTTCCAGATTAGTGATGAAACTCAGAGACTTGGGGCTGAACCACTCACTGTGTTCTTGGATTCAAAGCTTCCTGTCTGATAGACCGCAAGTGGTCAAGATAGGAAAATACATATCCAGCCCTGCCATCCTCAGTACCGGAGCACCTCAAGGATGTGTATTGAGTCCGTTATTATACTCCCTGTACGGCCACTCACAGTTCCAACACCATTGTGAAATTTGCGGATGACCCAGTGGTGGTAGGTCTTATCTCTAACGATGATGAGGAGGCCTACCTAAGTGTGAAGTGGAACAACTGTCGTCATGGTGTGAAGTGAATAACATGCAGATGAATGTATCCAAGACTAAAGAAATGGTCGTGGACTTCAGGAAAGGGAAAAGGCCTATACACACCCCACTGAAGATCAAAGGAACTCTGGTTGAGAAGGTCTCCAGCTACAGGTATCTAGGAGTCCATATCTCTGAGGACCTGACATGGACTTCACACGTCTCCACCATAGTAAAGAAAGCACGGCAACGTTTATACCATCTGAGGAGACTGAAGAGGTTTAAGATCTCCACAGCGTTGTTAAAGCTTTTCTTTACCTCCACGATCGGGTCTATTCTATCTGGGAGTATCACTACCTGGTCCGGGAACTGTAGCTCTCAGGATAAGAAAGACCTTCAGATAGTTATTCGTTGCTCTGAGCGTATCATCAGGACTACACTGCCTAAACTTCAAGACATCTATCCCAGGCGGTGTAGAACTTCAGGCAATCGGATTATAAAATACATTCATCATCCAATCCACAGACTGTTCGAATGGCTACCCTCAGGAAAACGCCTCCGTTCTATCAAAGCCAGGACGGAGAGACTGAGGAGGAGTTTTTACCCTCAAGTCATTCGGACATTAAATAACTGATCTCTAAAATGCCAAATGCATATGGACTTTTTGCACTACTACACAATTTTCTGACACAGTCACTTTAAATACAGAGTATATTGTTTACATGTTAAATGAACATTCCACTTTACATTTACTCTTTTTCAGTTATTCATATTTATTTTTATTTTAGTTTATCTGTTTCATCTTATTTATTGATTATATTTTATTTCCTACTTATAAAACTTGTAAACTACTCTTATAACTTGTAACTATTTTTATACTTTATAACTTCTTTTTTATTTTTGCTTTTCTTCTGCACAGTCTGGATCATTCACTTGATTCATTTCACTATATATTTGTACCTGTACAAACTTATATGTGACAAATAAAGTTCTTGAATCTTGAATCTTGCCTAATGGTCTGGAACCACAGAATCTAAGTGAAGTCCCTGATTTACTATAACATGCAATGCCTACTGTGTTTTCACAATGCAGCGTTTCTCTTAGTACCCAGAATTAGTTGAGCCAAGTAAGAACTTCTCCTGTAAAGCCCCTCAGTTATGGAATGACCGTCCAACTTTAACCTCGGGACTCCCAATGTTTAAATCTAGGGTTAGAAAAGGTCTAACTTACTCGCTTGCTTCCTGTATATGAAGGCACAGCACCTGGGGGCCCCAGTCACAGATGGTAATCCAGTCTCAGATGGTAATCTGAGCTGTTGACACTCCCATCTAGTCACTTAATGGTTGCTCGGGTTTGTGGCCATTATGCTGGTGGAATGCAGTTTCTTCAGGACTCCCATTTCTCTGCAGCCCTCACTGTTGGCCAAGCTGCTGCATGTAGACCTGCCTGAGCTGCACACTGACCTGTACAACATACCTGTTGTTTATGAACTGTTGGCCGTCTATGCAACTCTAACTAAATCTTTGTTTTATCTGCATGCAAACGATGCCAACAATAGATTAGACATGCATCCCCAGTGAAGGACAATGTGAGATGATGCCAATGGATGAACTGATGTAGCCATGTACTGTCTCCATCTACACCAATGTAATAGATGCAGAAACCTTGACTAGAGACGCTGAAAACTACATTGAACAAGCTACACTGTCTGTATAATGAAGAGGATATGATCCCTCTTGAGTCGTGTTCCCCCTGAGGGTTCTTCACTATGTAACGATCGTGATGCCCCGCCCTGATTCTGCCCCTCGTTTCTATTACTGTATAGGATTCACCTGTGTCTTGTCTTTATCCCGATTTCCCTTTGTATTTAAACTCTCCGTTTTTCCTGAGTCTTTTGTCGATCATTGTTTCGTTCATCTCTCCTGGTTGTCTGTTTTGAATTCGTTCCCTAGTCTTGCTCGAAATCCTCGTTCCTCTGTTTGGTAGAGTGGTTTGCATCCTTTTCCCCTTGTTGTTTTGCGTATATCTAAATTGGTTAGTTCGCTATATTCCTCCTTTTCTTGATGAACCGTGTTGTCACAAGGTTTCTGTAAGTGTCGTAACTTTTGAGATTTTCGCTGGTTGCGTGGTTTGGATGTTGGTGGTAGTTCGTACTTTAAGTTAGACTGTGTTTTGTATAATTCTGGCTTGTGGTTAAACCTTATTTGTTTGTTATCCATGCCACCCCTTTAAGAATTCGGTTCAGCGATGTAGGGTCATAGTCGTGTTTTGTATCTTATGTCTTCATGTACGTCTGTATCGTAGCCTGACTGTGTTTTATTCAGTGGGTTTGTGATATATTGTGTGGTGTTTAAGTGCATTATTTCCTGTTTTTGCTCGTGATTTGTTTAGTAGGTCTTGGTTGTACATTGTGGTTTCAGTACCAGAGTTTTGAATGGTGATATGCCACGTCGGTCGTGTAAGCGTGTTTCTCATGTTAGGGTAGGAAGCATGTCTCTGTTCTCTGTCAGAGGAAGGGTCTCCTCAAAAGCAAAATAAAACTGGTTCCTCTCAGCGTTTGTGTCCACCCACCGTTCAGTCCGTTCCACACCAATTCCACACTGGGAGTTTTACCTTGTCATTCTTGCCAATGGACCCAAACATTTGTAAAGCTGCTTCATAGCAATGGGTGTGATAAACCGCACGAATGATAAGTGTAAGAGGTTTGGCAGGACCGTAGTCAAAAGACCACGTATCAAGCCAGGCTTATTGTGGGCTGCTGAGTTGAACATCACCAAGGCAACACGCCGCACATTGAGGTCAGGGTCTTGGATTGTTTTCAGGAAGTCACCTAGTTTTGGAATAGAGTGTATGTGAAATAGTTTTGTGTCCTCCAGTATAGTTTGATTCTTCCTTTACATTTGTAATTCAAAATGTTACAGATTTGATAAATTTACATTTTTGATGAAGCAAAAATGAAAGGTTGTACCTATGCATCCTTGAAGGAGAGAGTCGATGGGTAAAGGGTGGTCTACAATGGTGAACTTCACAGCAGTTATGGAATGACCGTCCAACTTTAACCTCGGGACTCCAAATGTTTAAATCTAGGGTTAGAAAAGGTCTAACTTACTCGCTTGCTTCCTGTATATGAAGGCACAGCACCTGGGGGCCCCAGTCACAGATGGTAATCCAGTCTCAGATGGTAATCTGAGCTGTTGACACTCCCATCTAGTCACTTAATGGTTGCTCGGGTTTGTGGCCATTATGCTGGTGGAATGCAGTTTCTTCAGGACTCTTCAGGACTCCCATTTCTCTGCAGCCCTCACTGTTGGCCAAGCTGCTGCATGTAGACCTGCCTGGGCTGCACACTGACCTGTACCATATACCTGTTGTTTATGAACTGTTGGCCGTCTATGCAACTCTAACTAAATCTTTGTTTTATCTGCATGCAAACGATGCCGACAATAGATTAGACATGCATCCCCAGTGAAGGACAATGTGAGATGATGCCAATGGATGAACTGATGTAGCCATGTACTGTCTCCATCTACACCAATGTAATAGATGCAGAAACCTTGACTAGAGACGCTGAAAACTACATTGAACAAGCTACAGTGTCTGTATAATGAAGAGGATATGATCCCTCTTGAGTCGTGTTCCCCCTGAGGGTTCTTCACTATGTAACGATCGCGATGCCCCGCCCTGATTCTGCCCCTCGTTTCTATTACTGTATAGGATTCACCTGTGTCTTGTCTTTGTCCCGTTTTCCCTTTGTATTTAAACTCTCCGTTTTTCCTGAGTCTTTTGTCGATCATTGTTTCGTTCGTCTCTCCTGGTTGTCTGTTTTGAACTCGTTCCCTAGTCTTGCTCGAAATCCTTGTTCCTCTGTTTGGTAGAGTGGTTTGCATCCTCTTCCCCTTTTCCCCTTGTTGTTTTGCGTATATCTAAATTGGTTAGTTCGCTATATTCCTCCTTTTCTTGATGAACCGTGTTGTCACAAGGTTTCTGTAAGTGTTGTAACTTTTGAGATTTTCACCTGGTTGCGCGGTTTGGATGTTGGTGGTAGTTCGTACTTTAAGTTAGACTGTGTTTTGTATAATTCTGGCTTGTGGTTAAACCTTATTTGTTTGTTATCCATGCCACCCCTTTAAGAATTTGGTTCAGCGATGTAGGGTCGTAGTCGTGTTTTGTATCTTATGTCTTCATGTATGTCTGTATCGTAGCCTGAATGTGTTTTATTCAGTGGGTTTGTGATATATTGTGTGGTGTTTAAGTGCATTATTTCCTGTTTTTGCTCGTGTTTTGTTTAGTAGGTCTTGGTTGTACATTGTGGTTTCAGTACCAGAGTTTTGGATGGTGATATGCCACGTCGGTCGTGTAAGCGTGTTTCTCATGTTAGGGTAGGAAGCATGTCTCTGTTCTCTGTCAGAGGAAGGGTCTCCTCAAAAGCAAAATAAAACTGCTTCCTCTCAGCGTTTGTGTCCACCCACTTTTCCGCCTCCGTTCAGTTCCTTACACACCAATTCCACACTGGGAGTTTTTCCTTGTCACTCTTGCCAATGGACCCAAACATTTGTAAAGCTGCTTCATAGCAATGGGTGTGATAAACCGCACGAATGATAAGTGTAATAAATAAATGACAGTGTGATTTTGATTTTTTGTCATAGCTCCATAATGAGAAATGTAGAAACAACTCAAATACAATCAATATGCAAACTCAAGTGACATGAATGATTGGTGCTACTATAAATGTGCCCTTATTACTTGGAAACTACTTTGTAAGTCTTATCTAGCAGCCACCATGGTCCGGTCTCCCTGTCTGAGCAGATCTTGTGGGAAAAGGAAACTGAAAGGTGGTGACATGAGTGTGTGGTTTTCAAATGTTGGCTGTGTTGGAGACGTGCTGCTGGGGAGGAGAGTTGCAGCGCGGATCCCTAATCCTGATGGTCGAATAAAACAACCTTTGCTCATTCAAGCCTACTGGGAATTGGGGAATCATTTCTCCAACACTGGACAGGAAGATAATGACTCCTGCTACAGGATGCATGGCTAAAGAATGTTTGATCTGCTCTCTAGATGTCCAAAATGTGACATCTTAGTTTCCTGAGTCCTGAGTGTGTTTCCTAAAGAAAAAAAATGTGATCTGTAGTTGCCTTACAAAAAAACTAACATTTTGCTCTTGGTCATGTCTCAGACTCCCAACAGAAAATAAGATAAAGTTGCTGTTAGCTAGTAGCATCTGTACTGAAGTAGGCAGTGGTGCTGGCAGGATTAGCTGAATTACATAGTACGCACAAGAACCTGCCTCTCCACAACGCCGCCATGAAACTCTGATTACCCTACTGCATGATTACCCTACTGCAGTATTACCCTACTGCATGATTACCCTACTGCAGCATTTCAAAGACAAGTCAACAGGTCCAGATAAATCCAATATTGTCAACAATCACTTTTAAGCACCTGAAATATTGATCATGCAACGACCTATAGCCAGTGACGTCAACACCAATCAGCCTTCAAATGCCATAGATTTGATAAACACTGATATATCATGATAAACACTGATACACTGTTGCACTGAAACCCTGTGAAATTGCTTTAATGTCCTCTTGTCTGACTTTTTCAGTCCACATACATAAGAAGTTGCACAAGCCAAACTCCCAAGTTATACCACAACGTACAAAAGGCATGACAAACATGTGGCACTGATGAGCATATAGAGAATGCAGTCCAAAAACTTGCCAAAAGAATTAATGACTTTTGGAATTTCATTTACTGGAAGAGAAAGTGTATTAAAGCTGCAGTACGTTCTCTTGCTGGATTACCCACATATCTCCATTGTGGTTAGGTGACATATTTACAGATTAACATATTTACACATTTAACAAAAATATGACGAACAAACATGCTCATACATGAAGTGTAAACCTGTAATTGTGACGATGAGGGTGGAATCCAATATCTCTCTCTCTCTCTCTCTCTCTCTCTCTCTCTCTCTCTCACACACACCACACACACACACACACACACACACACACACACACACACACACACACACACATCTGACACGTTTCTAGTGTAGGCTATACTCGTGTTAAGGATTTTTTGTATGTTTGCTTGTTTAGTTTGTCCATTTTTCAATTAATTCCTGTGAAGGGTTAACAAATTACTTTTATTAGTTTTAATAGCTGAATGGTTAAAATGATTAACAATGTTATCAATGAACCCGTTGTTGGTTAAACATTTTAATTCTTTGTGGATGTTTGATCATTTTATTAGATTAATGCATGTATGTATTTATCAATGATTCAATAATTTGTTTATTTAAATTAATGTATAATTATAATAATGTATGATAATAATATATGATTTGTTATTCTGATCATCTTCGTTATTTTTTATCTTTTAGGGAGTTTAACTGAAAAATGTGGAGATAAAAAGTCTATGTAGTATTTAATATTATTTTTAATATTTTATTTTAATTATACTCATGTATAATTACATATTAGGAAATAATTTTGTCCTTTAAGAAGCCGGTGTTACGGTCAATTTAATTCCCCCACTCCCCCAATACTGCGCATGCGCGAAATCATTACGCGTTAATCTGCTGCTGTTATCGCCTTTACTCGGCGTACACAAGTTATAACATTTGGGTTTTGGTTTAGTTTCTCTAGCTAAATGTAACTTTGCGTGTAACCCTGCTTGCGATTAACTGTACTGTAAAGCTTAGATGGTATTTTAGCACAAGATTTAATGTACAAAATTTAGTTTTCGCTATTTTTCAGCCTCCACCTATTTTAGCTAGCTTGCTTGCTAGCTAGATTTAATGTGTCGGATCTAATTTTAATCAGGGTGCTTTTAAATGATTTATGTAAATCTGTCGTTCCTTAGAGACATGTATTGTTCACACTTTAACGGTTGTTGGCCAAGCTGCTGCATGTAGACCTGCCTGGGCTGCACACTGACCTGTACCTCATACCTGTTGTTTATGAACTGTTGGCCGTCTATGCAACTCTAACTAAATCTTTGTTTTATCTGCATGCATACGATGCCGACAATAGATTAGACATGCATCCCCAGTGAAGGACAATGTGAGATGATGCCAATGGATGAACTGATGTAGCCATGTACATCTACTGTCTGATTGGTTGGTTGGTTGCTGTATCCTGGATGTTCTAAAAGGACTTTTGTTTCAGACACAAATACAATTTTGTACACACGACACATGATATCCCATTTAGCGTCACGCAATATTTATATCACTTGAACAGGTGGTATTTTTACTGTTATTATTTCACAGTAGAAGTTGCATCCAATGCAGCGCTTTTACACTGAGAACACGGGGAACGAATTTAACCAGAGGCCTGTGAAAAATGGTTCCCCGCTTGTAAATTACAGTAAAGGTATACAGTGGCTTGCAAAAGTATTCATACCCCTTTAACATTTTCACATTTTGACACCTTACAACCACAAATATAAATTGTGTGTTGTATTGAGATTGAAATGATAGACCAATACAAAGTAGAACATAATTGTGAAGTGGAATGGAAATGATAAATGGTTTTCAAAATTTTAATCAAATAAAAATCCGAAGACTGACATGCAAAAGTATTTAGCCCCCAGCTTTGCGCATCTAGAAACTTCTGGGGTATTTACTACCAGCTTTGCGCATCTAGAAACAGATTTATGCCCTTTCTTTGCAAAAAGATCAATCTCAGCCAGTTTGGATGGACAGCGTCTGTGAACAGCAGTTTTCATGTCTTGCCACAAATGCTTAATGGCATTTAGGTCTGGAATTTGACTGGGCTAGCAAGATAGCTAAAATAGACGGAAACAACTAAATATCCAGCTACATTTTGTACATTAAATCCTGTGCTAAAATACTTTCTAAGCTTTACAGTACAGTTAATCGCAAGCAGGTTTACACGCAAAGTTACATTTAGCTAGAGAAACTAAACCAAAACCCAAATGTTATAACTTGTGTACGCCGAGTAAAGGCGATAATGCAGCAGCAGATTAACGCGTAATGATTTCGCGCATGCGCAGTGTTGGGGGAACGGGGAACTGAATTGACCGTAACACCTGCCGTGTAAACATTCTGGACCAACTTCCTGTGTTTTGCCGTGGATTTCCCAGGGTTCCGCGGGGCACTTCCTCCTCTTCTCCGGACTGTCTCTCCGTGAAGACAGACCGAACGGTGAGCGCAACGAAATCTGATTTCATCCTGTCGTTCTAATACTTTAGTGAACTGATCGATGCATGTATTTACACACAAATGCTATTTTATTTTAATACGTGTCATATTTTGAGTCACTTCGAATAATTTAGTGACTTATAAATAAGTTGGTGATCGGTGTGTGGTGCACCATTGGCTATGGCTTATCTCCTTTGAAGATATTTCACTGGTGTAAATTTATCTTCATGAATTTATTATGCAAGCTGTTTGAAGTCGTTCATATATTCTCATTTTAAATGCAGTATCCCCAAAATATTGCGAATCAAACCACATAGTTAACGAGCTGGGTTCATTCATGCTAGCTAACCATGTTCGTGTTCAGTTTTCCGGCTAATGCTAGCGACCTAACGCACATTTTAAAATGGCCTCGTGGCATAACTTTGCCTACTTATTTGCTGTAACCCAATAGTGGCGTAACAATTTAATGTTGAGACTTACAGAAAGCAGTATCTATAACTAGCACTTATGGTTTATCATTGCTACGAAACATCGTAGCTAGCTATTTTAGATGACATGTATTGGCTATGTAGCTAGCTAACCTAGTTATGTAGCCAAAACAGCATGAGTGTTTCACGTGTTGATATAAGTCTGGCTTCAAATAAATAACCTCTTCTTCCTTATAGTCGCCATGGTGACCCTCAGACCCCTTACCAAACCCAATATCGTCAAGAAAAGGACCAAGAAGTTCATTAGGCATCAGTCAGACCGCTATGTTAAGATCAAGGTAAAGGCTCTCTTGAATTTACATTCTGCTCATGTTTCTCAAATGTTTCTATGGAACGACGCTGCACGTGTGATGGTTTTATTCCTTGGTTGGTGTCACTCTAGCAGCCTGCGTCTGTCTGCGTGTCTAGGCCCCGGTATGCATTTCTAAATTACCCATGATCCTGTTTTGCAGAAAAACTGGAGGAAGCCTAGAGGTATTGATAACAGGGTCCGCAGACGCTTCAAAGGCCAGATGCTTATGCCCAACATCGGTTATGGTAGCAACAAGAAGACGAAGCACATGCTGCCGACTGGCTTCAAGAAGTTCCTGGTCCACAACGTCAAGGAGCTTGAAGTGCTCATGATGAGTAACAAGTAAGAGTTGAACATTGCAGCTCTGGCCACTCAGTGTCCCTGTTTGTCACACATCTATGCCGGTTGGTGTTGGGCATCATGAGGACATGACAGCAGATTTGTTTGTGGAAAAGCTCAAATGTGTTTTTTTTTTTTCTTCAACTCAAAGGCATATTTGCCCCTTGTGGCTTTTAAGTTGAATCAAAATTTGAGGGTTTGATTTTGCACCTTTCAGTTTAATGCTGATCTGATGCTGTTATGAAAAGGCCTCCGATGTGTGATGTACAGTCTGAGTGACCCAGACTGCAGTTTAATTTGCTGGCGTTCCGCTCTGTGATGAAGTTGTTGTGCCGTCGGCCTGCGAGGTCCAGTAGGCCCTGTTGCATTTAAATGAGTTCACGGTTCGGTTTTGTGTGTGGACAAATCTACATAAGCACTTTGGACACAGAGGTGTCTGGACCTGAGTTGATGTGCAGGTTCAGTTTGTAAGGTGGTGTGCAAGGCTGCCAAGCAGAAGCAGCTGTATATTTTAACACTGGCTGGAAGTATCTGTGCCATTTCATTAAACGCCAGTGTCTTATGCAGAGTTCGCAATACATTAGTCCAGACTTTCTACTAGAGGAGATTTGTATGTAGCTGATTTAAACCCCCAGGGCAGCCAGATCCCTCTGAGGACCAAAGATCTGCTCTCCATCACTGTAAATTGTTCAAAGACGCAATCCGACAAACAAATGTTTGTTTCCTGTTCAATTAGATATCACTTTAAAGGGAAAACAGCCCATATTGTGCATAGTACACGCCATGCTTCTAGTCATGTCTTGTGCATTTTCATGACGAGTATAGTGATATAGGTGTGTAGTGCCTGAAGCATTTGGTGACTGTTACATATTATATAGTTAAGTAATTATATACATTATACAGTCTGTTCTTGAATAGTATTGCGCTCCCATGAAAAGGCATTTTGTAGCCAAGATTTAAGGAGTGTCATACATTGATCTTTTTGTGAAAAGATTTGCTCAGATTCGAGTTTTGCAGGTCAAACAAAGTTCTTGACATGTGAAATTCCCTTGTAGACGTTGCCAATAGTACTTCAACCTGTTGTAAACCCTTCGCAGTGCACTGATCCATTTGTTTTGCCTCCACAGGAGTTACTGTGCAGAAATTGCCCATAACGTGTCCTCGAAGAACAGGAAGCTGATTGTGGAACGGGCGGCTCAGCTGGCCATCAAGGTCACGAACCCCAACGCCAGACTGCGCAGCGAGGAGAACGAGTGATCTGGTCATCAGTGTCTTTAGAAATAAACGTGTTATCCACTGATTTGTCTCTCAGAATTCCTCTCTTGTGGTCTTTGCATGTCTTTCAAAGTTGTATGGTCATGGTTGAGCGTAAATAGGGTCTGTTGTGGTGGGCATTCTTTGCTCTAGAAGGATTTGCGATCAGTAAAACCATTACCAGGCCCGGGACTAAACAAACTACTCATTACTGGTTCATTGAAAGAAATGAAGGATGCATTTAGCTTTAATATTTCATCTTTTAATCACATCTTACTCCACAGCATAAATGTAAAACTCCACCTTTAATATTTGGCGACACACACACATCACCTGACCGTTGCCTGTCCCCGTTACCCAGAAGTCCTAACTAGTGTCCATAGATTCCACAGCTCCCGACATTGCGTCTCCCCGGACACTCTCGAAGATGGTTGCCATCTCCGCGTTGGTTCTGATCTGGTTGGCGAAGTCCGCCATGGCTGGGCTCTTCTCCACGCCGCGTACGGAGAGGAGAGCGGCCACCGCACGCATGGCCGAGCGCCTCAGCTCCTCCTGCTTCTCGAACTCCTGCTTGACCGAGCCGGCCTTCACCTGAAGGCGCAGTTCAGAAGCGTGAGCCGCGGTTTGATGTGACGCGTCACGCAGGCCGTATCTTCTGTAGGGCGTGAGGCTCTTACCTTTGTAGTGCACGTGGCTCTGAGAGGCTCCACCAGTCTGTCCAGCCTCTGCACCACAGCGGCTGGGCACAGTGCAGCCAGCCTGGCCAGCATTATGAAGGTCAGCATCTGGGGAACACGTAGGACGGGTGTCAGCCTGTTAACTGCTGGGGATGGTGGTTCATACACGACATTTCTATTACCAAATTCTACAAGAAAAAACATTGTGGACCTTTTTTTTTAAACCAACATTTTAAAAAAAATCCCTTTGAGGACTTTTTGAGGAAAATCCCTTTGAGGCTCACTCTAATATCGTAGTGGTCTTTCAGGCCCTCTTCCACATGGTTGAGGAACTCGAAGATGTCGACACAGTCCAGGCAAGTGTCCAGGAGAGTGTACATGCACTCAAAGGCTGCTTTGCGCACATCTAACCCATCGTCCACTGTGTGCTTAAAAGGACCCATCTCCACCTGAAACGTTTTACAAGTCACTTTACAACCGATCCTTTATTGGAGCGTCTGCGCTTCGTCCAAAGCAAGTAGACTGCCATGTGTTTTGTGATCGGCTGTAATCCACAACTGCTGACATCACTAGTGCTCCAAAGTGGAGCAGTCTGTAGACCGTTAATCCTCGCAGACCTCTTATGACTTATGATGTATCCACATACCCATTTTTCAAAACTGGCCATGTATATAAAAACAAAAAATCCACTGTAAACATCGCATAGCCGTTCACAGGAGAAGTCGAGTTACCACTTATCAACTAACTTCTGAGTACATATAACTGACTGGAATAAGATGATCAATCAGTCTACGTTAGCACCATTGATTAATTTCTTTAAAACCTTAAATCTGGAAAAAGTACTTATTGTATACTAATTTATATTCTTTTGCACATTTTATGTATTCTAATACACACAGATGTCTAGGTGATGTTTACACAGACCTAGTCACAAGTACACATTCCCTATAAAGCATATATAGTAGCATGTCAAGTTTGATACAACCCTGCTCGGTGTGTTATCAGGAAATTGCATGTGTTGGTTCCCACCTCTCGAATGAGGTCTTTCCTGATCTGTGTCTCGCTGTAGAGGTTTGGCAGGACTGTGGTCAAAAGACCACGTATCAAGCCAGGCTTATTGTGGGCTGCTGAGTTGAACATCACCAAGGCAACACGCCGCACATTGAGGTCAGGGTCTTGGATTGTTTTCAGGAAGTCACCTAGTTTTGGATTAGAGTGTATGTGAAATAGTTTTGTGTCCTCCAGTATAGTTTGATTCTTCCTTTACATTTGTAATTCAAAATGTTACAGATTTGATAAGTTGACATTTTTGATAAAGCAAAAATGAAAGGTTGTACCTATGCATCCTTGAAGGAGAGAGTCGATGGGTAAAGGGTGGTCTACAATGGTGAACTTCACAGCTGTGACTACGGTACTGCGAGCAAATGACGAACCTAAAATGACAAAACCTGCTGTTAATACTCCTCATTTACATATTAAATATTAATTTCAGTATCACCTAGTGCAAAAATGTGATGTTAACGTGGCGAGTCCAGTGTGAGCAGCTCATTACCTAAAGACAACTGCTTCTTCAGTCTGGGCAGAAGCTCTGCTGGGTTGATTAGTGTAAGCTTTCCTAGACATTCAGCCACAACGTTACGAGTGCCCTCCTCAGCACATTCACAGTTCTTGAAGAGCAGAGACCAAATGTTCTCCACATGAGGCTTGAGACTGTCTGCTGACAGAGCACTGATCACTTCCTTCAGGGAGTGTAGAAGCAGGTACTGCCTCTTAGGCTGGCCGCCGATCTCCTTCAACAGAAACGGCAGGTAGTCGTCTAGGTTGCCGACGCAAATGTTACCCAGTGCACACGATGCAGCAGATTTCACCTCCTCATTTGGGGAACTGAAGGCTTCCATGATAACCGTCTTAAGTTCCTTGTGTCCTCCCAGGTTCATGGAATGCCCCACTTCTCCAAGACAAAGGAATGACAGGATCCTCACGGACTCGGCTGTCTTCTGGTTCTTCACCTCTTGAATGAGTTTGGTGACTGTTCCAGAAGCTTCCTTGGGACATGCAGAGGATAGTGCTGCCACACACTTTGCCACAGAGTGATAGGACTGCCTGTGCACAGACATGGAGTCAGCTGACCTTGCTTTGTAGAAAGGACCAGTCAAAGCTTTCATAAGGTCACTGTAACTTGCATTGCTGGTCTTCGTCAACACAAGCGCTTCGAGAAACTCAACTATGGAACCAAGGACACCTCCTTGCAGTAATGGAGAGTGCACCAGGTTGAGCACTTCAGGCAAAATGGCGCCTCCTATCTTGCCTAATGAGGATGGGCAAACTTTGGTCATGCAGGTGAGAAGCTTTATTGCCACTTGGGATACATGCATATCACTTTCCTGAATCAAGGCAGGTAACTCACTCAGCACGGATTCTATCATCGCAGACTTGAAACTGTCACTGTAGTTTGTGACAATGATGTTCAGGGCTGTTAACGTGTTTAACTTTAGGGCACGCTGTTTTTTCCGTAAAAAGGATCCGAGAACTGGAATCCCTTCGGTCAGGATGGGTCTCAGGTCTATCTTAAGTGGGGATGCAGCGATGAGGGAAAGCATCTTCACTGCTGTCAGCCTGGTGATTTCATTCTTTAGTCTTTCTAGAAAGATCTGCAGGGTGGGTTGTAGGTCTCCACCCAGCTGGTCGCCTAGGTGACTGACAATGTGGCCCATACAGGAAATGGCCCTCTCTTTCACTTCCTGGTCAATATCTGCTGCCTTCAATCTCTTCGATGTACAGGTGAACAGGTCCCTAACGTAGGGCTTTGCATCAAAGGAGGAGTGTTTGTCCAGAGGTCGCATCATCTTGACTATCTGCTGAGTGACTTGGAGGGCTTCAGATGTGATTTTATAGAAAGGGTCTTCAACACAGTGAATGACTGGGGGGAGGATGACTTTGATGTGTGTATGAAAGACCTCTGGAGTGTGGCTAGACATAAGGACATGTAGGAAGGAGAGAGCGTCTATCTTCATGTTTGTGGAGGTGGACTTGTCCGTGAGGGAGTACACAATGCCTAGAGAAAGAACAAGCCTTCATGTAGGTAAGTGAGGTTATAAGACGATTTAATTGTAAAGTTATAATCAGTGTGTTTTTAGAGGGTTATTCCTTTCTTGGGTGCGTTAGTCTGCCACAGAGATACTTTGTATGTTTCTAAGAACAAATGCAGTACCATAAGTTCAGGTGTTATAACCTCTGCGTATGTATGTATTATACTGTAATACGTCCTGAGTGGCGTAATGACTCGTGTGTTTGGTCATTTTAAGTAATGTCTGTGAATGACTCACCAGGAATTAAGGCAGGGATTTGCTCCCCCAGGGCTCCAGGCAGCACAGCGGCCATCTCAGTGAGAATACAGATGCAGCCCTGCCTGGACCTCATGTTCCTGTCCTTCAGCTGCTTGTGCAGGGCCTTAATTACAGTGGCCACCTGTGAACACAAGGAATACCTGATTTAAGGATCTGATGTATTATTGTCAGAATATCTCATAACATACTTTAAAAAGTGCCACTGTATATTGAAAATATACTTTAATTATGCGCTGCATGATTTGTTTATTAACATAACGTAACACAAGGCCTGATTTTTCAATTTCTGTAAACACTGAATACAAAATAATTGCACTTAATTTATGCCCCAGTCTGTCGCCAATCAATTTCTCACTCACAGTAGCAGTCTACCAGTCTCTCCCAGTTACTCCCAGTCTCCCAGTCACTCCCAGTCACTCCCAGTCTCCCAGTCACTCCCAGTCTCCCAGTCACTCCCAGTCACTCCCAGTCTCCCAGTCACTCCCAGTCTCCCAGTCACTCCCAGTTACTCCGAGTTACTCCCAGTCTCCCAGTCACTCCCAGTTACTCCCAGTTACTCCCAGTCTCCCTGTCACTCCCAGTCACTCCCAGTTACTCCCAGTCTCCCAGTCACTCCCAGTCACTCCCAGTCTCCCAGTCACTCCCCCAGTTCCCTGTCATTACTTATGGATTACTGCCTTCACCTGTCCTCATTCCCTATGTTGACCCCCAGGAGACGTTTCTCAGCGTGTAGCGACTAGCTCACTTTCCTTGCTCCAGTGAGCTGCTCCGCTTTGCAGAGCTTCTTCTAAATGAACCTGTTTGTGCCCCAACACTCCCACCTTGCACTTATATTGACGTGTCACAGCTGGTACATTTCTAGACCTTTTTGTGAACAACGTGTTAATACTACCACCTGCCTCAGACTGCCACAGTGTGGGGACTCATCCCAAATCACATAATGAGCGTGATTTTCCCGAGACAAAGCTGAAATGCCTTTGAAAAAAGCTGGAATTTAAACTGGCCAAAATGTGAGCACTGTGACCATTCATACCTGCCTCTTCAAAAGAGTGACTGCCGAATCTTCCTTAGTACCAGGGTCTAAGGCGGAGGCGTGGAGGGGTCTAGTCTGCCTTAGCAAGGCCACAAAAGCCAGGAAAACGTCAGAGCGGACATTCTCTTCTCGTTCCCTGAAACGGGACACCAGCGTTGGGCAGACGGACCCGTACAGCTCCCCCAGCAGGTCTCTGCGGCTGATGATCACCGCCTCCAGGCACTTTACAGAAGAACGTCTCACCTTCCAGCTCATATCATCATCATCGCTGTATTCATCATCAGATTCTGTAGAAGGCGAGATTTGTACATGGAAAGATTGGGCAACGTAGCGATGCTTTCACAAGTTGTTGTGTGGAATTGCCCCCCCCAAGATTATGTAAAACCCGTTTTTTGTGTTGTGAAATCATTGAAAATATGAGATGCACATGAGGCTGGTTCACATGTTTTATGCTGTAAGGAGCCATTTTTTTTTGGAATTGCATCAGAAATGTATACATTTGTCTGACATTCTGCATAGTAATGTTAAGAGTGGAAAATTACTGTCGTATTTAGGAAAGATCTATGTAAAGAACAAATTAAAATGTCACCCTGGTCTTCATCCTCTGCATTGCCAGTATCCATGGATTCCTCCTGGTTGTCATCAGCCTCATAGTTATAGTTTGGATCGTAGGTAATATACTTTAGGCACAGCGTAATTACCACGGCAATGTGAGGAGACATCTCCTTGGGACAGCTTGCAAAAATTAGACAAAGTGTTACCTTATGTGTTTGCAATGTGCAAATGTTTCAGGAGAGATGCTACGATGTTGGCCAGATGCAAAGATGTACCTTCGGACAAAGGCCTCAAACGCTTGAAAGCAGTTCTCCCTGAGTTCATCATCCTCCACATTACAGAACTTCACCACCATTGGCATAATCTTTTCCAAGTGCTCACCTTAGAAACATTTCATGCATTAAGTCAGTATTTTGTTTGTTTGTTTTTTTAATTTTAACAAAAATCATAAGGTAACTTTTTTATGACATATTTATTCCTCTTGCTTTTGATCATCACAGCTGTTTACACAGCTTTCATATGCTGGCCATGCTGACACACACTACCCAACACAACACTCCTAAAGAGCATGGCTTAGTTCCAATTCAGATCAAACGTGTGAGTTATGTGAGTTAAAAAGGATTTCGGCATTGTCTTATCATTGCTGCTAGGTGTCTGATGCCTGAAACCAAACTCTGAACAATGGCTCTAGTGTAAACAACACTTATGCAATCATGGACAATATTTCACCAGCCACCAGCCTTTGTTGCGTTTAGCAGCTTATCATCTACCTCTGATCAAACCTCAGAAGAGTTCATATAGATGCTCGTACGACGAAAACGATGCTCTTACCAATTCTGTGTCCCCCTTGTCGGCTGATGGTGGCCAGGCACTGTAGGTAGGTACGGGCGTTAGCGGCAGGGGCTCCACGCCCCAGCTCCCCAGTGACGTGTTCCGTGAGCTGGGCAAACAGGGCAGGGCTACAGCTGGGCACCAGGTGACCCAGGGCGATGATGGCGCGCTTCCTGACCGCCATGCGGGGGCTGGTCAGCTGGGGAAGCAGGCTGGTCAGGATGGACTGGTGAAAGCTGCCCAGGGTGCCGCTGAGCCTGCATACACACACCGTTAACAACTCGCTGCCCAACCATGTGGACACTCAACGTGGGGCCATCAGACCTTTAAAGATCAAAGTTCTAGTTTTAGACTTTTAACATGATGGTCTGTTTAGATTCGATTTGGATCTCTATCTAGCGACGCACATTAAAACAATTACAGTGGAACAAACATCTCCTAATGCCAAGATTATCAACTGTTCTTTGATCCTCCAGCCAGCAAACCATCCCAGCATCCATTGCTACATTGCATCTCCCAACACATCTGAATCCTACAGCCTGGAGCTGCTGAACACATTCAGGTGTACTGCTGTCCTCATTACACTCGAAAATGACAGATTGCGAAATTCAAATGAGGGCGGCGGTCCTGGAGAGCCTCGCTAGTAAACATTAAGCACTTACCTTGCCAGCATATCAGAGAGAATGTCCAAGGCTTCGAGCTGCACAGATACATCTTCCTGTTTACCCATGGCACCAATCAGCCGAGACGTGATCTTTTTACAAACGTTAGTAGTCAGACACAAACCTTAAATGAAGATCAGAAAAAGGAGTTATAAAATGATATGCAGCAAAACCTATGGGTCATTTTTTTTTTTAGCATTCTT
This sequence comes from Brachyhypopomus occidentalis, assembly GCA_020368025.1. NCBI lineage: Eukaryota > Metazoa > Chordata > Actinopteri > Gymnotiformes > Hypopomidae > Brachyhypopomus > Brachyhypopomus occidentalis. The sequence goes on along the minus strand of JAGXOD010000024.1, from coordinate 1,676,105 downwards.
GGTCAGCTGACATTTAGCCTGGTTTGTCACTCATTGAATCACAGTGAATGATAGAAAACATGACAATGCTTTGACATGAACAGCAGATGCAAAACTTTAGGGTTTGTACCTGCAGAGGCCGGAGGCAGCTCAGCGATAACTGTTTTTAGCCCCATGCTGGAGATGTCTCGGAGCTGCTCTTTGTCTGACACCATGTTGGAGCACAGGGTGTCCACCATAGTCTCCACCTGGTACTCCTTCACTTTGCTCACTAGAGGACCTAGGCTGTATAATTCATAGCCCACAGTCATCTTTACCACAGATCTACATTAATGCATAATGCATAACCATCTTTAAATAAGTAAATATTCATGAGTAACTTGTTATGCATTCACAAGTGTGCAAGGTAAAAGATATGATAGAACTTGTTTGACAAAATACATTTATAGCTCATAGTTTTTATGCATTTTACACAGGAGGTATTAAACATAATTTGGTAAAACTGACAACTTTCTCACCATTTAACGGCAAGGTTCTGAACTTCGCCGTTTTTATCTTCTAGAAGCTTCAGGAGCATGGTCACCACCTTCCTCTCGCTCTCCTCGTCTAGTTTTATAGAATCCTTCTGCAGCTCCATCATAAGGTCATTGGTGGCCATGAATCTAAAACCGAAGATGAAATGGGCCAAGTGACAATCTACAACTGAGAACTAGAGAATAACAAAAATCACTAATGAGTTCTGCCTTTACCTTCTAGGTAATCATTTATAATAATAATGATAAACCTTGTTATTGTGTAAGAGGAAGTCTTGTATTCTGTAAGCTTGTAGTCGGTGGAAGAGACTACCAGACAATAAATCACTGAATTACTTAACCTACCTACACTCACCATACGTAAAGGATTTAAAACATTACTCAAAATTGTATGAGTATCAGTACAACCAATTAATTACCATTTTTAATCAATTTATAATTTCACAGTTCACATTCTGCATATTGAATAGATTTTTGTCCATAAACAGTGACGAAGCAACCAAAGTTACGTGACAGGCCTGTTGTATCAACAGTAATAGATAAAATATAGCGTTTTAAATAGGAGGACATTCCAGTAACACATAACTATTTTTACAAATATTAGTCATGTGTCTTCCATTCAACATGCCAAATAATGTAGGCTGTCTTACCGAAAATCTTTGTCAGTGGAAGTCATTTTTTCCAACAGGTTGGAAATGTGATAGGTGACATTCGACATTTCGGCTTTTTAAACGTTTACACCTATATCAAAGCTGTAATGTTACGTTCAACAAGGCTGAAAACTTAGCTGACTAATACCATAACATGTAGTTAAGCTCAGTGGTGTATGAAACTTGACACTTCTAGTCTGTTATAAATAGACAGGACTAAAATTTATGTCGCGAGTTTGCCTGCCATCTTGTGGCACCTATGCGGATTGCATTATCTGGAACCATGTTTCAGTGCCCTTTACTCCACCCGGAGCTTTTTTAGAACGGAAGTATACTACTTTTGCTCGGCGGTCAGGTTGCCACGTCGAAAATACTGAATATCCTGTTTGGATACGCACCGTAAAACCATTTCCACAGATAAAGTGGGAGAGCAGATTTTTATTTTCAGATATGGTAAGTGCAGTTCTTAGTCGTTGCATGGCTCACATCTGAACTAACTCACGTAGTTAAGTAATTACATTTGGCTGACAGCTATCTAATGTAGCTAATAGGCTAGCTAGCTATCTTGCTAAGTTTCTGACCAGCTTCACTGGTTAACTAGCAGTTAGCCTTCCTAACTAGTTCGTTAACCAGAGGAAGGACAGGTTCAGTGTCTCAGTAACCTAACTTAAACAAATGATTGATGGCCAGACAGGTATCTAATTAATAGCTAGATACGCGTTAACCGTCCTGCTCAGTGTCTTAACTGAGACAGTTAAGTGTCTTAACGTTGCAGTGGAGCTTCCTTGAGGTATGAAGTAGCTTGCTGGCTTTTATAATGTCATATTTAGTGCAAACTAGCCAATGGTTTTGAATGCGCGGCGTAGTTAAAGTCAGCTGTAGTGTTTTGGAGTTTGGAGTTGGATAGTAAAGATATCAGACGTGGATCTTTTAAGCGCCTAATGCTGCAATGTTGTCTTTTAGGTGTCCGTCATTAACACCGTGGATACCTCACACGAGGATATGATTGTAAGTATTTATGGTTTGGATTGTAGTTTTAATTGTGTTTTTTTTGCCATAGAAAAACAGTTTATGAAACTTTCTTCCTTCTCCTGAACTAGCTTGGTAGCTCTTGAAACGACGTTCAAAGCTGAGGCGAACCTAGTGGATTGAGGATTCTTGTGTTTCTCTTTAAGCACGATGCCCAGATGGATTACTACGGCACACGACTGGCCACCTGCTCCTCTGATCGCTCTGTGAAGATCTTTGACGTAAAGAATGGCGGACAGATCCTTGTTGCAGACTTGCGAGGGTAGGCAGTCTTAGTAGTAACTACTCTCTTTAAGTAGTTAACCTGTCTAGATGTAAAAATGTGTTGGGAGCTCTCTTTTTGTAGCTCTTGTAAAGAAATAAATAAGAAAGCAGTTGAAATGAACGACAAACAATATAACTACGGTCATTAGATAGGTTGCCTGACTGTAATGTTAATGCTGGATTTATCCACGAGCAACAAGAAGCCCCTACTGAAATCTACTGGATGTGTAACGCATCTTGTTCCCAGGTAGTCTATCGTATTCTGCCTGATGGTACAGAATCCTTCACTCTCTCCGTCTATTTATAGCACCCAGCGGGAATTGTGGGGGTTTTATGCACAAACCTCTTCATCAGTCTGTCTTGTTGTTGCTCTCGTTGACTCTGTTCAGGCACGAAGGTCCTGTGTGGCAGGTGGCTTGGGCTCACCCCACCTGTGGCAACATCCTGGCCTCCTGTTCCTACGACAGGAAGGTCATCATCTGGAAAGAAGAGAATGGGACATGGGAGAAAATGTACAAGTACACAGGCCACAACTCTTCAGGTTCTTACAGTTTCACTCAAGTTCCCTCTGTGATTGGCTGGTTTCAGATGCTGATTACTGTGTCTGCACTGTGATTGGCTCCGCTATTCTCTTAATGTGTTTCTGTAAATTAATATTGTGTTTCTGGTTTCCTGTAGTGAACTCTATCTGCTGGGGCCCCTATGACTTTGGCTTAGTCCTGGCATGTGGGAGCTCCGATGGTGCCATTTCAATTCTAACCTACACTGGTGACGGGCAGTGGGATATCAAGAAGATTAACAATGCGCACACAGTGGGTATTCGCCGCAAGCCGAGATTCATTTAAAAACTGGTGTACACATAAGGGCTCTTATTTGCCAAGAAATACACATGCGTAGCTTCCATTGTGCATAATCATATAAAATGACAGTCAGACTCTTGATCTTGATGATGTGCTCAGTTAGTTGCCTGTGTGTATAGTTTGAGACGTCAGCGACATGTGAGAAAAGTCCTGCGTCTTTATTTCCCCCCGTCCGTCTCTGCCAGATTGGCTGTAATGCGGTAAGCTGGGCACCTGCAGTTGTTCCAGGCAGCCTCATCGACCAGCCCACGGGCCAGAAACCCAACTATGTCAAGAGATTCGTGTCTGGAGGCTGCGACAACTTGGTCAAGCTGTGGAAGTAAGCGATCTCCTCCGGGGGTGTGGTTTCCTTCCGCATGTGCGGTCACGGCGGATGGTGATTGGTTGGTTTTAATCAAAACAAAAGCTCCGTAATGTTGCAGGCGCTTTTTGCAGTTATGCGCAGCGTCGGGCTTTGAGTGAATTTTGCTTCGTTGTGTAGTTACTGGTGCTCTTACTGCCAGATTCCACCTCAGCAGCTACAAATATATAATCACGCAAAGGAAGTAAGATGAGATATGAGAAGCTGGAAATGTACCAGGTAAAGAAAGAAGTGATGGAGAAGTGGCTCCAGGTCAGTAGGTAAACGCATCCCTGGAATGAGCTCCGTCTCTCTGCTGCACCCTCAAACTGCCTTTGGGTAGAAGGCGAGCGTGAAGATGATGGTGCCACCCGCTGGAAGGCTGAGATGGGAACTGTTTGATTCACACTAAAGCACCTTCACATTTCCACGTCGTCTTAATGGGGATTTTTCACCAGTCATGATGTTTGTGCTGATGTACATATTTTGAGGATGAACAGACCAGCTTAGGTGTTACGGGTCACAGTACAGTAATATGGTAACAAGAAGGATTGGTAGTTTGGCTTCTGAGGGTTTGTTTTATTTATTTTTGCTGCACTTTCTAAATCTAAACAACACATAGGAATAAAAAAGTAGAATCGAGTAGTTGTGTAATCTTATGGACATATATGGGTATATATTATGAATATGATATACAAACTTATTGTTTCAATACTGACTCCAAATAATTATGCAGGTTAGTTTGTTTAAAGCTTTAAATCCTTTTCCACCTTTATATAATGAGATCTATTCAGAATGTTGTTTACTACAGTTCAGTTGTATTAACACGTGTGTATTTATTGAAATATTGCTAAATTCTTTATTACACTGCATATTTCTTACTATTAAAATGATTTTTTTAACCATGAGAAGCTGCTTTAAGTGACTTTCGTACTGAACCGCTGCTGTTGCTGTTTTTCTTCTGCAGAGAAGAGGATGGCCAATGGAAGGAAGACCAGAAACTGGAGGCCCACAGTGATTGGGTGAGGGATGTAGGCTGGGCTCCATCTATTGGCCTCCCCACCAGCACCATTGCCAGCTGTTCTCAGGTAGTATGAGCACTCCGTAATAACCATTACAGGAAATGAGAACCACAGGCATTATAAGATCAGATCTTTTGTAATACATTTTAAATTTGTCTTTTGACAATACACTAAAATAACATCCTGTGGACCAGAAAGTGTCCCAGGGCACTTTGGCGACCCCACTGACTTGAGTCCTCTCTGCAGGATGGTAGGGTGTTCATCTGGACGTGTGACGATCCCTCGGGAAACACGTGGACCGCGAAGCTCCTGCACAAATTCAACGACGTGGTGTGGCACGTGAGCTGGTCCATCACAGGCAACATCCTAGCTGTGTCTGGAGGGGATAACAAGGTACATGGCAGCACCAGAACTTATTTTGGGGAGATGTTTGCCAAAATGTGAGCTATATTGGGGTTAAGTGTGGTGCAAACTACATGCATTTGCAGGACCAACACACTCTCTTTGGTTCATTTTAGATGCTCCCAGACCAAACTAGTTCCTGAATAGGGTTCGTTTTGATTTGACGGGATTAATCTACAGAAGCAAAAGGCATTTTCTTTGTAAAAATCGAAGGATTGTGATTACGCAAAGATTGTGGCTATTAAGAAGCCATGAAGTCCCTGGCACTTTGGCTAACGAATGCCTTTAGTTCCCCTTATCTGGGCCATGTGGGCACCTGACAGGCTGCCCCAAGGCTGCCCCCCAGGCCATCCAGCATCTAGATGAAGGGTTATGATTGGCCCTTGGCCCTTTCAGCAAGGGCTCCTTCCACTGCATTGTTCAGAATCCCAGGGACTGTCAGGCATTTCATTCAAAGACAAAAGCACCATTAGCGGCTACGTTTGTACACCACAGCAAAATCGCACTGGTTTAAAATCTGCAAAGTGTGCATTAGTCGGGGTGACATAAATCAACACACTTCTAATGCACTTTTAACGGAGTAGCTTGCCTGACAACGTGTAAACGGCTTATTTCATTTAGTGCCTTGTCCCCCTCCCTCCACCAGAACGTTGCACATGTCACTTTCCAATGCGCTGTGCTCGGAATAAAAACGAATTGTGATTTTTCTGTTGACAGCCATGACGTGTACGCTAACGTTAACGCTAACGTTACCGTTCTTCAGTGTGTCGGCTGATCAATAACTCCATACCGGTTTAAGCAGAGCAACAGGTGTGGGCAAAAACACTGCTCAAGGTGTCGGTCAAGCTGATCAGCTCAAACTGAGCTCCTGGAAACTCATGAATGGAGCAGTTAGTGCTTCAAATAGACTGATGAATGGTCTGTGGCAGCAGACTGGTACCTGTAGTTGTAAATACCACTACTGTCATCCGGCCCGTGAGTGATCCGGCCCGTGAGTGATCCGGCCCGTGAGTGATCTGCTGGGCGTTCTCCTCTGTTCTCAGCTTACCCTGTGGAAGGAGTCTGTGGATGGACAGTGGGCCTGCATCAGTGACGTCAACAAAGGCCAGGGGGGTGTGTCCTCCATCACCGACGGCCAGCAGAACGAGCAATAAGACTGAGGCTGGTGGCAGCTGCCTCACGGAGACCCCGCCTCCAACTCAACTACAGGGGCGGAGTTCAGGGGCGGGGCCATTGAAGCCTCAGAGACTTTTCTACATCACTGATTTGTCAATTCTCACAGACTTCCAAAAAACATCCATCCAATAAAAACGGCGGCCTAGTCAAAATACTTCGCTCTTCATTAAAAAAAATCTTAAGATGCCTTCCAAAAAGGTTTCTTTCCCTAAATTAAATAATTTAATTATCTAGGGTAAATGTACATTGTTTGTGGTCATGTGTGAGGGCTCTTGTGATTAATGTCATGGGCACGTGTGTAAAGGAAGAAATGGCTGAAAATCCTGTAGAGATTGGTGATCTGGAAGTTTCCAAAGCTGGATCTAATCTTTGAAGTGGTATGACTCATTGCACATTGTTTTGAATAAGTTCATGCAGTGTTGCTGGAATACAAAATAAATTTTTATAACTAACTCAACAGCTCATTAGTTTTTGTTGTTTTTTCGTTGATTATTTTAATTTGACGCCATATTCTGATAATGTGCTTAAAAGACAATATATAAAGTATATTCTGAAGACGTTTTTGAAACTGCAAAGTACATGATTTGTGGATTTAATCATCTTTTCTCTGTATGTATCTGAATAAACACGAATAGTTTGTTGTTTTAGTGATTGACAGCAGTAAAATGCTTTTGGGGTCTAGGCTTCATAATTGTTCTGGACATGCCGATGTTCCCTTGAGCACAAGTCGTGTGTTATGAACATCAGGTCAAGCAGTACATGTTCTGGGTCAGTTTTGTCACCAGTTGCCACTGGGTGCCTTCAACCTTTGCTGCTTTGCAGTCGTTAATTTTGAATGGTGACAGACTCTTTTCGAAGTGTCTTGTTAGGGATACAGCCACACTAGTAACACTTCGATATCAAGTTCATAAGAACCTTAAAACGCTGTAACATTTTTATCCTAATTATATTTCGCGTCTAGTCAACAAAAACCGAAAAATTTTACTCATAAAAACGTTACCCCGTCAAGTAACGACTATTATATATCACGAAAGCGTAATCAGAGAACACAACACATAAAACATTGATACAATTATTGTTTTAATCTTCAATAGAGGTTCAGGCACTTGTGGGTTACGTTTTCTGTGCTCGTTTCATCTGGAGTTTGTTCCACTACCGGTGACTCCACGAGGAGCAGTTTTACACACTTTGATAAGCATAGTGACATTAATAAGTGACTCATTGCGTCTCCGCCTCAGCAGCACCGAGTGCGTTGTGTTTGGAAGCGGATTGGCAAGGCGCTTTCTGTCTCTGATGGACCGCTGCGTGGACATCAAAGCGCGCGCTTCTGCTTTATTGCCACTGAATTTTCTACGGCTCACCTACTCGAGGAGCTGCATCACACGGGGTTTCTACTTTTGACCACCGGTCCCCAGTAATCGAAATTTCGAGTGCACCAGTCTCGTCCCTTATTCAAGTACCTGTTTTTTTGCTTTTCTCGCCGTACGTCGCCAAACCTACGATTGCCATGCCCAGCTGGAGGAGAAATCTGAGTTTTTGTCTGCAGAGAATGCACGACGAGGGTAAGAGGCGTTTTCTGACCAGACTGTTACACACGGTGAAACCCCAATGTTCCTGAGTATTAGGAGAGCTCGCTACTTATCTATTCAGTCTCAGTATGCGTGGTACGTTGCGTGAAAATTCGCTTTCAAATTGGCCACAAGTGTCAAATGTTTCCTTCCAGGTGCACGTGTGTAAATGTCGCATGTTTTCCCCGAGTTTTGTCATTTTGTTGCGTTTCTGCCCGAGCTGAGAAAAAAAACAACAAATCCGACTTGACTTTAAAACTCGGCGTTTAGTGTGAGTTAAAGGGCTTTTACTTCGCAGTGTCCGAAATATTGTCTAAATGCTTTTCCTGCTGATGCGCGTAATGCGGTTGCTGACTCTCAGTGCGATGTGAACAGCTTCATGTGCTGACGCCAAAGTGATGCTCTCACAGCACGCGCGCACTTGAGCGGACCAACGGACTTCCTTAAATCATAGACGTCCTGCCTTTAATCACTTTATTTTGATATGTCCATGTTTATCTGCGGCTGGAGACGAGCAGTGTATGGAAAACTTCTGTTTACCAAAGAGTTTCAACGTCTATTCTGTGATGCAGAGTACGAGCTGGTTTACCTCCATATTTTTCACACTTGCAGTCGACGACACATGAATTCAGCGCATGCTGGGCTATTTGTATGTCTGTCTTGTAAAGCTCATTAATAAGTGTTTGGTAACCCTCAAGAAAAAAAGGTCACCATTTTGTACACGGCTGGCATAAAATGTTGATTGCAGTGACACAGGCTAAATTGAGACACTGTTGTGAACACAGCAGATGAATCTGTGAATAAGTTCACTGAGGTTCAGTTGGAGTCATTGCGATGAATCTGCAGTTGTGCGTGCATGTGTGCGTGTGTGTGTGTGTGTGTGTGTGTGTGTGTGTGTTTTTTGGGCCATGACAGATGCAGTTGTGTCCAACACAAGCTGTAGGGATGACAGAAGGTTGCGAATGATATCTTAAAATAGGTGTAGCTATCATGCAGGCTAGAGACTATTTAACTAAATTTGCTCCTCATCTTAACCAGAGCAATTTTCCAATTAAACGCTACCGTAAGGCTATATTTAACTTGAGACCATATCAATGTAATATTTTACATATATCGATATGATGAATGATTCCAATAAGCTAAGCCCAACATTTTATCTTTTCCAATTCATACAGATGCGTTAAGGATAAAGACGGACTCAGCCCTTTCATTTGATTAAGTGCTGCAAGTTTAAGAGATACAGCCTGCAGGGGAAACCAGTGATTTGCCTCACAGGAGGCTAAAAGAACCATTCTGTATTCATTCCTATTTGGGGACCACTGAGTTGTTCTGCAACATAAGGGTGGAGATTACATTAAACGGAGGCCCTCAAGAGATTCGCATTTTCTAAGTGATATTCACAGCATGAGGGAGCCAGTTTCCTGAGGTCTGTAACGTCTCGGCAGTGTGAGCTGCAGTTTGTGGCTGTCAGTAAAAAATTCTATCAGACTTTGGGGTGATGGCAAGATAACGCAGAGGACCCACCTGGCTACAGACGAATGTTTCAGTCTTATTCTCGGTGTGGGATTATAGAGAGTGGCAGGTTCCCCTGAGAGTGACGGTCTCTCTCAGCTCATGTGGAGACCTAATTCAAGACCAGCTCCACAGACAACACAGACATCAGTGGGCCTTTTCAATCTCCCAATGGAGAAACCCTCGATGTAAGTCTGTATGGTTATGACAAAAACAATACTTTGCCATTTATAATGAAATATAATTCAGACACAAAAAACACTATTAATGCATGTGATTAATGCATTTCAATTCAAAGTGGCACTGCCGTGCAGAGAAATCATTTGTGCACATTTGCGTTTTGTCCTAACATTTCAATAACATTAGAGATTTTAGTACCTTTAAGTGCAAAAACGTTGTTAATCTGTAATGCTTTTAAGACAGAAATGCTTCCTTGAGACACAGTGATGACAATTCCAAGTGGAATACATTTAGCTATTATGCTAATTGCAGGGGCCAAAAATGTCAGTTTGAATGAATATTTATTAAAATTGTACGTGGTAGTGTTTTTACCTTCCTGAGTTAAAGCTTTATGAGTTATGTAGGATTTTACAAATATTATACTTTATGTGAAGCAGGGATTATGTGTAGCGAAGTTTGGACTGAGACGACTGAAGTGGTTAGCAGGCTGCCGTTCTGTTCCACACACTCCACACAAATGCATGATAATGGCTCGCTGGAGTCGCACAAAATTCACTGGCAATGTGTCCCACCTCCTGGTCTGCCTCCTCCTGCCTGATTGGCCTGTCTGTGTTCTCTGTCATGCTCATACTAAAGACCAGCACCTGCTCTGCACACTTGCTATGCTTATTCAAATCAATCCACAAACTGAAAGGCCTCTCCCTGTGTGCTTGGTCCTGCCGAGGTCTTGCCAAGTCATTTGTGTGCACCATGTGTGCACACACATGTTCAACTAGCTTCCCTGCGACCCTATTTATCTCCACCCTGGGCCTGTATGTCCTTTGGCGTACATCTCCGTGGAGGTGTGGATCAGTGCTTGTTTGTGTGATTTGTACTTTGGAGAATGGAATATTTTCCATTGGTTGATTCTGATAATTTATTAGTCTTTTATAAAGAAAACACTTGCAGGCAATCAAGTCTTTGCAAAAGCTAACAGTGCTACATTGCTATTAAAAGGCTGTCACTATAAATTAGTGACATGGGGCAATGGAAGCCTCGGAGACAGGACCCTGGCTGTGAATTGGACGGTTGTGGGTTTGAATCCTGGCTGTGCCACATATCCACTCTTTGGCCCATGAGCAAGACCCTCAACCCTCTCAGCTCCAGGGGTCCTGCCCAATGCCCCCCTCCCTCTCAGCTCCAGGGGTCCTGCCCAATGGCCCTTAACCCTCTCAGGGGTCCTGCCCAATGCCCCCCCTCCCTCTCAGCTCCAGGGGTCCTGCCCAATGGCCCTTAACCCTCTCAGCTCCAGGGGTCCTGCCCAATGCCCCCCTCCCTCTCAGCTCCAGGGGTCCTGCCCAATGGCCCTTAACCCTCTCAGCTCCAGGGGTCCTGCCCAATGGCCCTTAACCCTCTCAGCTCCAGGGGTCCTGCCCAATGGCCCTTAACCCTCTCAGCTCCAGGGGTCCTGCCCAATGGCCCTTAACCCTCTCAGCTCCAGGGGTCCTGCCCAATGGCCCTTAACCCTCTCAGCTCCAGGGGTCCTGCCCAATGGCCCTTAACCCTCTCAGTTCCAGGGGTCCTGCCCAAAGGCCCTTAACCCTCTCAGCTCCAGGGTCCTGCCCAAAGGCCCTTAACCCTCTCAGCTCCAGGGGTCCTGCCCAAAGGCCCTTAACCCTCTCAGCTCCAGGGGTCCTGCCCAATGGCCCTTAACCCTCTCAGCTCCAGGGGTCCTGCCCAAAGGCCCTTAACCCTCTCAGCTCCAGGGGTCCTGCCCAAAGGCCCTTAGGCCTCTCAGCTCCAGGGGTCCTGCCCAAAGGCCCTTAACCCTCTCAGCTCCAAGGGTCCTGCCCAAAGGCCCTTAACCCTCTCAGCTCCAGGGGTCCTGCCCAATGGCCCTTAACCCTCTCAGCTCCAAGGGTCCTGCCCAAAGGCCCTTAACCCTCTCAGCTCCAGGGGTCCTGCCCAATGGCCCTTAACCCTCTCAGCTCCAGGGGTCCTGCCCAATGGCCCTTAACCCTCTCAGCTCCAGGGGTCCTGCCCAAAGGCCCTTAACCCTCTCAGCTCCAGGGGTCCTGCCCAAAGGCCCTTAACCCTCTCAGCTCCAGGGGTCCTGCCCAAAGGCCCTTAACCCTCTCAGCCTCCCAAGGGTCCTGCCCAAAGGTCCTGCCCAAAGGTCCTTAACCCTCTCAGCTCCAGGGGTCCTGCCCAAAGGCCCTTAACCCTCTCAGCTCCAGGGGTCCTGCCCAAAGGCCCTTAACCCTCTCAGCTCCAGGGTCCTGCCCAATGGCCCTTAACCCTCTCAGCTCCAAGGGTCCTGCCCAAAGGCCCTTAACCCTCTCAGCTCCAAGGGTCCTGCCCAATGGCCCTTAACCCTCTCAGCTCCAAGGGTCCTGTCCAATGGCCCTTAACCCTCTCAGCTCCAGGGGTCCTGCCCAAAGGCCCTTAACCCTCTCAGGTCCAGGGGTCTTGCCCAAAGGCCCTTAACCCTCTCAGGTCCACAGCTGCTGTACTTCACCTCATCCTGAATTCTGACCCCAGCTCACAAAGAAACTGGGATGTGTGAAGAGAAGCATTTTATTTTACTGTATATGTATATTTGATGAAACACTTGTCTGTAACATATCTTAAAAAATGGATAGTTAAGTCCTTTGTCCTTTGTTTTGGTGGGTGAGTTACCAGTTTGTTTGTTTTTTCTCTCGTTTACTGTATATTCAAATGCTTCCCACCAAAGAGACCTGCTGTTAGTGTATTTTTAGAATGATGTGGAATTGCAGACATGTGAAATGGAGGGATTGTGCACGTGCCAATGTCCAGTCATATGTCTCCAATGTCCAGTCATAGCAACCAATGTTTATGCCTCACACAAGTCAGATAATCCCACTCAACCTTCATATAGAATTAACAGAGCTTAGTGTGGATATTTAGCCTACATGTTGTCTGGTACCTTACAATCTTATTTAATCTGAGCTTCCCATTAGGTTGTTGACTTAACCTTTTTGTTGTTGTTTAGGTTGTTGACTTAACCTTTCTGTGACGCACTGTTTATAGAAACATACACCGTTACTTTGGAAAGTTCTCCAAATTTGAATTCAGTGAATCGACTAAGGAACCAGCCATTAGCTGTAGAGACATAAAGGGACAGAATTTTATCTAGTGAATCACGGCCACTTACGCTGGGTTTGAAGAGCACGGCAGGAATTTAAGAGGATCAGTTGCCAATGGTAACTATCTCCCCAGAAAGGCATGGGCCATAAGCTTATACCACAACCCAGTTAATATGTCATATATTCTTATGCTTTGATTGCTGCAACAAAGATGCTGAATCTCAAACACAAGAATGAATCTGACACACCAAAGGTTTGTCTTGCTCAGCATTTCATATTTGCTGTTGTGTAGAAGTACTTTACAGCAGTCTAAATGTTCAGCCAAATCTAATAGCACTGGACCCAATTGAATTCTCTGTTAGCTGGACATTAAACTAACTTCAGTGTCAAAGTATTGATCCTGGGGTTACCAGTACCCTTATGATCAATTACCTTGCCTTTCTCTGTCCTTGTTATTTTTCCTTGTTTGCATCCCCTAGGTGGATCATCTCACATTAATGTGTTTTAAGACGTTTCTTTAGATACTGTTAAAGTGGTCCAAACAAGGGACATATTCCGCATCATTTAGAAAGCGTTTCTCATCAGTTTCAGAAATGTGATACAGTGTCCTATTTGCATAATCTCCTTTGGTATCGCTCTTAACAGAATCACTTCTCAGCAGATGTGCTTAATAAACCAGTACATCATTGATTCCCACAATCAACATCAATAACGGAAGACGTTTGTCACGTTCTGTTGTCCACAAATCCTCTTCTAGATGACATCTCTGGCTGGAAGACGTGGCTCGTTGTTGCCTTGTGTCAAGAGGTGTTTGAATGCAGACACTCCCACCAATTCAACCCCCAGCAGGTGTCTTTGGCACCAAAGCACTGATGGCAGACCTGCCCCCATCTCGCTCTGGTCTTGGGCCGGTCCTACCCGGGCTGTGACATGACCGGACCACCTCTTCGCCTTCCATGCCGAGCTGTGCTTGAGTTGCTGTTAGAGTAATAATCTCCGAACACTTCAAGCTCGCAGAGGTGTTCTGATGCCTGTGGGGCGTCTCTGGACTGCACGGAGACCGTAAATGAAGACACGTCTCAGCGGTTATCCTGTGAATTTGAATAGGTTTGGAAATCCGGTGAGGAACAGCACTGTCCCTGAGCCCACTTGAACACATAAGATCCTGGAATAATGACCTCACCCCAAAGGCTGCCTATGTGGAACCGCTGTCAGGCTAGTTAAGCATTTGAGCAGATCGCGTTATTCTTAGAGGTATAATTAACTGCTGAAAGGGGAGTGCAGTGACATGGAAACGTCTATATATGCACCATGTTTTCGCATGATTATATCCAGAAGGTTTTAAGGACGGCTGAGCATCTTGTGAGGCATCTGAAATGTCTTGTCTAAAATTCCGAGTGCTGTTTTGAATGAACAAATGATCATTTGGATGTAATTTTGGATGTTTGTTTGGTTTGCGATATTACTGTAATATATCCTATTGTCCATAGGGTTGATGTGTGTGTTTGCGTGTGTGTGTGCTTGTGCATGCATACAGCTGGGTTTACAAGACCAGATATAACTGCTCGAATATCCAGAGGGTCAAGTCCACTCCAGACATATTTATCAAGCACAGCACATCCAGGTAACACACTCATTTTCAAGAGTTATCTCATTTCCTCTCTGGACAGAGAGGAAATGAGATAACTGTAAAGTCATGAGATAACTGTAAAGTCATTTTCAACTGTAAAGTCCTGATTTGAAGATCAGACTGAAGCATGTGAGCTCAGGCTTTTAGTGAGGGCAGTCGCACTCATCTAGGTGTCTCCCTGAGACTGTTAATACCACGATTTGATGATTCACCACAGCAGAGGACGTCTTTACACCTTTACTTTCTGTCCTCTGTCTCCCTGCACTCATCTTTTTTTCCCGAATGATGAGTAACAGTCATTGACGCACTATTGTTCCTTATGTCATCGAGCCCTGTTGGGCCTCTGTGATGCTCACGTGAGATCACTAGTGCTCACGTGAGACCAGTGATGATGTTTTCAGACACATGCTAGCCTGGCTGGCCAGTTTTCTTTTCTAAAACCTGACGGGCAGGGGGTCCGACCTTTCAAGCAGTGACCTGTGAATGAACAGGCTCACGGTAGGGGCAGCCCAGCATCCCACAATGCTTAGGCCAAGTGCCAAGATCCAGGCAATCACAGAGAGCAACACATTTTAGTATGCATAATTTCTACACTGGTTCAGATAAGACCTGAAGCTGTGCATTGGCCTAGAATGCACATTTCTAGGATGGGACTTCAACTGCCGAACTTTGCTGGTTTCTTGATTTTGTTATAGAAGGACTAGCACCCTGATTCGGCTGTTACGCAATGTGAATTACCCACACTGTAAAGTGCAAGGTCAACACCTCTTTCTCGGTCCAGCGTTGCGCAATTATTCTTTGCAAACCACGGCGAGAAAGATGAGAACGCGGCAAGAGTGTTCGGCACCTCTTGGTTCTGCGGCTCGATGTATTGGACTCTGTTTATGTTGGGCTGGACACGCTCATCTGTCACTGTGATCTCTCAGTAGTGCTCCATGGGCTGGACGGCAGGGCCAAGTCTGGTGTCTCCAGCTACCAATCACCAGCCATTGTGACAGAGGGTGTCCACAGGAGACAGTAAACATCCCCACAACTCAATTTATGGATAGTCAATGGGTCTCCCTCTCCCTCTCTCTCTCCCTCTCTCTCTCTCTCTCCCTCTCTCTCCCTCTCTCTCTCCCTCTCTCTCCCTCTCTCTCTCTCCCTCTCTCCCTCTCTCCCCTCTCCTCTCTCTCCCCTCTCCCTCTCTCTCTCTCTCTCTCTCTCTCTCTCTCTTTCTCTAGCTGGCTCTGGCTCACTCCACCTATTCCCCCCCCCCATCTCCCTGACTCAAACACTCAACTGCCGGTCACGTCGCTAATTAACCAAGCTGTCTGACTTGGGCAGGGGGATCATAGTGCTCCTGTGATCCACACGCTCTACCTAAGTGACGGCCCATAGAAAAACTTATGACCCCGTCCCAAAGTTATGATCCCATCACAAAGTACTGCCCAGACTGTTTGGATAAGCCTTGCGCTGCATACGTGCACATGTAGGCAGGGGCCCTGCATGACAAGATAACGTCTCCACAGCGAATGTTTCTGCCATCATCCTTCCTTCCTCCCAGGTTAAGCTCAGACTTCTCTTCCAGCTAGCGCCCTACAGCTGGACTATTTTAATCCGCAGTGCTCTGTTAATTAACATATAATATTTTATTTGTGAAGGATTAGAGGTTGCTAGGGAACATTCAATGGCCCTCAGATTGAAACGGAAGTTAAGGCATGCCTTTCGGAGCTTTCTACGCTCATTTAGGTGAAACCTGAACCTTATAGCCTGAACACACTGAACTGTGCGATGGAAAATATTTATGCCACTTTGTCTCTGCCACAGCTGGGAAAGACGAAGCCGTCTGATTCTCCTGGATCTGTTGACAAGTATCATTTTTGTTATAGAGTGTTTAGTGTCGGATCCTTCAGCTACAAACACATAGTTGTCACTGCTGTAATCCCTTTTTCAGGTATAAAAAGTGTTCTTCTACTAACTGTACAATGGAAAAGGGTATTTCGTGGATAACTCAGTGCCTTCTTCCTGTTATTGCTTCATATTTGCTTAGGTTGGCCTATTGAAATGATGAACAAAATTTATCTGAATAGATTTTAAGAACCTTTGATTAGATCTGGAACAACTCTATTAGACATGACAGACAAAGCTAATTCAGTTTTTATGTTCTCCTGGTCAATAGGCACAACACTCAGCAGATCTACCATTCGAGTACTGATGGAATCCAGTAATGCTGGACGGCTCATTAGGATGAGCAAATGAATAATCTTCTGGCTCACTGAGTGTGGTTTTCCTCAAAGAGACAGAAGCAAGCATCTGTTTCTGGAACAAACCCATGAAAAAACAAGGAAAGTAGTCACTCGTAAAGCAACCAGATGAAAACAGACGAGAGATACACTACAACGTGTTCTGGTGTTTCTGCCCAGATTGTTGCACTGTGAATGGAATCAATCAGAGATCCAGATGGGGGTAATGGATGACTGAGAGCACCAAGTACCTCTGTCAGACTGCTTGCAATCTGCAAGCCACATGTAGCTTATCCTCTTTCCTCTGCAGTTTTCAGTATTACTTGTGTCTCATGGGAAGTTCAAGCACTCACTAATGGCCTTGCTGTTCCCACTTGCTGTATAAAAGCCATTTTCACTGTTCAACTGCTGAGTGCTTCTTATGCTCAAGATGGGGTGTGGGGGGTTTGAGGGTGTGGGGGGTGTGGTGACAGGGGATGGAATGGGGGTGCGACCAACCCTACTTTTTACATTTACATTTAGGGTCCTACCTCTTGAATTCAGGTCTCCATGAGACATCCACCCCATCTCCCAACCTGAGCCTCTACGTCTGGATCACTTCAGTTTAGCCCTTTCCCCACAGAGCTCTGTTGTCACACATTACCACCACGGCTAAGACAGACTAATGGACTCCTGCAGGTGTGGAGCTTCTGATTCTGAGTCCCTGTCGTAGGGGAGCCATGATCTGTGCAGTAGAGTGTTTTTCTTTGGCGACACACCAATGATTTTGCCCATTGGCTAAGGAGCCATCCACTCACTGGCTGAATGAAGGATACTACCCCCTGGACCTGAGACTGAGATGCACTGCTTAGGAAAATCATGACTGGCCAGCGCTCCAAGCAACCTGCATCCGTTGCAAAGAATAAATACATAAATAAATGTGCCTCCCACCCGTCAGTGCTTCTCTGACCCGGCCCACAGTCTCACATGCCGCCAGCACTTCCACAGGTGGAGCTTGTGGTGGAGGACCTGCAGGTGGAGCGTCAGGTGGAGCCCGTGAGTGAAGGAGGGTCTGCCCTGCCACGGCTCGCTGGCATTCCTGAGTTGGGGAGAATTCGTCAGGATTTTCTTTTTAAATTGTTGATCTTTATCATGGGGCTGAACATTAAAGGAACATTCAGGGCAGGATGAGACGGCAGTCCGCCCTCTCTGGTAGTGGAGGCCCAGAATCAAAGATGAAAGCCTGTGTTGTGAGCGCGCGAGCTTCTAATCCTTTCACTGTCCTCTCTGACCTGCCGGCAGGAGGTCTCCAGAAGTGCAGCGCAAGCAGGACGGTGGACTGAGCAACATTAAGGACTAATGCGGCCTTTGGTGCATTTAGAGGTGAGAGCACCTCCACTGGCAAGGGTGGAGATTAGCGTAAAGTTATTGCCAGGTGAGAAATACATAGTGTGTTTATAAAGTAGAAACATGTAAGCAGGATACAATTCCTAAAAGCACCTTTAAAATGTTCTGGCTTGCCAGTGCCCATATGCAAAGCAGGGGCGGGAATCTGAAATCTGATTGGACCCCCAGGTGACTGCAGAGCTCTCAAGTCTCACGCATTCAGATGGGCATGAGACACACGCGTTTCAAGCAGTTCACACGCTCACACGCTACACCTCGTATCTCTCACGCACAGAGATTACCAGGACAACGGCCACCAAAGTGCTATTTTTTAAAGCGTGGACGAAGAGCATCAAAGCAGTTTCCTGCAGAGTTCAGAAGAAGCTTGCAACAAACCAGTCAATAAATTGAGAAATGTAGCTACCCAACAGCCAATCAAAAAATAGCATCCGGGTATCCGGGTAAAGTTTATGTGATCCCGCTAATAACTTTCCAAAGAGGACGATGTAGACGTTCATTGTCGTAGTCTGTGGACCCCCTAACACCTCTGGCCACCTCATGGCAAAAGCTCTACCACTGCCAAGGTCACATACCTGAGGTCCAACATCCACGTCGGAGGTACCGCTCGGCCTACATATAAAACAATACAAATGGACTGGTACTAGCTGGGATGCCCAATGGTGGATGGGTTCCCTGTTGAGTCTTGGTCCTCCCAAGGTTTCTTCCTAATGCCCAACTAGAGACGTTTTCCATGGCACTGGCTTTGCTCATTAGGGATATGCACACACGCGTTTGTATATTTGCTTTGGGGCGACATATGTTGTACTTTGACTTAGAAAGTAGCCAAGTGACAATTACCTGGCATTTGGATTCCATTTGATGCCATAATGTTGCATTTCACTCTCGCTAGAACAAAGTTGTTAAGATCACGAAACACAGCAGCACTGTAATCACAATTTCCCCCATCGCAAAATGAAGCAGAACCATTCCAAACACAGCAGATCTGCATTTGTCAGAAAACACTAACAAAACGCAGTCAGTGTCCTGCGCACAACTGTCACCATTTGTGATTTTTAAAGTAGCGCAGTACAGACATAAAGGGGATGACAGATGATTGTAGTCTGGATTTCTGTAATCAATAGTACTTGTTTGAAACAGCTGTTTGCCATTTGTGTGCGTTATTGATCACCCCCCTCTCTCTGGGTCTGGACCCACCACACTTGGGGAGGTTTTTCATCAGCGGTGCAATTTTGGTCCTTCATTCAGAAAACACAGAGACACAGTGAGTGCAGGGGTAGGATGTTCCTTTGCCGTTCCATACTGCGTTTTCCTATTATCTTCGCGCTTTTCGTAATTTGCACCACGTAGGCTATTTGACTATCCGTGTCGTTGAGGCTTTGCTGCGAGGGGGCCTGGCCTATTATGGGATGGCCCATAATATGGGATGGCCTATTATCTGCGAGTATTACCGCCAGGTCCCCTTTCACCAATCGGCTTCTCGCGGTCAACAGAAACCAATAAATGCTGCTGGTTCTCTCAGCAGGTCTGCCCAATCAATGCAGTAAGAACTTTGCTATGCCACATTCCAACCCTCTAAAGAATAGTTTTTTCTAAAGAAGCCGTTCCATTATGACGCACCACTCAAGTCGCTATTAAGTGGCTTCGTGCTGGCTTGGCATTGGCGTACTGGATCTTATTCTATCTCCCGAGACAAAATTATACTGCAATTTTTATTCCTCAGTTTTTTTTATCATTCAAATTAGGTGATGTTTGGAACAAATCGACCAATTTAAATTAAAACGTCTGCATGATCCACACTCATTCCCTGGGGATCAAAATATGATGAGTTAATTGAATGTGTAGTCTGCACTCACATAATTTTAATTTGTGAACGACGAACATTAACAATTAACCACAGCTGAGTGGTAATAAATGAGGCCCTATCCATTTTGCATCCTTGATTGCAGAAGTCTGAACCTGGTGTTCCACATTAGCTTGTGCTGTCTGTGTCGTGTCTTACAAGATGCAAGAAACGCAGCGTTTAATTATTGTGCTCATTGTAAATGATCTAGGACTTCAGCTCAGCTTAAACAGTTCCCTCTGTTCCTGTTACACTGTACTTTCAACATTTTTAAGCACTACGATGCACTTTTAATGCGCCTTTATTTCTTATCTCTTTCTTTATGTCTTTATTTCCATCTTTTATCTCAAATCTGAGGGGTGGCATGGTGGTGTGGTGGTGAGCACTGTCACCTCACAGCAAGGCGGTCTGGGTTCGATTCTCGGTCTGGGCTGCTCTGTGTGGAGTTTGCATGTTCTCCCTGTGCCTGCTTGGGTTTTCTCCGGGTACTCCGGTTTCCTCCCACAGTCCAAAGACATGCATCCTAGGTTGATTGGTCACTCTAGATTGCCCGTAGGTGTGTGTGTGTGTGTTGGCCATGTGGTGGACTGGCGAACTGCCCATGGTGTACCCTGCCTTCGCCCGGAGATGCTGGGATTGGCTCCAGCCCCCCCGTGACCCCGACTAGTGGGAATAAGCGGTACGGATAATGAATGTATCTCAAAACTGTAATTTGATTTTGTGCAGCTTTTGTCTCATTATTTAACGATTATTTCAATTAAAATTCTTTTTTTCCTATTTACATAAACTATATTTTACTATATTAATAAATTTCCTTTTTATTTTCAGCAAAACTCTCCTGGATTTGATGGATTTTGGGATGAATCTCGGGATGTAATAAGCTTTATTCTTCTTCTATGTCCAAGTGAAGAATTTTATTTGAATTGCTGCTGTTTGCTACACAAATAAACATACCTTGTCTTGCTTTACGGTAACAACCAAAAATAATTTCCATCTGGTCACATATTAAAATAACTTTTTAAAAGGAACAATTTGAATGATTTGGATGTCCAGAGCAGTCGTTGCACTGCATTCTGGGACGGTTTGACATTCGTCCAGACGCCCATCTGCTCCTGTTCTGCTCCTGTACGCCAGTGCAGTTGCATCTACGGTCAGCTGTGCTCCCTTCCACCTGCGCTGTCAGGCTTGGCTGATGTCGGCCGGCCTGTGCACCCTGTGTGCGCTGATGCCGCCGACACTCACCGGCCAAGCGTTCACTCGTGGGTGTCGGCTCTCCCGGCTAGCTGTCGCCCACGGTGTTACCGGTCTGGCAGATCCAGTGACGTGTTCACGGGCTGCGAGTGAGTGGTACTGTCAGCACTGAGGTCTAATTGTGATGGAGATGTCCTGCACGGGTTTGGTTAGCTCATGATATGCAGAATAACGCAGAAGAGGGAGGAGAACCTGCATGTAGGGCTGGTGCCATCCAGTCCAGTCCAGTCTAGTTCTGACTTATCCAGGCAGACACAATATGAACATTTTCAACAAGATCCTTCCTAAATTTTTGCAGTTGTGATGTTTCTTCTAATGTCCAGACCAGGGTCTTTGAATACTTTCAAAATTGTTATATTCAAATAACATTTACCCAGATTTTTAACATTTTAATTTTTTTAAATTTAAATGTCATATTCATGTTTACTGATTGTTATCTCTGTTGGTATCTCTGTTGGTATCTCTGTTGCTGTCGCTTCGGTGTATGTAGTTGGTACATATTAGTCAGGACCTCTGCTGTGTTGTGTTGGTTTAATGCTCATATTCTACTGGGAACGAAAAATACAAAGTATTCTCTACAAAATCACGGATTTCTGAATTGTTCTCCATATTGTAAAACTGCCATTTTATGTACAGTGTGCTCAAATTCCAGAAGCAAGTTAGAGCAGAGACTGAGTTTGTGGTGTGGATGCGTGTTCACAGGTTTTACAGGAGCATGCATAGTCTGCTGTCTGAGTTATAAACAGCACATTCATCTGTCATTCCCAGCCACATTGTTCAATGCTCTCCTGCGTGCATGTGAACAGCATGCTTCCCTTAAAACAGGCCCAAGCCCATTATGCTGATGTGTCGTGATAGCATGGCAGAGAGGTTGTTCCCAGCTCCCAGCACTCGTGTTTCATACGCCAGCCCAATCACATCTCTTCCTTTCCTTAACCGAACGACGGCGTGTGAAATCGTGCAGTCACAGGTGTTGGGGGCTTCTTATTAAAAACGATACGCGACTGTTTGGATTATTGTCACTTTTCGTGTTTAACTTGAGCTATAATCTCATTGTATAAACCTTAAAGTGGGTTTTCTAGTAAGATTATATACAATAATCTTATAAATAATCTTTATAAAAAATCTATATATATTATATTTCATGTGAATAGTTAAATTGCAGAAACCTAGTTTAGTTTGAAAAACTAAATGCTCTTTGAGGATTACATTTACTCTTAAATCCAGTTCTCTTAAATCTGTTCCTCTTAAGGGAAAAAAAGTTAAGTTTAGGATTGGATGCTGTGTGTGAATCACTGTGGCATGTTTCTTCAGAGCGCTGGCTGAAGCATCATAAACAGCAACAAGTTTTTCAGCAGCAGACATCCCATAACAACCTGAGCTATTCTCACACCAGCAGGTGTTAATGAAACTTCAGGGAACTGAAAAACAGAATCAAGCTCATTTTCTTCCTGGCTGCTCTGTGGTGTCAGAACAGCTCCAGACTTCTGATAGAACGAAAGACTGAAGCAGTTTTGGTCAGAATAGAATAGAATAGAATAGAATAGAATAGGAAAGAACAGAATAGAACAGAATAGGAAAGAATAGAATAGAATAGGAAAGAATAGAATAAAATAGAATAGGATAGAATAGAATAGAACAGAATAGAATAGGAAATAATAGAATATAATAGGAAAGAATATAATAAAATAGAATAGAACAGAATAGAATAGAACAAAATAGAATAGGAAAGAATATAATAGAATACAATAGGAAAGAATAGAATAGAATAGAATAGAATAGAATAGAACATCTTTATTATCATTGCACCAGTACAATTTACTTACAGGATACTATGTAAAAATACTATATATAAATACAAAAATACAAGAGCAAAAACAGCACACATTAGTTAACATTAGATAGTCATTAGGACATGTTCGTCTTGCACCAGTACTTGACTGAAAGTGCAGATGGTGTAAATGTGCAGTACAAATGTTTGAGCAGTGGTCCTGACAGCAGTGACCAATAGAGAACTGACCACTGTTACTGAGTATCATTGTAGCTTATTGGTGTAGCGCTGTGAGAGTGTGTTTTTTGGTTGCAGTGCACTGTGTGTTAAGAGTGTGGGTGTGTGTTAAGAGTGTGGGTGTGTGTTAAGAGTGTGGGTATGTGTTAAGAGTGTGGGTGTGTGTTAAGAGTGTGGGTATGTGTTAAGAGTGTGGGTGTGTGTTAAGAATGTGGGTGTGTGTTAAGAGTGTGGGTATGTGTTAAGAGTGTGGGTGTGTGTTAAGAGTGTGGGTGTGTGTTAAGAGTTGGGTGTGTGTTAAGAGTGTGGGTGTGTGTGTTAAGAGTGTGGGTGTGTGTTAAGAGTGTGGGTGTGTGTTAAGAGTGTGGGTATGTGTTAAGAGTGTGGGTGTGTGTTAAGAGTGTGGGTATGTGTTAAGAGTGTGGGTATGTGTTAAGAGTGTGGGTATGTGTTAAGAATGTGGGTATGTGTTAAGAGTGTGGGTATGTGTTAAGAGTGTGGGTATGTGTTAAGAATGTGTTAAGAATGTGGGTGTGTGTTAAGAGTGTGGGTGTGTGTTAAGAGTGTGGGTGTGTGTTAAGAGTGTGGGTGTGTGTTAAGAGTGTGGGTATGTGTTAAGAGTGTGGGTGTGTGTTAAGAGTGTGGGTATGTGTTAAGAGTGTGGGTATGTGTTAAGAGTGTGGGTGTGTGTGAAGAGTGTGGGTGTGTGTTAAGAGTGTGGGTGTGTGTTAAGAGTGTGGGTGTGTGTTAAGAGTGTGGGTGTGTGTTAAGAGTGTGGGTATGTGTTAAGAGTGTGGGTGTGTGTTAAGAAGGTAGAAGAATGTATGTAGAAGAAAGAATATGTGTTAAGAATGTATGAAGGGTTCTTGATGGCCTGATTTAGTAACGTTATGCCTGTGGGGAAATATTCCTTTTTTTGTTTTGTTTAACCATGTTAGTTTTATCCTATAAAATGTTTAGTGGCTACCAAAGGCAGTCAGGAACATATAAAAAGACATTTACAGGGACAGGAACCATAAAGGAACCTGTTTATGCATAGATGGTTTTGTAGATGGTTTGTGTGGTTTGGTAGGAGGTTAAATAGACAAGGGCATGGATGTGTGGAGTGTTCACCTGCAAGGTTACTGCAGGTGTTCCCCATGGCTGGGAGCTCAGGGCCCCATGGATTTTTCGCGTGCTGGATTCAACCTCTGCAGAGCTCTCCTATCTGCTGCTGTGCAGCTGAGATGCCATGCAGAGATGTGGTATGTGACGGCACTCTGTGCTGCAGCAGGGGAACGTGGCCTCCAAGTTTTGGGGCAGGCCCATCCTCCCTCATCTCCAGGAAAAACAGCCATTGTCGTGTTTTCTTGACATGTGCAGTGGTGTTTGCGAACCATGTGAGGTCTTCTGCGATGTGTAACCCCAGCTAGACACAGTCTTCACCAGATCAGTGGAGTTGAGGACACTGGAGATCAGTGGAGTTGAGGACACTGGAGATCCGCCCAGTCAGCACAAACGCTACGATGGCGTTGCTGGTGAATACAGGGCCACAGCCATATGTGAACAGGGAGTTGAGGATGGGACCCAGCATGTGTCCTTCTGATGCATTGGTGCTCAGAGTTATTGTGAAGGACAGGTGGGGGACCAGCCTCACTGCTTGAGAACGCTCTGACAGGAAGTTCAGGATTCTGTGATGAGCAGATGTCTTGCTGGGGGTGACAGTGGTCAAAGTGGTTCTGTAATTCACAAATGTATGTACCCTGTTTCTCCAAGTCAGCACGGACAGTGTGAAGAGTGAGGAAGGCAGCGTTTTCTGTGGATCTGTTGCTCCTGTATACAAACTGATGTAAGTCTGGGCAAACAGGGGTGGTGGCTCTGGGACAGGTCTGGGACAGGTCTGGAACTGGTCTGGGACTGGTCAGGGACAGGTCTGGAACAGTTCTGGGACTGGTCTGGAACTGGTCTGGGACTGGTCAGGGACAGGTCTGGAACAGTTCTGGGACTGGTCTGGGACTGGTCTAGGACAGGTCTGGAACAGGTCTGGGACAAGTCTGGGACAGGTCTGGGACTGGTCTGGGACTGGTCAGGGACAGGTCTGGGACAGGTCTGGGACAGGTCTGGAACAGATCTGGGACTGGTCTGGGACAGGTCTGGGACAGGTCTGGGACAGGTCTGGGACTGGTCTGGGACATGTCTGGGACAGGTCTGGTCTTTCAGAGCATTTCACTAGGATGAGTCACTTGGGAGTCACTTAGGTTGCTGATGTCCTGTTGTTTGGCACAGGTGCTATGACAACTGACTTCCAGCACTTGAAGACTGTCGCCAGAGATGTAAGTCTGGGCAGACAGGGGTGGTGGCTCTGGGACAGGTCTGGAACAGGTCTGGGACTGGTCAGGGACAGGTCTGGAACAGGTCTGGGACTGGTCTGGGACTGGTCTGGGACAGGTCTGGAACAGGTCTGGGACAAGTCTGGGACTGGTCTGGGACAGGTCTGGGACTGGTCAGGGACTGGTCAGGGACAGGGACAGGTCTGGGACTGGTCTGGGACTGGTCAGGGACAGGTCTGGGACAGGTCTGGAACAGGTCTGGGACTGGTCTGGGACAGGTCTGGGACAGGTCTGGGACTGGTCTGGGACAGGTCTGGGACTGGTCAGGGACAGGTCTGGGACTGGTCAGGGACAGGTCTGGGACAGGTCTGGTCTTTCAGAGCATTTCACTAGGATGAGTCACTTGGGAGTCACTTAGGTTGCTGATGTCCTGTTGTTTGGCACAGGTGCTATGACAACTGACTTCCAGCACTTGAAGACTGTCGCCAGAGATAAAGACAGGTCAGAGATAAAGACAGGTCAGAGGTAAATACAGGTCAGAGATAAAGACAGGTCAGAGATAAAGACAGGTCAGAGATAAAGACAGGTCAGAGATAAAGACAGGACAGAGGTAAATACAGGTCAGAGGTAAAGACAGTCTCCCATGGGCCCACCACCTGTGGGAGAGGTAGTACTAGGGGTTCGGTGCATTGTGGATTGGGCGGTGGCCGTTGGCGTACCGACCCTCGGTTACTGAAGCTGGCTCTTGGGACATGGAACGTAACCTCTCTGGGTGGGAAGGAGCCTGAGCTGGTGTGTGAGGCTGAGAGATACCAACTAGATATAGTTGGGCTCACCTCCACACACAGTTTGGGTTCTGGAACCAATCCTCTCGAGAGAGGCTGGACTTTATTCTTTTCTGGAGTTGCCCAGGGTGAAAGGCGGAGGGCTGGAGTGGGCTTACTCATAGCTCCCCGGCTCGCTGCCTGTGTGTTGGGGTTTTCCCAGTAGATAAGAGGGTTGCTTCCCTGCGCCTTAGGGTTCGGGGAAAGGGCTCTGACTGTTGTTTGTGCTTATGCACCGAATGGCAGTTCGAGTACCCGGCCTTCTTGGAGTCCTTGGAGGGGGTACTGGAAGGTGCCCCTTCTGGGGATTCCATTGTTCTGCTGGGGGACTTCAATGCTCACGTGGGCAATGACAGTAGGACCTGGAGGGGCGTGATTGGGAGGAACGGCCTCTCCGATCTGAACCCGAGTGGTGTTCTGTTATTGGACTTCTGTGCTCGTCACGGTTTGTCCATAACGAACACCATGTTTGAGCACAGAGGTGTCCATAAGTGCACATGGCACCAGGACACCTTAGGTCGCAGTTCGATGATCGATTTTGTAATCGTATCGTCGAACTTGCGACCGTGTGTCTTGGACACTCGCGTAAAAGAGAGGAGCTGAGCTGTCAACCGATCACCACCTAGTGGTGAGTTGGATCAGATGGCGGGCGAGGATGCCGGACAGACCTGGCAGACCCAAACGTACTGTGAGGGTTTGCTGGGAACGTCTGGCAGAGGAACCTGTCAGAAAGGTCTTTAACTCCCACATCCGACAAAGCTTTGACCGCATCCCGAGGGAGGCCGGAAACATTGAGTCTGAGTGGGCTTGGTTCCGTGCTTCTATTGTCAATGCAGCAGATCGGAGCTGTGGCCGCAAGGTTGTCGGTGCCTGTCGTGGCGGCAATCCCAGAACCCGGTGGTGGACACCTCGGGTAAGGGGAGGCCGTCATGCTGAAGAAAGAGTCCTATCGGGCCTGGTTGGCCCGTGGGACTTTGGAGGCAGCAGACAGGTACAGGGGGGCAAAGCGGATCGCGGCTTTGACTGTCGCAGAGGCAAAAACTCGGGTGTGGGAAGAGTTTGGTGAGACCATGGAAAGTGACTTTCGATCGGCTCCGAGGAGGTTCTGGCAAACCGTCAGGCAACTCAGGAGGGAAAGCGGTTCCCGACCAACACTGTATACAGTGAGGCTGGGGATCTGCTGACCTCGACTGGGGATGTCATTAGGCGGTGGAAGGAATACTTCGAGGATCTTCTCAATCCCACCATCACGTCTTCCATAGAGGAAGCAGAACCAGAGGACTCGGGGTTTGCCCATCACTAGGGCTGAGGTGACCAGGGTAGTTGTGAAACTCCTTGGTGCCAAGGCTCCGGGGGGTGGATGAGATCCGTCCTGAGTTCCTTAAGGCTCTGGATGTTGTGGGACTGTCTTGGTTGACACGTCTTTGCAACATCGCGTGTACATCGGGGGCAGTGCCGCTGGATTGGCACACCGGGGTGGTGGTTGCCCTTTGTAAGAAAGGAGACCGGAGAGTGTGCTCCAACTATCGCGGCATCACACTACTCAGCCTCCCCGATAAGGTCTATGCAGGGGTTCTGGAGAAGAGAGTCCGTTCGATAGTCGAATCTCAGTTACAAGAGGAACAATGTGGGTTCCGTCCTGGTCGTGGAACACTGGACCAACTTTTCACCCTTGCGAGGGTCCTAGAGGGTGCATGGGAGTTTGCCCAACCAGTCCACATGTGCTTTGTGGATTTGGAAAAGGCATTCGACCGTGTCCCTCGGGGATTCCTCTGGGGGGTGCTCCGGAGTATAAGTGCGGGGCCCGTTGCTACGGGCTATCCAGTCCCTGTACAAGCGGAGCAGGAGTTTGGTTCGCATGGCCGCAGTAAGTCAGACTGGTTTCCGGTGGGAGTTGGACTCCGCCAAGGCTGCCCTTTGTCACCGATTCTGTTCATAACTTTTATGGACAGAATTTCTCGGAGTAGCCAAGTGGTGGAGGGGTTCGGTTTGGTGGCCTCAGGATTCCACGCCTTCTCTTTGCAGATGATGTGGTCCTGTTGGCATCATCGGGCCGAGACCTACAGCTCTCGCTGGATCAGTTTGCAGCCGAGTGCGAGATGGCTGGGATGAGAATCAGCACTTCTAAAACTGAGACCATGGTACTCAGTCGGACAAGGGGTGGAGTGCCCTCTCTGGGTCGGGAGTGAGTCCTTGCCTCAAGTGGAGGAGTTTAAGTATCTCGGGTTCTTGTTCACGAGTGAGGGAAGGATGGAACGAGAGATTGACAGGCGGATTGGTGCTGCGGCTGCAGTATTGCGGTCGCTGTACCGGACCGTTGTGGTGAAGAGAGCTGAGCCGAAAGGCAAAGCTCTCAATTTACTGGTCAATCTACGTTCCGACTCTTACCTACGGTCACGAGCTTTGGGTAGTGACCGAAAAGAATGAGATCGCGAATACAAGCGGCCGAAATGAGTTTTCTTCGCAGGGTGTCTGGGCTCTCCCTTAGAGATAAGGTACGGAGCACAGTCATCCGGGAGGGGCTCGGAGTAGAGTCGCTGCTCCTCCACGTAGAGGGAGCCAGCTGAGGTGGTTCGGGCATCTGGTTCGGATGCCACCTGGGCGCCTGCCTAGGGAGGCGCTCTGGGCATGTCCAACTGGGAGGAGACCCCGGGGAAGACCCAGGACACGCTGGAGAGATTATATCTCTCGGCTGTCCTGGGAACATGTTGGTATCCCCCAGAAGAGCTGGAAGAGGTGGCTGGGGAGAGGGAAACCTGGGCCTCTTTGCTTAGGCTACTGCCCCGCGACCCGGACCCGGATAAGCAGAAGACAATGGATGGATGGAGGTAAAGACAGGACAGAGATAAAGACAGGTCAGAGATAAAGACAGGTCAGAGGTAAAGACAGGTCAGAGATAAAGACAGGTCAGAGGTAAAGACAGGTCAGAGATAAAGACAGGTCAGAGGTAAAGACAGGTCAGAGATAAAGACAGGTCAGAGGTAAAGACAGGTCAGAGATAAAGACAGGACAGAGGTAAAGACAGGTCAGAGATAAAGACAGGTCAGAGGTAAAGACAGGTCAGAGATAAAGACAGGTCAGAGATAAAGACAGGTCAGAGGTAAAGACAGGTCAGAGATAAAGACAGGTCAGAGGAAATACAGGTCAGAGGTAAAGACAGGACAGAGATAAAGACAGGTCAGAGGTAAAGACAGGTCAGAGGTAAAGACAGGACAGAGATAAAGACAGGTCAGAGAAAAAGACAGGACAGAGAAAAAGACAGGACAGAGGTAAATACAGGACAGAGGTCAGGTCAGATAAAGACAGGTCAGGTCAGGTCAGAGGTAAAGACAGGTCAGGATAAAGACAGGACAGAGGTAAAGACAGGTCAGTAAATAAAGACAGGTCTGCAGGTTTCCCAGTGTAGTCCATCAGCACCTGCCCTGGATCTATCTGACCAGCTCACCTTCCAGTACATGTAACGGCAACAAAGAAGGAGTGTGATTCGCTGCGTTAACATCTGAGGTGGTGAGTCGGACCTCTGGTCTAACTACTGTCATGAAGCTCTCAATCAGATCAGGAATAGATACTGAACGTGATGTATTGTCCCTCAGCCCTTAGGTTCCTTTACGGTTCCTGTCCCGGTAATGTCCTTTTATATGTTGCTGACTGCCTTTGATAGTCACTAAACATTTTATAGGATAGAACTAACATGGTCCTTAAACAAAACAAAAAATGGCTTTGGTTGAGTATTTGGGTGGAATTCTGCGACATGCTGAAATAATTGTAAAAACACATGACAAACACTAAAGTGGACACACATGCAAGGTGCACTAACTTTATACCCTTACACTGCCTCTCTTGGATAAACAGTAACAAATCCTCTTGGTTATTGAATCAGATTTGACCACTGAGCACTGCAGCAGAATCATGCGTTGACTTATTGATATATTAAAGTTTTATTGATATTAGTACAATTTTTACATTAGTAACATTATATTAGAAACAACATTGCATTATAAATACAACACATTTATAAGTTTTAAACTGTTGTTTTTTAATAAATTTCGATTGTAGCATCCTGATGTACAAACTCAAGCAACAAAAATATGATTTTTGCTCTGCACATGCAGGGTTGTTTAGTAAATGTCAGCATATTGCTGGAGGGACCATTTGACCTTCTGCCAGGAATAAAGATGTAGTGAGGTAATTCTTTTGGATTCTGGAGTTACTGTAATGTCTGGAAGCCTATTTGTATGTCAGTCTGGATGACTTTGTATATCTAGATTTATTTGTTTATCTCCCATCCCCGGCCTACCCCATAAAGTCAAACAACTGATGGACTGTATGTGTCACGATTTGACCCTCCTCCACCTGTCAGTCATGCCAGTTTTGTTTTGCTAGCCATGTGTGTTCTTAGTCCCGCCTTGTATTTTGTAACCCTTCCCCTCGTTAACGTATTCAGGTGTCTCTTGTAAGTTATGGTCTATTTATATGCTCAGTTGGGTCTGGTATGTCGCTGGTTATTTCTTATCTGATTGTAAGTGTATTGTATCGCGTTGTATTGTGTTTTGCTCAGCCCTGTGTACATTCGTGTTCTCCTGTATTTCGGTTTTCTGCTATTTCGGTTTTCTGCTTGTTTGTTCTTGTATGTCTGTACGTATCAGTTATGTTTCCTGTTCTGACTCCCTCATGGATCTGACCCATGCCTGTCTGTACGACCCTGAGTTTGGATTGCCCTTTAATAAATCTCGCTCTCCTCAGCGTTTGTGTCCGCCATTATATCCAGCGTGGCTCCCGGCGTTACTGTATGGTTAACCATGTGCCGTACAACTGAAATCCACCATCTGCCCCCTTTTTTTTTTTTTTAGACTCGCTGACTTCATTTGACTTTTTGACATCTTATTGCTTATTTCTCAGTAGAGCACCATTTGGCATTCTTGAATATTACTATAACGAACAATAACCCTAAGAACATTCCCAGATCACCAGATATGGGGCTATATTGGTTTTCTAATGATAGCAGCTTCCTATGTTATCATTGTGGCATATAGTATTCCCCATATAGTGTGGTGCATGTGTGGAAAATGCACTGAAAAAACATTGGTGAACGTTGGTGTATTCATAAGGTAAAGGTCAATAATTAACCAAGTGCAGTTTTGGCCTTTAAAAAACAAATAAAAAAATGAAAGATAAAATAAAGTATAGAACTCCATATGTATGTGTGTCTAGGTGAGAAAACCATGCATGGTCATAGCTCTCTCTCTCTATATATATATATATATATATATTTCTCTCTCTCTCTCTCTTTTCTCTCTCTCTGCTCCTCCTACTGTGTGTAAAGCTACACTGGGCAGAAGACAAACCCACAAGATCACGTGATTCATTCACCCGCTATCTCTCACTTGCTTTGGTAAACTTAAGTCTATCTAAATAAACCCAACCTACATAAAGCAACACAAACAGATAAACTTAAACAAAACTCTTGATTGGGTTTATTGATTGGGTTTTTAAAATTCCTAAAATGAACTTTCACATAATAAATCTCTACTGAAAACTCTAAAAACTATTTAAAAAGTGCCTCTTCTGTGCCTCTTTCTGGGCAATTCTCTATGAAAACGTTTTACATGGTGGAACATGGTGGGAAAAAATCTTTACTAACTAAACAGCAGGTGGTGCATTTAACGCTTTTCTGAATTCAGCTGGGTTACATGCCTAAAGTTGCTGTGTCAGACCTTATATGTGTACCGTCTCACTTCACCCATACACACACACACACACACACACACACACACACACATACATCTATCTATCTATCTGTGTGTGTGTGTGAGAGTGTGTGTGTGTGTGTGTGTGTATACAATGACACCAGTCCTACTATCCTACGTTATATTTGTTACAGGGTTCTATCCAGGCTCATAATTGCCTGCCTATATCTACTAGTGAATCACCAGCTTCTGGAATTCTTATCAGCCAGGTAGATTGGCTGGGTGTAAAGCTGCTCACTCTCCTCTCTGCAATACTCTACTGCCTGAGTGGGGGGAAAACCTCTCAAGCTCTGTGTTCTGCTACCACCATGGTCTGGTGTCTGGTGCCTGGTGGCACAGCGTGCTGGCACACCCCTGCCATAGATTTAAACCTGCAGGAATGTTGACATCTGATATCAGGATTGTCTTGACATAAAAAGTAAAATGAGAAAGTGGCAGTGTCCTTTATTAATGCCGTTTGAGGAGCCTGCTAAGCATGCTAGAACCCAATGGCAACTTGGATTTAATGACATTGTAATTTTTTCCTGAGAGGGAATAAGAATGAAAAAGAGCACTCGTGCATTTCTCTGTATCTTAATTAGGACCCGAGATATGCCGGAAAGAAGGTGGGCAAGTCATCAAAATCCACCGTTTCGATAAATCTTCATAGCTCAGTTAGTTTCAGACCAACCTCCACCCATACAGCAAATGGCATCAAAATCAGATACCAAGGCAACTGCTCCTAGGTAGGGTGTAGCCACCATTAGGCATGTAGTGTGTAGGGACCCTTGGCCATGTAGGGTGTAGGGACCCTTGGCCATGTAGGGTGTAGGGACCCTTGGCCATGTAGGGTGTAGGGACCCTTGGGCATGTAGGGTGTAGGGACCATTAGGCATGTAGTGTGTAGGGACCCTTGGCCATGTAGGGTGTAGGGACCCTTGGGCATGTAGGGTGTAGGCACCCTTGGGCATGTAGGGTGTAGGGACCCTTGGGCATGTAGGGTGTAGCCACCATTAGGCATGTAGTGTGTAGGGACCCTTGGCCATGTAGGGTGTAGGGACCCTTGGGCATGTAGGGTGTAGGGACCCTTGGGCATGTAGGGTGTAGGGACCCTTGGGCATGTAGTGTGTAGGGACCCTTGGGCATGTAGGGTGTAGGGACCCTTGGGCATGTAGTGTGTAGGCACCCTTGGGCATGTATGGTGTAGGGACCTTTGGGCATGTAGGGTGTAGGGACCCTTGGGCATGTAGGGTGTAGCCACCATTAGGCATGTAGTGTGTAGGGACCCTTGGCCATGTAGGGTGTAGGGACCCTTGGGCATGTAGTGTGTAGGGACCCTTGGGCATGTAGTGTGTAGGGACCCTTGGGCATGTAGGGTGTAGGGACCCTTGGGCATGTAGAGTGTAGGGACCCTTGGCCATGTAGGGTGTAGGGACCCTTGGGCATGTAGAGTGTAGGGACCCTTGGGCATGTAGGGTGTAGGGACCCTTGGGCATGTAGAGTGTAGGGACCCTTGGGCATGTAGGGTGTAGGGACCCTTGGGCATGTAGTGTGTAGGGACCCTTGGCCATGTAGGGTGTAGGGACCCTTGGGCATGTAGAGTGTAGGGACCCTTGGCCATGTAGGGTGTAGGGACCCTTGGGCATGTAGTGTGTAGGGACCCTTGGGCATGTAGGGTGTAGGGACCTGTAAGTGCACCTATAGGTGTTCCAGCCCAGCGTGGCTTTGTCTCTGCTCAAATTGTTGCTGTTCTTATCCTGTCAGGCAGCTTAACAGCCAATGGGATGGCGCTTTTCAAAGTGCATTAAAGCCATAGTTAAACTTGTTCTTGCAGGTAATGTGAACATAAACATTAAGTATTAAATGCGTATTATAATGAGTAATGAGTCACATAATGTGGATGAAGATGTGTTGGCACCAGTGTGTGACAAACAGGCACCAAACATAATACATGAACTCACACGGACATGGCTGGATGTCTGAACGTGGCTCAGAACGTTATCCTGCTACTCGCATTTACAGCTGTTATTAAACTGGCTTACATTCCATAGAAATCGATTTGCACCTTTTCCTGTGTTTGTCTCTGAATACCTCTCATGTTTGCATTTAATTCACAGAAATTAAAAATGGTTGTGAAAATTATTTGCAGCACTGGATGAAAATAGTTTTGATAGAAGTTATTAGGTACTACCTTGTGATGCATGCAGTTAAGGAGTAAAATCATTTATGTTATACTATACATATTGGTAGCTAAATAATGTGTATCTTAATGATTTGAGTAAATCAAATTAATTTTGTCTTCCTTATTTTGTTTTAGTAATTTATTTTAGCTTTAATTTAATTTAGCTTTAGCATTTCAAGGTTTCATACAGCATAATCTACCATGTCTTATTCAAGTCAGAATAATTTTAAATAAAATGTTTTTCATTCAATTAAAAATGTACTTC
This sequence comes from Brachyhypopomus occidentalis, assembly GCA_020368025.1. Taxonomy (NCBI): domain Eukaryota; kingdom Metazoa; phylum Chordata; class Actinopteri; order Gymnotiformes; family Hypopomidae; genus Brachyhypopomus; species Brachyhypopomus occidentalis. Next base: position 1,641,858 of record JAGXOD010000024.1, on the reverse strand, counting down.
ACATTAGGGCTGGGTGATATGAACTCAAATCAATATCATGATTAATTGAGTATTTTGCCTTGATTACGGTTAATGAATGATTTAGTTTTTTTGCCCTTATAGTTCACTGACAAATGTTCAACTATTAAAGCTGGGATATTTTTTTTCTAATGAAAAATAATCATATTGTGATTATAAAATTTACAAAAATGTTGCTTCCCTGTCGCTGACTGGACAGGGCGGAGTGACGGACACGTGCAGTAGAATATTTTTAAGTACATGAACAGTGGGCAAAGTATTAACATATATTTATATTAAGTATATTATATGATATAATTAAAACCTAAAAACTGGAATAACCAACATGGGCAAAATGATGTCGGTTAGAGGTTCTGAATGTCGTTTCGATGTATTTTCGATTAATTTCCAAGCCCCACTTCCCATGAGCTCTGTGCACAGCAGGCCGTATGTGTGTTGGGGATTGTTAGCATATAGCCGGTTGCCGTGACAGCACCATAAGAGATACAGTTTGTAATGAAAACACTGGGACACTAAATCAGGCAGGTTGCTCTGAAACCACATTCAGTCTCATGCAGTGTTCCAGTGCGAGACCCAAGTGTGTTTCACAGTGGTGCAGGTAGTAGAGGTTATGCAGTTATTATGTCAGAACTATGAACAGAAGGTCTGGTGCTGTCAGCTAAATTTTCTCTAATGCCTTTTGTCACCCCCACTGGTGGGCATAGCTTATCATTACACTGCACACTTGTGTAATCTGCTGTTCACGTGGAGAGACAGAGAGTGGGGAGGATTCAGAGAGGATTCCCAGAGTGCTTTGTGCCTCCCAGAGGCCTGTGTTTCATTTAAATATGTTTAATGTTGTTTAGAAGTTTCTTATTTCTGTTTGTTTATTTAGTTAAGTCTCTTTTAGTTTGATCAGCATTTTTTTGTGTAACCCTCCTTGTGTCTGTCAATGATTTATCTTCTCCACATTTTTCCATTACATTGCAATAAAATAGCTTTTTGTGAGTAGAAATGTCTTCCTGATCTTCCTCTGCATAAATGCTACTCTCATGTTCAAAATGGGCTTGATCCATTAAGCTGGATGAAAATGAGCAGTGCATCAAAGAACTCAAGAGCAGGCAGCAAAGAAGACACAGCCTAGAGGAAGGAGATACCTACCACCACCACAACCTAGAGGAAGGAGATACCTACCACCACCACAGCCTAGAGGAAGGAGATACCTACCACCACCACCACAGCCTAGAGGAAGGAGATACCCACCACCACCACAGCCTAGAGGAAGGAGATACCCACCACCACCACAGCCTAGAGAAAGGAGATACCTACCACCACCACAGCGCTAGTTCCTGAACACCCTCCTCCCAGAGGAGCTCACTGTGCAAGCCTCCAAGCAGCTGTTGCCGAGACAGAGAGAGTGGAGCTCATCTTCTGTGCTGTCACACTGTGGCAAACAATGTGGGAAGACTGGCGGTGCACAAAGAGACAACACCCGTCAGTCAACGCCACAAACCTACGGCAGCTAGGAAACGGAAGCGGGGCTGCACAGTGAGGGGCGAACAGCCGTGCGAAGGAGCAACTTTCAGCGTCGACGCCACATCTAGGAAAATCAGCAGCATCAGGGAATGGCTACATACAGGAAGTGGGGCCATACAGGAAGACGGCTCGAGTGTGACTGCCTGTTGGTTGTCTCCCACCCATTTCCCCCTTTAGTTCCAGTTCCTGATTCTGCTTGTTTGTTGTGTGTGAAGCTTCCAGTAAAACAGCTTTTTGCGAGCAGACTTTATGACTTCTTCCACACACACCCTACAGTATAAATAAACTTTGAACTGAATTGAACTGATTTTTTTTTTCTGGTGTCTTCATCATAGTTCTACAATCATTCCAAGACAAGACACACTTTCACGTTGAAGACTAGCAGTTGAGTTTTTGAGTGCTTGTCTTGTGGCATTTGAATGACAGCTCTGTGGTTTGACATGCCTCTGTCAGATCTTGGCAACACCCGGGCAACATCTCCTGTGATTTGTTAGTTGAACGATGGCCATCATTTCATTTCACTCATCCCCTCTGGCATCCCCTAAACAAGCTCTAAATCCAGTGCCGATTTCTGCCAGGACTGCTGTCCAGAATGTAGTCGCTAGCATTGCCCAGGCTGCAGTCACAGAAACTCTTCAGGTCTGCTTGCTGTTTAATCATGGTCCCCTACAGTCAGAGCTGTTTAGGTCAGCGCTCTGCACACATACCCCATCTTACAGGCTCACTGGGGACTTTTGCTTAGTCGGAGAATCTCTGGGGTAATCCGTATAGAACGGTCACAGTCAAGGGACATTTTCTGTAGCGGTCGGTCAAACAGCATGAACTGGGTGTGTTCATCAAGGTGCGTTATGCCCCTAGTGAAAGATAATCCTACCCATAGTTAAAAGTTAGATAATTTTTATTCAAGTAATGTGTAATTTTAGTTGATTCATCATTTTACGTTTTGCAGTCATTTGTACCATGCAGAGCACAATCAGAACATTTTTGATCACATTCTTTAATTCAGTGATAAAATGTAAAGAAAAAGAACAAATATGCAATCTTAACTAATACACTAATTTGAATAATACACAATCTTAACACAATGCAGTTTAGCATTAGTGAAATGACAGGTCAGCTTGGTAGCACTTTGATAGTGGAAAGCACAATGTCCGCCATCATATTGTCTGTTTACCAGAGCTTGGAGCGTTTTAAACAGTGCGGTTAGTACTGTGATCGTGATCACTGCACTGTGTCAGGACTTCACCCTGGATTCTACCTGTTTATAGTCGGTTCTTTGGCCAGGTGTTCCCTCAGGAATAAAGCCTGTGGTTTCACTCTGCAGACTCTCCTGATTAGAGTTTTAGTTTTGCTGCACTGTACACCATTACAGCTGGAGAGAACCAATTCCAGGCAGAAGTCGTTCAAAAGTGCCTTTTTTCTTTGACCTCCTTAGACACCACAGGAAAAACCTTTTTGGCTTCTGTATGACTATGCAATTCCCTCTATGCATCCTGAAATTAATCAATGACTTGTGGGACGGACATTCAAAGCTAATCTGCCGTCACTCACAGCAGTCAGCAACATTGCCGTTCTTCTAAAGCACATTACAGTTGTTATCATCAATTAGTCCCAGTACAATGGTATCCTCAACAAGTATACATGCGCCTTGTTTATTTATTTGCCCAGCAAGACGGGGACTACCAGGAAGCTGTACTGAGGCACTCAGTGACTGAGGCAACCTGGGACAACTGCTGTTGAGAAAAAGCAAAGATGTTTTATTTTGCCCCAGACACTCATTATTTTTGGCACTTCCTGTCTTCCTGTCAGACAGGCTGATATTTAGCTGCAGGTGCAGGTGCACGAGACATCCTGACACGCAGCCCTGTCGTCTACATGCAGCTGACACCACGTGTTCCGCTTTGACTGTAGCGTGTGATGACAACTTCACCTCAGGTACTGCAGAAGGTTGTTGCGCTTCTTTGCTTGTACCTTTCGATTGTTTGCTTATTTGTTTGACGCAGGAGCAGGGCTTGCCGAGAGCTTGTTGTCACCGTTCTCTCCGCCAAACAACGCTGAGTGATTTGGTCGTTGGTCCAAGGCCAAGCTGCAGAGCAAGTGAGACATCAGCCTGCCCTCACGAACTCAGGCTGAGAGTAGAACTGTTTCAGGACACACCATCTTATTTTGTATCTGCTGGAAGCCGCCGTGCTGGGTTTTTGAGTGTTCGGCGGAGCTGAACACTGGCTTTAACCCCAGGGCGTTCGTCGGGTGCAATGTGCTACTGTTTTTATACGGTTGTTCACTGCACTGTGTCGTCTTTCGAGAATCTGGCGGTTCGAGGGGGCAGCAGTTACGATTAACAAGCCCCCCAACCTCCTCGCTCTTGCGACAAAAGAGCAGAGAATTGTTGAAGTTATTACCATAAGAACTTTGTTTGCTTTGAACCAAATTGACAGGTGTGCCCAGTTTGAAATGGGATGTTGCAATGGAGCAATTTCAGCCCAAAGTGGTCATAACCAGACGCCTGGAACGGCATTCCAGCCCTGCCGTATGGAATATGTCCACGCAGGGACAGCACCGTGACCAGCATCCGCGCGAAGTGCATCTTTGTTCCTGTACTTCTAGGCTCACATAAAAAACTGAAGTTAGTCAGGCCAATGGGGCCATATTAGGTTTGTAAGACCAAGTGTTTCTCTTTTCTCCTACAGAGTGAAATCCGCATGTGATTCGTTACTTCTCCCAGCCGAGTTTTTATTCTTTTAACATCTAGCATTTGGCCATAATGAGCTGTTATTTCTTGCAGGGGTGATCAAATGCCGTGTTAGTGCATCTCTGCTGATGAAGGGATTGATAATGAGGTGAGGAGATGAATATCGCAGCTTCTCACCCTGTTCAACAGCAAAAACCTGCATATTAAAAGCTTTACATGTCATTGCACTACTGAAAATGGTTTAACATACTTAGGAGGTTAATGCATTATTCACGTAAATGACACATACAGTAGAGATCCATCCTGTTTACTAGGGTTACCTGCTGTTTAAGAATATGAGAGAGGTGTGCCAGAAAATTTAGCTCGCAAAGTCTTAAAATTCTTAAACTGTATGCACAGAGGATGCGAGACCACTGTAGCAGGGATATTACTCAGCGGGTTGAATCTCTTGTAGCATTTTGAATATAGGAAACAATGTTAATTCCCCACCCCCGAGACACACATACACTCTTTGGGACATTCATCAAACTTGCACATTCTGGGAACGGCGTGAGAGGCTCTGACACCCCCTGTGCAGGTCCACTCACACCTGCCCCCTTTGGCTGCAGTGTGTGCCGGTGCCTTTTGAATACCGAAAGGCTTATCACACTCGCACACGGCACTCTGCTAAAGAACATTGAGTTCGTCCTTGCAGATTAAGCACAGGAGTATTCCCACAGCACCTGGCGGGGTGTGGATGGTATTTCCCACATGTCTCCATCATTTCTGCCATGCTGAAAGCAGCTTCTTTGCACAGTACAGTTTAAGAAGACCACCATGTGTTTTTTAGTAGTGGATGTAGCAACTCTGTCAGTTGGTTAAGCTCCTAATCGCTTGTTACACCACATGTGAGACGGTTCCTGGAGAGATGCCGGCTGTAATTTTCATCAGTGTTACTGTCTTTTAGGTTCATTGTAATGACTGGGATGTTTTAGGGACTTTAAGTAGTACAAGGCAATTCATTACATAAACACATTTGCGAGTCTATATAAGATGTTATGGATGCCAATTGGTATACCATATCATGAATATTCATTTGTTATCTTATACTAAATACCCTCTCCCCTTTTTCCATTTTAATCAGAGTACAATGATTGGGAAACCAAGAGGCACTGGGGTTTTCTGCATGTTCACACTAATTGCTACTGATCATTTGTAGAGGCAGGTATTAAAATATTATTTAGGATTCACTAACACAACCTGCTCTTTCTTCTGAATGCACGGACAATTGCTGATACTGAAATCAGGTTGGGGAGACTGAAAGAACATTAATACTCCTCTGGGTATATATTGATCTTGAGTTAGTGAATACATGATTTTGAATAAATGTATTGTGGAAATTAACATATGTGCAGAACAAATCTGCATATTTGTTGTTAAAACATTGTTTTGATTTGCTCTTACGCAGACACAACACAACAGACACAACATTCACTGGATTTTTAACATTTTGAGCACTAGAGGGCCCTCTTTCAAGTTTAATCCTTTTGCCAACAAATTCAAGCCACAACTTGAACATACACTATATTGGCAAAAGTATTCGCTCACCTTCCTTGACTCACTATGATCTTAAGTGACATCACATTCCTAATCCATAGGGTTCAATATGACGTTGGTCCACCCTTTGTAGCTAGAACAGCTTCAACTCTTCTGGGAAGGCTGTCCACAACGTTTAGGAGTGTATTTATGGGTATTTTTGACCATTCTTCCAGAAGCGCATTTGTGAGGTCACATACTGATGTTGGACAATAAGGCCTGGCTCTCAGTCTCCGCTCTAATTCATCCCAAAGTTGATCTATTGGGTCCATAAAGACATGGAAGGCAGAGTCTGGTGTGGATGAACTTGACTGGCCTGCACAGAACTCTTTATGGACCTTGCTTTGTGCACTGGTGCACAGTCATGTTGGAAGAGGAAGGGGCCAGCTCCAAACTGTTCCCACAAAGTTGGGAGCATGGAATTGTCCAAAATGTCTTGGTATGCTGAAGCATTCAGAGTTCCTTTCACTGGAATTAAGAGGCCAAGCCCAGCTCCTGAAAAACAACCCCACACCATAATCCCCCCTCCACCAAACTTTACACTTGGCACAATGCAGACAGACAAGTACCGTCCTCCTGGCAACAGCCAAACCCAGACTCGTCCATCAGATTGCTAGATGGAGAAGCGTAATTCATCAATCCTTATAAAGCGCCTCCACTGCTCTAGAGTCCAGTAGCAGCGTGCTTTACACCACTGTGCTTTACGCCACTGTGCTTTACCCCACTGTGCTTTACCCCACTGTGCTTTACCCCACTGTGCTTTACCCCACTGTGCTTTACCCCACTGTGCTTTACCCCACTGTGGTTGACACCACTGTGCGTGACCCCACTGTGCTTTTACCCCACTGTTTTTACCCCACTGCTTTTTACCCCACTGTGCTTTACCCCACTGTGCTTTACGCCACTGTGCTTTACCCCACTGTGCTTTACCCCACTGTGCTTTACGCCACTGTGCTTTACCCCACTGTGCTTTACCCCACTGTGCTTTACCCCACTGTGCTTTACCCCACTGTGCTTTACCCCACTGTGCTTTACCCCACTGTGCTTTACGCCACTGTGCTTTACCCCACTGTGCTTTACCCCACTGTGCTTTACGCCACTGTGCTTTACCCCACTGTGCTTTACACCACTGTGCTTTACCCCACTGTGCTTTACGCCACTGTGCTTTACACCACTGTGCTTTACCCCACTGTGCTTTACGCCACTGTGCTTTACACCACTGTGCTTTACCCCACTGTGCTTTACGCCACTGTGCTTTACGCCACTGTGCTTTACACCACTGTGCTTTACACCACTGTATCTGACACTTTGCATTGCACTTGGTGATGTTTGGCTTGGATGCAGCTGCTCGACCATGGAAACCCCTTCCATGAAGCTCTCTGCACACTGTTCTTGAGCTAATCTGAAGGCCACATGAAGTTTGGATGTCTGTAGTGATCGACTCTGCAGAAAGTTGCCGACCTCTTTGCACTATGCGCTTCAGCATCCGCTGACTCTGCTCCGTCAGTGGGGGGAGTTACTGTTGCTGTGACTTGCTGTCATTCCCAAACACTTCCATTTTCTTATAATACAGCTGACAAAGTGCAAAAGTCTGGGCTCATGCTTGTGGATTAATGTTCATTAGTGTGACTCTCTTATTATGTAATACAGCAAACATCCAAAGTGACATAATGTCCAAGTACTTTTGGTGCTACTATAAAATGCAGCATTGTTTAAATATGAAATCCTTTAACATGTTGTGTTAACAAGCCAATTCATTCTGAGAAGTCAAGAGCCATAGAAGTTCTCCGGATAGTTCCAAAGCTGGTGATACATCTGAAGAAATTTCCTGTGCATACAGAAGCTTCATGGAGGAAATACGCGTGTCAAGCGATATATATAATGTATCACATTCAGAAAGTTTCATTTTAAACATTTTGTTTTACTCACTAGAAGTACTGTCGCTCTGTTTGACTTGTCAGTAACCTTTGCCAGGTGCTAAAGCTGACTGCATCAAAATAAATACTAATTCACACAGGAATGAGTAAAATATCTAGACAGAGTGGTCAGAATGGTGGGTGACAGTGACATAGCTTCGCTCTAATTAAATACACTGAAAGTTGGAGCGGTCCTGTCATCCCTCAGATAACAGCATCTGTCAGAATGACCTCAGGGGACGTTCACTAAAGAGAACATTTTGGTGAAAAAGGCTTTGAAAACACAATTTATGCTTAACCTGAGCTCTAAACCCCCCACTTCCCATACATATTGTCATTAGTAAATATGACAGTTTTCATTTGACATAGCAGGTACTTGAAATTACATTGGTGACTGGTTACAGTCTAAAATCACTAACCAGCGACTAATCTGTTCGTAATAGCAAAGTTTTTAGACATACCTAAAGCTTGATTTTCTGGGTCTGTGCTTAAAATAAGAATTATTTTTGACATCATGATAAAATTATTGTCCATTGTAAAGTCAGCCAATCAGAGCTGATCCAGTTAGTCCCACAGAGAATCTGGACATAATTTGACCTTGCCGGCCACGCAACAGAAATCAAGATGGCAGGTGTTGCAATGAAGACACTCGATCACACAGAAGTGCTCTGGTAACTACAGTCTTGGCCAGTCCAGTTTGAAACCTTGAGTATACCCTGCCACCGTTCACAAGAAAGCACAACAACTCCAACTGACCTTTATTAAGGCATAAGAGACATTTGATGTAGACCCATGTGGGTTTGTTTCACTGCTCTTCTTTACTGTCTTCACCCTCCCACACAGTAGTTCTAGTACTGTTTGCACACAGAGATTCTATATATTTTTAGTATGACTCATGTACTGTACATTTTAAATAGTTCCATTATAGCATGTAGTACCTGAGCTGTGTGGTATGCTGGGACAGGCTATATAAAATGCCATGTGTCTGATTAAAACATGAACACACTTTGGTTTTAACTGCTGTACAAGAAAAAAAAGTGAATCTCTCAGCTCTGTCCTCAGCAAAATGGCATGTTTATGAGTCTTTTTATGATACAACTGTGCTGTTTACTCATTTCTAACAACACATTTGAATCCTCGTAGTGTGCTGTGTGTGAATTTTATTAAAGAAATGTCTTGTTTGGTGATTTGCAAATATGTGGCAAGTTAAAGTTCATCATGTCTGACTTTGTTTTTGTCACAGTTAAACCCTGAGTGCAGTTTCTCTGTACTCCATTTGACCTATTATCTAATGCATTTGCCAACAAGTTTCTTTTTGTCTTTAGATTGGGCTAGATAATATATAAAGCCAATATAATGACTGCTGAATAGTATAGTCTTCTTTTGTACCCGAGTTGAGGAGACTTCACCAAATGATATGCACATCGGTGCCTGAAGATTAATGGCAACCCTGAACCATTATATTGCTGCGCCCAAAATAATCAGAGCGGCTTCTCTAATCTCCAATTTGATGAGCTCCTTCCTGTGTGTGCGTGTGTGTGTGTGTGTGTGTGAGAGAGAGAGAGAGAGAGAGAGAGAGAGAGAGAGAGAGAGAGAGAGAGAGAGAGAAGAGAAAGAGAGAGAGAGAGGCTTCCTATACTTCCTACTTCACTTCCCAGAGTCCTTGGATGGGCTACCTTGGAACTCCTGTAAGTCACCCAGTGGAGATTGTGTGACTGTGTTGACAAAGTTCCAGTTCCTGTTATGAATTTAACATTAAAGCCTTTATCATCCATTATGGAAGTTAATTTGTCATTAATAACTGACAGTCTTTTGTGAAACGTCTCATCACCGTGTCAAATATTTGTCGCACCATTTGCCTTATCTGCCCCAATAACCATTTCTGACCATCTCACTTTTTTACTCATCTGTTAGTGTGTGAGTCTTTAAATGGATGCCCTGTTTCCTGTAGCTGAACACAACCCATTCTTCAAGGCCTAGTTGAGATGGATCTAGTTCAGGTTCAGAAGCTTTGCCTTTTCCAACATGCCATCGTGGCCAAGGTGTTTTATATTTTAAATAGATTTGATCTTTGTAATAGATTCAACTATATTTAAATACTTTCCACAACACAGTAAAACTTTAATACATTACCCCAAATATTTAAATGATTAAAGGGGACATTTTATGAAAAATCTAAATTAGGCAAACTAGTTTTTGTTTGCCACCTACGTTAGGACGCTTAAGCTTAAACAAGCCAATCAGATTTGACTGTTTGTACGTTAAGCGGGGCCTCATTAGCATTCTACCGCCCCAATGTCAGCATCTCCACCCATCTTATGCCAAGGCTAAGCGCTAAGAACATGTCTGCTCTTTTAGCTGTACGGATAAGCACCGACGAAAACTTGTGTGTGTGACTGACTGCTTTTCCAACCTAGTTAAGTACAACGCAGGACTGGCAACAAAACCTCTTTCCTAAAAGAGGAATCAGTACGAGAGAAATGTAAGTAAAAAATACTAACTAGCCAGGTAAGATAATTTTCGGTCTTCTTCGTTTAGCACAAGCTAACGCTAACGGCTGAGGTACTATAGAAGTGTAATTTTCTACAAAATATTAGGTGTTATATGGTGTACTTACTTGCTGAAAGATCCACAACAACGCTGTTAGTTTAAAGTTAGTTTAGATTTAAGATGATCTTAACAAACGAGGGACAAAAGTTACAGAATCACAGCTGTGTCCCACTGAGGTAATTAGGTTAGCGAAATTAGCATATTTTGCTAGGGGATAACCTGCTTCACGTCCGTCTGTAATTTGGCAAGCGGGCACGCTTTGCAGTATGTGTGTGTGTTTTTACAGAGCAAACTCACACAGTCTGACTGCGGTTCAAACATAGATTTTTGAAGAGGGGTGGTGGGATGAATAGTGGGTCGTTTAAAGGAAAAGCAAATGCTAACTGCGTGCAAACGGGCCGTTATGTGTCTGTTCTGACAGAAGGGCCCTGTGGTGCTGGGTCCTTCTGGTATTTTTGATCAAAGCATGTCACAGACATTTCATTAAGACCCCAGGGAACTGTTAACTTCTGTAAAGGAGATATAATAAGTCATTTTAAATCCTCTTATAAATCCCAGTATTATAATCCAGTTTGCTATGAATGCGACAGTTATACTCAGGTTGCCTCAAGCAGAAGCCCCAACCCCATCATCCTTCTCACCTGTTACACCTGTTCTCTTTCTTCTACCCAAATCCCTCCATCACTGACGTGACTGAAATAATCTACTTAGGCATCAGGTGCAGTAGGGGAGAAAACCCCACACACAGATAAACCAGTAGCCATGTGGATGTGCATAGCAGGTTGGCAGCACTTCAGGGTTACGTAGAAGCGGGTAATTTGCCAGGCATGTTTAAGCGCCATGCTTTAAATAGCAGAACAGGACTGTAGGTAGGAGGCTAAATGCTGTGTGCTAGGTAGGAGATGGGGGGAGGGGGGGGTTTGCAAACTGAAAGAACCATCACGGTAATTAACCTCCTTGTCCAGTTCATTCCTCATCGGTCCAGTGCAGTGAGAGACTGGACTGGTAACGTGCGCAAGAACCATTTGTGATGAGTGTGATGGTGTGATCAGCAGTGATACCTGCTTTTCGGAGTGATGTTATGATCTTAAATGACTTTGCAATTAGTTGTTGGAGCTTAAGATATCTGCAGGCCAAGAGTAATTGCTTTAATCACAGTTTGCTGTCCAAGTGCAAAATTATTACACTTCCCCCATCAAGTTAACTTTGTTAATTAAAAACATCTCACCTTTAGGCCATTTTGTGAAAATTTTTTTTGTAAAACTTTGCATAAACCCTGAAATGCCTTTTATACTGTATGTTATGACCATTGGATCAAAAACACAAAGCTGAAAAGTTCGTTTAGAGACTACATAATTCTATCATCAGACCCAGACAGTGCTTGGTGAGTCAGCGTGCTCTGACCCCTCTCTTCTTAAGTAGGGTCTTTATGCGAACTCATGTAATTCATAAGATGAAAATATTGCTCTTTGATCCTCTCTGTGTGCCCGACAGCTGCTACAGTGAGTCATCAGTCATGTGGGCGTGTGCGTGCACGCATGTGCTTTTGAGTTTGCGTGTGCATGCGCACATGCACGTGTGCACTCCTCCGTGCACTGCAGGATGATCGGCTTATTGTGTGCAGGCGAAACAAGTAGCCTACTTTTATTTTTGGCACTGGACCGTTTCTTTGCCATGAAGCCAGTTAGGATCCAGGAAAACCAGCATCCAGTCGCCATCTCTGCTCTGTTTCAACTCCCAGAATCGCCTTGACCAAGTATTCAATGTCCATGATCGGCTCAGACATGGACAGAGGGGATGATCGAGCAAAAATGTGAACTGCATGTGCCCTAGGAAACACCTTTTGTATTGCTGTACACCCATATCAAGCCATTCACTCAGCTGTTGCCCATATCTAGCTATTCACTGAGCTGGCTCTCTGCATTTCTGTTCAGATGAGCATCACGGAGATTAAGCTGTAGAGGTTGGCAGTGCAATTCATGCGTCTCTTCCCGGTGCAGTTGTCACAATGATGCCGGATTGTCGAGCTTAGCACAGTCAGATTAGCATGTATTGAGTTTTGGCAGCTCCACCATGTCTATAGTCCGAGTCTCCATCCCAGTTGGTATAGATTGAGGAAGGATGTCTGGGACCAGTGCAATTTCATCAGGAATCTTGGTGAAAATAAAAGGCTTTAAATCCTTCCTTGTTATGTCTTGTGATAATTGAATTCGCTAGAAGAAAATTGCGTGGTCTGTCCAGGTGATATTGTCACGTGCACATCGTGACTCCTGACATGACTTTGTAGAATTGGTTTGACAATTTGGAGGCGCACACAGAGATTTGCTAAGCTGAGCAAGTTATGCAGATTTCCTAGTGTCAGGGTCTCTGTGAAATGTATGTTTGTCCAGATTTCTACATGGGTTGTCTGACAGCGGTGTGTGTGTAGAATGTGCTCATCTGGTCCTCTCCGACCCTCCGGACAGGGGTGTGTGCGTGTCTGTCTGTGTGTTTCAGTGTTTACCTATATGGATTGTGTGTTACTTATTCATTCTGACACGTATCCGACAGCAAGCCCACGCATCCACATCCTCTCCGTCGTGTCAGTGTGACCTGACTCGTATACCCCACCCTCAGGTACGGAACATGCCGCCTGACTTCTCTCGTTCTTTTTGCTTATTCTTTTTGTCACTTCTCAATACGCATACTTCCTTCTCTCCGTTCTCCATTTATTTACACACCACCTGTACATAAAGCGAACATTATTATTGTCATATTTCTCAACAGGTTTCTTCAACTGATCATAATATACTCTGATTTTAATTAATATTTTTTAGTTACGTAGATATTGCTAAAAGTCATCCCCCCCCTCCCCTTTTCAGCATATATTTGCTTATGGTTGGTACATTTGATGTATTTGTATTACATAGCCACAAGATGGGGCTACATTCATGTACAAGCCATTAAGCTCCAGCACTTGACTTGCACAAGATCGCTGTCTTAGATCATGCAGGGTGTGAAAGGACCCTCATCATGTGTGATGGTAGGCTTTCGGTTAAAGCGACTGGAATGCATCACGGCTTGAATGAACCGACTGCATGAATCACTTGCAGAAATGGAACAAATACCTAAAGAAGTTCTCTAATAGTATAGCGCAGCGGATATCACTTACCTAGTAGCGCAAAGTGCTAGCAACGTCAAGGCTGTGGAACCACACACACCGAGTGATGTATTGATAACAGCATATGGCAGACACTCTTATCCAGAGCGACTTGCATATTTATCATGTTGACAGTACACGCACTCCATGGGAATCAAACCTATGACCTTGGTGTTACTAGCTCTACACTCCCTTCCTACCAGTCTCTCTATCAAAACCATTTTAGCCTGTCAACTCCGCTGTACAAGGAGGCAAGGGGGGTTTGGGTCGTCACCCTTATAGTATACCGACATGTATTGGTTAGTGATTGGGTAATCAGAGTAGCCATTTTAAACAGTACTTACACAACGTAGTCCTCTCCTACAATCTGCTTTTGTTACCATCGGTGCAAAAGCAATCACACAGGCTTCCAAACCTCCAGGCAATAAGAGTGTTATTGCAGTTGGTCTTGCTAGCGATTGAATAGTTTTTTTTATGATGTAGGTATCATTCAGGGCCTGGTTCCAATGACCACAAGTGAAATTGCTTGGAAAGGGCTTAAGCCAGGTGGGTTGCCACAGAGACGCAGGCTCGTCCCTTCTTAGCTCGTACTCGTGTTTGTGTTTTCCCTATGGAGGATAAAACTGTTTGACTGATGGATTCAATTTATGTGTACAAGTGCCCAAGGGGCACGACCAGCAAAATGCATCGATCCAAATGGTGGATGCAGCGGTGCAGAGCATGTTATCACGTTAACGTATTTCCATAATTCAGAACAGCATCCGAGTTGTTTGGTGTTTGGAAGTTAAATGCAATGTTGCTGCATCTATCAAAACCATATGACAGCGTTTTTAAAAATGGGAATAGTTTGTGTCAGTCTGACATGGTGTCCTCCCAAGCGCAAGTTAACTGTAAATCCAATCATACTGGACCACAGCAATATTGCAGCTGTACTTTATCAAAAAAGCAGTTATACCGTACAACCCTGTGTAGGTTTTGTGATTTCTTAGCAACATTAGTAACATCAGTAACCAGGCATATTTCAGTAAAAAACTAAAAAATTAGTCCACACAGTCATGTAATCTCTAAAGCCTTAATGCTTGCACACATCGTGTGAGAATTTGCTGAGTCGTTCACTCTTTGGAGGAGCACTCTCTTACTGCACCAGACGTTTTGGCAGGATTAATGTACAGCAGTCTTAAGAACTTATTTCTGTGTGTTTGTCCTTGGTATGGCTCAGGAATGCCAAAGCTGAAGAAACAAATCAGTGGGCATTTACAGGAGCAAGGCACTGCTGTTTCTGTCACCTGTGAAGTGTAAAACCATGCTGTTACTGGGCTTCAGAACGCTACAGTCTCATACACCTTATAGATAAAACAAAAACACGTCTACACCAAGTGCTGGAGGCCCCTGAACCGTAACTCCATAACCGTAGCTGTATCCATAAACCCTGTGTGATCGCCGTGCATCCTGTGAGCTGGTGCACAAATGATAAATCCTGGCAGGTGTTTGTTGGAAGTGTATGAACCATTTCAGTATCTAAACATGGTGGTATTCTGTATCTAAACATGGTGGTATTCTGTACCATGTAATTTGTCATTTTCTACAGGAAGTAGTTTGAGTCCTGCCAGGAGTAGAGTCTTTGTCTTTTACAGATGTGTGGGATATTCTGAACTGTTTGCACTATTTTAATTCATTGCACATTTCTGTTGAAAACTGCTCTACAATAATCTTCCAAATGCTATAAATGTAAATGTAGTCTATACCGCCTAAAATGACCCCATCAACACAGCAAAATGTTACAGAGGAAACATTCCTTGACTTGTTCACTCATCCATTGTAATGGCAGATACAAGGAAGCTAACATTAGCAATGATACGCTTGTCAACTGCAATAAGCTTTGCGGAGGTACATAATCTTTACATCTCCCTGAGGGTTAAGATGTTGCTTCATACTTAATTACTTTCCACACAGCACCCAGGTTGTTATTCTGTACAACATACACGGTTTGTGGTGATATGGCTATGGATGCAGGCCCAGCTGGTAGAGGATGACCCAGCTGTGCTGGGGGAACTTCACACAGTGAAACTGGTGTGGCACCTTCACTACATCAGCACCAAATCAGTTGTGAAGGAAACTTCCAGTGACATTTAAGGTGTGAGAATCGATTGAAAGGCTGTTTGGTGGACCTTTTAAATGTATTATATTCTTTTTCATAATTATAAACATTCTATACTGTAATATTCTATACAGTAAAAACACACCTATTATGTAGATGGATATATATATATATATATATATACATACTATTTTTCTTAGTATTTCAATTGATGTTTTAGGTGAAAATGCTTTATGGTATTATGCCACATAGAACTTCTTGTTTTGAATACAGAAGCTGATTGCAACAGACCTGCTGTTGATACACAGGTCATTCCTCTTGCTACCATACTGTAAGAAGGCATTGTACTTACTGTAACCCACTGTTAATAAATAAGATAAGATAAACGACCCATTGTTATCCCATGTCTACTCTCTGGTAGCTGAACCGGACAACCACTTAGATGCCTGGTGAGGAGCGGCGGCGTCTTGGCCGGTTGTCCCGTGCTGTTAGAGGGCGCTTTAGGTCGGGGTTGGCAAACATGGCGAACAGACGTCCTTGCGCCCGATTTCTCCCGATGTCTCTCCAGGGACGTGCGTAGGCTGGAAACCAACACAGCACTAGCCCTAGACTTAATGATGCCATGCAACACACAGCTGTGGAGCAGCCCGAGAGGTTCTCATGTGCTGAGGGTGTGTTGAGAGAATCTTTGGTTATTTTGTGATATTTCTCTTGGTTAGTAAGAAGGGACTGTGTGTGTGTGTGTGTGTGTGTGTGTGTGTGTGTGTGTGTGTGTGTGTGTGTGTGTGTGTGTGTGTGTGTGTGTGTGTGTGTGTGTGTGTGTGTGTGTGTGTGTGTGTGTGTGTGTGTGTGTGTGTGTGTGTGTGTGTGTGTGTGTGTGTGTGTGTGTGTGTGTGTGTGTGTGTGTTATGGCCATTATAAATAATACTGGATTTTTTTTACACTCTGCATCACACCTTTGAGAGCATATTGCCCTGTGTTTGACATGTATAAATGATGGTGTGACAGTTGACAATCATGAGCATGTTCTACAAAATGAGATGTTAAGAGAACCTAATGGCCAATTGATACGAAACGTTATTGACGGTCTGCTGTTTAGCAGCATTTCAACACAAGATCTACAACATGCTCTTCACACATTTTCTGCAAACGAACCTCGTAGTTAGATGCCGAGAAAGATGTTGATCGAAAGTGACAGTTGATGACAATCAGCCCTGACAATATTTTGGCAGATGGCACAGTGTGTCAGTCTATAACTATTGCACTGACACAAATTCAGCATCGAAGATCTGCAACACAGAGGCTGAGGTCAAAGAATTGAACATTAGCACAGTACGTCTTGAGATGAATCGTCAGTGACAGATTATAGAGGCCGGCAGAACAGGTGGAAGATTTATTTTCCTCCAGGGCTCAGATCAATACGCCCCTGGCCGACCGGGTAATCGGCTAAAGGATATAATTCACATTCAGTTTGAAAGCCTTTTTATCAGGTCGATCAGGCCCTCACTAAGGGCTGGAATTCACCATGATGTTTCATTATGTGTCAAGTCCCAGCGAATAAGCACGTAAATCACTGGGCCACAGTACTGGGCATATTTTGTCTTCCCCCATAATCTGGCCTGAGATGTTTTCTTGTTGTTTGTGGCAGATAATGCCACTTGTATGAGTTTGCATGCGCTCTTGACTGTAGCTTCAAATAATGAATATCTTCACACACTTTCCTGAGGTCCCTGGGGTCCTTGATCCTAAACTCTTATTGTTTTCACACTGAATCTCACAGACTAACCTTGGGGTTTTGTACTTGTCTGTACGGGCGAGGATCATGTGTTCTCATAACTCACGGCATCCCTGTTACAGTTCCCTACCTCCTCTGGCACTACTGACAATTCCATCCATCCATTTGCAACCGCTTGTCTGGGTTGTGGGGGCAGTAGCCTAAGCAAAGAGGCCCAGGTCTCCCTCTCCCCAGCCACCTCTTCTAGCTCTTCTGGGGGGATTCTGAGTTGTTCCCAGGACAGCCGAGAGATATAATCTCTCCAGCGTGTCTTGGGTCTTTCCTGGGGTCTCCTCCCAGTTGGACGTGCAGGAGCACCTCACCATGGAGGACCAGATGCCTGAACCACCTCAATTGGCTCCTCTCTACATGGAGGAGCAGCGTCTCTACTCCGAGTCTCTCCCAGATGACCTCACTCCTCACCCTATCTCTAAGGGAGCCCAGACACCCTCCGGAGAAAACTCATTTCAGCCGCTTGTATTCGTGATCTCATTCTTTCGGTCACTACCCAGAGCTTGTGGCCACAGGTGAGAGTCGGATCGTAGACTGACCAGTAAATCTAGAGCTTTGCCTTTTGGCTCAGCTCTCTCTTCACCACACCGGTCTGGTACAGCGTCCACGACACTGCAGCCACCTCACTTATCTGCCTGTCAATCTCCCGCTCCATCCGTCCCTCACTCGTGAACAAGAACCCGAGATACTTTAAATCCTCCACTTGAGGCAAGGACTCACTCCCGACCCAGAGAGGGCACTCCACCCTTGACCGACCCTTGAGTACCATGGTCTCGGGTTTACAGGTGTTGATTCTCGTCTCGGCCGTCTCGCACTCTGCAGCAAACTGATCCGGTGAGAGCTGTAGGTCTTGGCCCGATGGTGCCAACAGGATCCACATCATCTGCAAAAAGGAGATGCGGAATCCTGAGGCCACCAAACTGAACCCCCTGCGCCACTTGGTTATGCCGAGACATTCTGTCCGAATTCTGAACAGTATCGGTGACCAAGGGCAGAACTTGAGTCCAACCCCAACTGGAAACCAGTCCGACTTGCTGCCTGCCATGCGACCCAAGCTCCTGCTCCATGTGTACAGGGACTGGATACCCCATAGCAGCAGGCCCACTACTGCCAATTAAAAAACACTAATATCCATTCTTTCGCATTAACCCAGGAATATCTTCCATAATCATTCTCTAACAGATTGAGTTTGCTTGCCCCAGTGAGTTTTCTCAATAACTCTTACCTGACCGATGTCAATTTGTCCTCGTTGAGCTTGTCCTAGGGACAAGCCTTTAAACTGAGGCTGGCCTTGTGGCGAGAGGAAGCGGACAGGGTCTCGACCAGCAAAGGACTGCTCAAGAGCAAAGTGTGGAGAGGCTTCAGATCATCACAGGTGGCTAGTGAAACGAGATGTGTGGGCTCCTAGTTGAGGACTTCACATCTGGCCAAGGGGTCTTTCCATAGTTAAAGAATGAACTTGGTTAAGTTCTGCTAAACTGGCTCCATGACCACAATGTGGAACACGACCAGGAATTCTACAGCCATGTAAAAACATAGACACTGGCTGTTTGGAACATGGTTCCCTAATACTGTATTCATAACAGCTTTAATATACTTCTGTTGGTTCTGTTACTGCCTTTGACTGAATTTGTTTTTCATTATGTTGGCATTTTAATGGCAAATGATAAATGGATAAATTTATCGACTTGATTATAAATGCTCCCTCAATAAATAGTTGTCATGCAGAACTTTAGTCACTCACTGTAAAAGTGCTCTGCACTTGTGAGAGCGTCTTCAGCACTAATGGAGAAGAATCATAGGTGCTGCTTCATGAAGCTGGTGAAGAACACCAAGAACACACAACTCATCGAAGTAAAAGGTGGGTAACAGTGTTCAACAATGAGCATTAGCATGTTTAAGCACATTTTCTTGATGCCTTCAGTGTTGCCTTTCTAAAATGTAGAAAATTAGTATGTCCAAATTTGTCTGGTACTGTACAGAACTCCATTCAAGAATACTCCATACTAGTGATAAATTGTACTGTTTTTATCAATTTGGTCATTAAAACACTGGTAGTTGTAGATGAACAGTGATGAAACAATACTAGGAGTTGTCTAGTCTCTACTGTATGCTGAGATGTCTCTTGTACAAGCCCATAGCTGCTGCATCATTTCAAGCTTTGAATAAATTGAACTACAATGCTAAGAGGCCCGTCGCGACTGCTCATACCCCTTTAGTCAGATTATCATTAGCATAGTGTTTTAATTACTACAATCATTAATTACATCAGTGCCGCTGGCATAGAGAGGTGTTTCTCTTTTTTAGCATTTGTTGAAGGAGCTAAGAAAAAACGATGTTGCTTTATTTTGTAAGCCACTGTGCTTTCTTATCTCTGATCGGAAGACGCGTTCGTTGCTCATGGTTGTCAGTGCTACCTTGCAGACGTGTGCACTCGAGTCACGTGACTTCGACTCTATTCCAACTCCAGTCACTCAATTGATAACTTGTGACTTGACTTGACAATGTCACTAAAGACTTGCGACTTGACTTGGACTTTACTGTTATGGACTTGGAATAGGACTCGAGCTTTAAGACTCAAAAAGACTTGAGAATCCTGTTTTAATATAATAAATAAGTAAAACTGAATCACACAACTGGATAATTTTGTATGAAATGGTGCTGTAATGCTAGGGAGCTCACCTCAGTTTATCTGTAACCTAGCAACAAGTGAGGTTCTGCAACTGATCACGGGAAGCTGGGGGGGTTGCAGTGTTTAATATGTGTGGCGAAGACTAAAAATAATCATGTTCAGCTACAAAGTTTATGCTTTATACAGTATACTAAAATAAAATAAAAGAACTGTGACATGCAAAACATGTGGAGTTCAGATGCAATCACTTATTTTTTGTTTATACAGGTTAGCAAACCTAGCATCATAATGATAAACAAGGGCTAATGTGAACAAAGCTCTCTCCCTCTGTTTAGCCCTCCTACATATTCCACCATCCACTCTGAGTGATTTTTCGGAAAGATGAAAGCATTTAGCAACCACAGTATCTCGGCCATGAAGTGTTCAAGCAGTGTAGAAACGTGTGAAACACTGCTGATCAATACATGCAGAGTTCACACATGCTGTTGGAACTGCAAAGACCAGGTCCATGTATTAATGCTGAAGGTTTTAAAATGTGTTGTCATTAAATGTTTGTGTAGGTGTAATGTGTACATGTGTGCTTCCACGTAGTGCAGTGTTTCTCAACGTTGAGAAGCAATGATGTGGTGTACTTTATAGAAATTAATCAGTCTCCTAGCGCACTGAAACAGCTCTGGAACGCAAGATGATGGGATTCCTTGGTGTCACTGGACACTATATGGAGAAAGAAGTGGAGATCTTCACCTGAAGTCCAGGTGCTTAGCCTGTGAGTGTTTTAAAGTACCACACACTGCAGAACGAATCTGTGAACAATTTGAGGCCATTTGTAATGAGTGCCAAATTAAACAAAAATTGGACATGATCATTAGTGACCGTGCTGCAAACATGCAGTGTTTTGTCCACACACCGCAGCTAGTGGTAGGGGATGGCTTGAAAGAGACAAAAGTAACAAAGCTATCAAAAATCAGCTCATTGTTGCTCACAAGCACATCATTTAAAGATGCGTTTGAAGATGAATTTGGGCCAAAGAGGTTGTTTGCACAAGGTGGAATTCAACATTCAAGTGTATCGTCCAGTGTGATCATTAAAAGCTTGGAGATGTTCTCGAAAAGGCTGGACACAAGTATTTGTTCACATTGAGGGAATGGGATCAGTTAAATGAGCTGTTGGAAATTTTAAAACCATTTGGAGAAGCAACAGAATTGACACGGGGGGGAGACGATTGTCACAGTCGGTTCTCTTGTTCCATCTGTCCTGTCCCTGAATCACCACTTGAAAGTTCTAAAGCTGCAAGGTTCTTTCCTTATGGGCCTTGACCGACGTCTCCAGGTCTCCTTGAAGAGAAGAAATGAAGTTCTAAAGCTGCAAGGTTCTTTCCTTATAGGCCTTGACCGAAGTCTCCAGGTCTCCTTGAAGAGAAGAAATGAAGTTCTAAAGCTGCAAGGTTCTTTCCTTATGGGCCTTGACCGACGTCTCAGGTCTCCTTGAAGAGAAGAAATGAAGTTCTAAAGCTGCAAGGTTCTTTCCTTATGGGCCTTGACCGACGTCTCCAGGTCTCCTTGAAGAGAAGAAATGAAGTTCTAAAGCTGCAAGGTTCTTTCCTTATGGGCCTTGACCGACGTCTCCAGGTCTCCTTGAAGAGAAGAAATGAAGTTCTAAAGCTGCAAGGTTCTTTCCTTATGGGCCTTGACCGACGTCTCCAGGTCTCCTTGAAGAGAAGAAATGAAGTTCTAAAGCTGCAAGGTTCTTTCCCTTATGGGCCTTGACCGACGCGTCCAGGTCTCCTTGAAGAGAAGAAATGAAGTTCTAAAGCTGCAAGGTTCTTTCCTTATGGGCCTTGACCGACGTCTCCAGGTCTCCTTGAAGAGAAGAAATGAAGTTCTAAAGCTGCAAGGTTCTTTCCTTATGGGCCTTGACCGACGTCTCCAGGTCTCCTTGAAGAGAAGAAATGAAGTTCTAAAGCTGCAAGGTTCTTTCCTTATGGGCCTTGACCGACGTCTCCAGGTCTCCTTGAAGAGAAGAAATGAAGTTCTAAAGCTGCAAGGTTCTTTCCTTATGGGCCTTGACCGACGTCTCCAGGTCTCCTTGAAGAGAAGAAATGAAGTTCTAAAGCTGCAAGGTTCTTTCCTTATGGGCCTTGACCGAAGTCTCCAGGTCTCCTTGAAGAGAAGAAATGAAGTTCTAAAGCTGCAAGGTTCTTTCCTTATGGGCCTTGACCGAAGTCTCCAGGTCTCCTTGAAGAGAAGAAATGTCAAAACGTCCCAGTCACAAACTGGAAGCGCTGCTCCATTTTCAGATCCAGCGCACCTCAAAGCAACCGCTTTGGACCCGGCATTTTCTCTGATGTGGGTGGAGCATCATGCACTGGCCACGCCTGAAAACATCCTCGTCTGTCTTGCTTAAATTGCATTTTATTTGCAATTTTATTGATCTGAAAGTGACACCAGCTTGATTGTTTTGGCTCTGCTTTTTCTGCGCATTGCCAAAGCTTCTCTCTGAAGATGCTGCAAAGACAAGTCAACCTGAGACTCATGTTGATTAAGCCAGAAGACGGTTATGCTATGGAAGAGGAAGAAGGACTGTTTGTGGCGTACCGTAAGAGACGGAAGAAAAAGGTTGGGGCCCATCCAGGACCGAGTGCCCTCTTATTCTGGGCAGTGAACATGAGGCCTTTACCTTCATTGTTTCAAGTGGCCGTTAGGGTATTGGCCGTGCCTGCCTCTAACGCTCCA
This sequence comes from Brachyhypopomus occidentalis, assembly GCA_020368025.1. Lineage (NCBI taxonomy): Eukaryota > Metazoa > Chordata > Actinopteri > Gymnotiformes > Hypopomidae > Brachyhypopomus > Brachyhypopomus occidentalis. The sequence continues at coordinate 1,619,205 of JAGXOD010000024.1, read as the reverse complement.
GCGGAGCTCGTCTTTAGTCATGGTGGCATCATACTGAAGCCCAATTGTGCATAAATGAATGACGAACTGTTGGCCAATTTGACCTTTTGCAAATGTAATTCTTCATAGACAGGATTTGGTGTGCTTTGTTTGGGTGTATGTCAAAAAGTAAAAGACATGAGAATTTGAGTCAGAAGGACCCTGTTAATGCTCTTTGAAAAAGAGCTCTTTGAAATTATTTCAAATGATTTAATTAACGATTTGCACTACTTGTTTCTGTTAAGTAAAATAGCACTTTGTTGTTTGAAATTATCTAATTTCATATGCAAGTTATTTTTGTTAGAATAAATACAAACATTAAAAACATTTATGACTAATGTCTACTAATACTACTCTTCAACTGCATCAATTGTGTTAAATATCAAAATGATGTTACATCTGGTGACTTGTCTAGGACTCGACGTTTAAGACTTGTGACTTGACTCAAGACTCCCTTTTATTGACTTGCGACTTGATTGTCGACTTGAAACGTGTTACTTGCAGCTTAGTGACTTGTAATATTACCTAATTGATGTTAAACAGTAGGGTGCAAACAAGGAAAACAAATTGGGAATCAATCTTTTAATTCTTTATCATCCTTCCCTGAAGGAAAAACAAGTTAGGCTGCTTGTGTGTACGAATATTAATAATTAATCTTAGCAATATAGCTTGTGCCTCAACATGAGGAAATCTGGCAGGTTTAATAAGCTGCTAGCCCGGAGCCACTCTTTTTTTTGTGTGCAAAGCCGAAGTTTGAGCTTCTTTTCTAAATGTGGAAAGAGTGATGCTGCTGTCTTCGAGCTGATAAGAACAAATGAATCATTCATGGCATACTTCACACACTGTCCCTATGGTTCACGTCAACGTCGTCTGCTCACACTTCACACTATTCCAACAGAGTGACAGAATGTCCCAAATAAGTTAAGGCAACATTTGTTTTTAGCAACTCGTCAATTCATGCCCACAATCTCCAACTTTTTTTTATACTGGTATGTTTTTAATATAAAAAAAACCCTGTGACAGCAGTACTGGATTGTGATTGTGAGATAGCACTGCAAGGCTGTGTGTTTACAAGTGTTACATTCAAACACTAAACAGGACCACCTTCATAAACCTTACTGTCAGAACATAGATGCTGGCAGAAGTTATAATTTCTTGCTGATCTCAGACTAGCTTTGTCATTTCTCTTACAAAGTGTTAGATGTTGTAGCCTGTTTACTGGGGCATATGCTTTTCTTATATGAAAAAACATATAATAGCTACCATGAATGTGAAGGTAGTCTGTGCATTCTTTTATGCTAACAATAATGCTAAGTCTGGTTTTGTCAGTGGTTTTGTAAACAGCAACATCCTCCAAGCCCGTTAAGACCTGGCAGGGACAAAGTCGCAGTCCTTCAGAAGTATTAAAGATCATCCATGTTGTGGCATAATGACCACACGCACAACTGCATTGCTACTTGTTCATTTACAGATTAAGTTAATGCATCGTAGGATACAACGATAACGGTATACGTATACGGGATGTATAACGGTCCCGTTGTTTTTGGCTTGGCTAATGAATACTGCTGTAAAGGGTCATGTCATTTGATACCTGAAACAGACTGAAATGGGGAATAGTTCTTAATTTTTAATGTTCCTGCCATTTGGTACTCAATAACTGATTAGCGCGGTGTATGCTTATGAACTGTACAGTTTCTCTTCCGCATGTGTTTGAGTGGAACTGTAATGGTTTCAGGAGGGCTTTTAGTTTATTTAATATCTAATTGTCAAGACGTAGTTTTAATAAGCACTGAAGCATGGAGGATCTTAATGGAACATGTTTTGTCAGCCAATGTTGGAGGTCAGCATTAACATGTTAATGGAATATGTAAATAAGGCCTCTCATTTGCACCATGAGAAGGTGCAGATGCACCGATGGTGAGCATGCAGACGGTGTGCTTCAAGATGCTTCTGAAACCAGACTGCTAAACAAACAAGGGCTGTTCATTTGTGTTTTCTTCTAAGACACATCAGTAGTTTCATTTGTAACATTTAGCACTTTGCTACTGTGGAGAAGGAGATGATGGAAGTGGTCTAGATCAGTTGTACATCTCAGTTTGGGTGCAGCCCAGAGGGTCAGGGACAGTGGGAACAGGGGGGGAGGGGAGGGGAGGGGGTTGAGACACAGTTATCATCTTCTGCGGTTTCTGGCTGCCCTTGCGAGAATTATTGTGTCTTTTAACGCCACATTTAATGACTTTATCGAGTCAGCAAATTCCTTTTTTCTTCTCCATGAAAATTATTCTCCGCAACTTGCAAGCATTAAAAATTTATATTAATTTAAATTGCGTATCAACATTGTGGCAACACTGCGAGTTGTACTGTATGTTTGTGTTGTCTGAGGCATCAAGTATATACTGGACAGAACAGGAATGAGTAAACCTGAAGGAGAAATTGATCTGATTTGTTTGATTTGTTTTTGTGTGTATTGACCTGTTGGAGAGATTTGCCTATTTTTTCTGCTTTCTTTGGGAATCCAAATTATGCAGATGTGCACACACTCCCACACACACACACCCCCACACGCACACACCCCCCACACACACACACACACACTCCCCCACACAGAGGACGTGTGGCAAGAGTGTGTTTTTTCTGCATGTGTGTGTGTGTGTGCAAGCTGATTGACTGACTGATCCTATTTTGCATTCCTCCACAGTTGTGAATTAACGCTGCTCTGTTTCTCGCAGGGATGAAAACTGTCAGCATTATCTCTCCTCAGCACACAGTTGACCTAGTTAATACCATGAATGCATATATTTAAGAAAACTCCTTTTCTTTCATCAGTCCTTGCAGAACATGGACAATACCACACAGCACTGGGAGTTTTGGGGGGGGGGGTTGTTGCTGCATTCTGCATTTGTAATGATTGATCTCCAGGCTGCACTCTCTCTGACTTGGTCCGACAGTGAAGGACTATACAACGTGGGATGTGTGTCTGAATGGCTTTGTTATTACAAATGAAGGCCGTCTGACCTGTACGTGCGAAACTGCTCATGGCGTATACAACATATTTCAAAACAGAATTAATTGGAATTACTTCAAATGCAACGTCACGCCAACAAATCGTCCCATTTCTCACCGAATAAGTCAATTCACTACCATTTCATGTGCAATAATTAATCCGATGAAAATGCTTGGTATGTGTCCTACATTTGCACCTCAGCACTGCCGCTGGTGCCCAGAATTCAGCGCACCAGGTGAGCGGAGAGGGGGGGGTGTTGGTAGAACAGCTATAGAATGATTCTCAAGAATCTCATCCACCTTTCCACTTTCTACCTCTGATTCAGGTGCTGTCACTACACCTTCCTCACTAATGTTGAGTGTGTGAGAGAGTGTGTGGTCGCTGGCAGTCTAAAGTACAGAGGGAAGAGACGGAGTCGCGGGTGAGTGCGTGTGAGACTCTGCGATAGGGAGAAGTAATTAGTCACAGTGTTTGCTCTGCTTCCTTGTTGCGATTCACATAATCCTCCACCTTTCTGTGGAAGAAAAGATGGAGACACCATGAGTTACATTCTGGTTCTTTTGCAAGTCATCAAGTCTAATTAATGAATATAGCCAGAGGGTTTTTGAATTATTTGACAGATTTTTCAATTATGTCTGTTACGGTGGGAGGCTTTTAAAATTCATGCTTAAAAGCAGAATTAGAATTGTGTCAGAGGTCTTTGGTGGGTGGGGGGTGTCCCCTGAGTGGAAGATCTGACTGTGAAGTGGCTAGCAGCATATTCTAAAAAAATTAGATGTAACACAATACATGTGATACAATACAAAGCCTTGAGTGCCCCCCCCCAACCAACGTTTAACTAACTACTACAGGCAAATAGATTTTGTTTTATTTGTGTCTTTTCTCACCGATGGGTTATTCTACAAATCTGTTAGTTCTCTATTTACATCACGCACCACAACCAAATTACAGCGTTCATGTTCATGCATACACACAAGAAAAGTAAATGTATAAATTATATGCATTATATTATTATTAGCTTTCTTTTTCTTTCGAGTGCCATGCGATTGGTGAAGAGCAGGAGGTTACACTGACACTGTTTGGATGTGAACAGCTCCAAGCATCTGGGATTCTAGGTAAAGGATCCCATACTGTAGAATCCTTTGGACTAGGTGCCCAGTGTCTTCCCACCATTAGGGACTCCATAGTTCAGCCACCATGCCAGCATGTGAGGTTGAAATACTTTCTCAGGGTTCCATACGTCAGCACCGAGGACGAAATTGGTAAGAAATAAGTAGGGATTGTTGTATATCATGTGTATTTGATGGACAAGAATTGAATGACTTTTGAAAGAAGGTTTAGTCAGACATAACTGCTGCACACAACATTGCCCTTTAGAAATGACAAGTCAGTTTATGTTTGGATTAAACAGTCTTTCTCATGGTGTTCCATGTAGGTTTCTTTTAAGGTATCATTATTTTCCATCATACCCTAGGGCCTACATCTAACTTTTCAGAGCTGTGCCCAAGATCATTGCAAACACATATACTGGGTGTAATACTCACCTCCACAAAGCCACAAAGCCATAGGCCCATCATGTTCATCCTAACTTCTACCTTGATAGAATTGCATGGATTTGTGTGCGTGTGTGAGAGAGAGGGAGAGGGGTATCTTTACAGTAATTAGAAAGTCTATGTAAATATATCACATAAGGATCATTTATAATTACGAACTGACCTAAAATAAGGTTCCAGGAAGTCCCCTTGTTTTGGGTTTTTTTTTTTTTAACACCAGCTCCTTTTCATAACAAAGGTGTGAATAAAAAACCTTTGCAAAGCACATGACTAAGCACTTTGTTGGGGTAGAACAGTTTCCTGTGGGTGGCTTGACTGCCTCGCTAACAGTAGTTTTAAAGAGCACTTTTTCAGTGTCAATTTGACTTCATCAGTCATAGGAGGCGGCTCGAAGAGAGCGATAATGTGTTATGAAAGATGAAAATTCCCATGGAAATGTCAAAACAACAAAGAGAATTATAAAGGACTCACTTCTGCTTTCAGGCCCCACTGGAACTGTTTTGTAGGCGTGATGTCTCAATACTAAAAATCACACTCAGATTTTGTCCGCCATTAACACGTCCGCTTTTATACATACTACCAAACTTGTCATACAGTATCATACAGTACAGCTATATATGTGTACATGCACATGTATGCAGACGACCCCCCCCCCCCCCACACAAACACACACACACAATTTATACTGTTCAAAATTTCAGCATACAGCTCGGCACTATATTTTAAATGGAAAGACCTGTTTCATCTTGTCAGCATGTCCCACAACACGATGACCTTCCCTGAGGGACCTTTGCGGCCCTCCTGCGTACCAGGCTCAACCTGCTCCTTCTTGCCCAGTCCTGATGAGCTATTTCAGCTGATTAGACAGGCCTTTCACAAGGAGGATTAAAGCTGGAGATGGTGCAAGAAGGAACGAGAGAGAGGAGTGGGAGGTTAAAAAAGTGGAGGGGGGGGGGGGGGGGCAGTAGGCTGAGAGTTGTGCCAGAGAAGCAGCAGGATGCAGCTTCACAGCAAGAGGGGAGCATGCTGGGTACATTCCCCCCTCCCCAACACCCCCCCCCCCCACACTGTGCTCTCTTAGCTCGGCGCGAAAAAGCCTGTTCCTCACGCTCGTTTGTTTGCACGAGTCGGCGCGTCTAATGCGATCAGCAGAAGCGAGAGGACGAGCGGCAGCGCTGAAGAAATAAACAGAAGGGCGCAGGATGGACAAAGTGAACCGGGTGTTGAACGTGGTGAGGCGGATGTCTCCTAGGAAGAGGGAGAGGGACTTCCAGTGGGAGGCGGAGAGCCCTGAGACCTGTGAGGAGAGCCTCTGTTCTCTCAGCCTCTGCATCAGTGGTAAGACCACCGTGGGAAAACTTTCTCCCTTTTCTCTGTCTCATGCTCTACTCTCTAATGCTCTCGGCATTATACCAACATTGTTTTAATAATAACTTTGACCTGTGGCGTTTGTGGGGGGAAAAGGTTCAGGGTCTCTGTCTCTCTCTCGCTCTCTCTCTCTCTCTCATGCACACACTTACACACACACACGGGCTGGTTGCAGAGTTCCTGGTCCTCCAGGGTGGGAGGGGAAGCTGACACTTAAATTTGATGCTGAAGAGAACATCGATACTTTCGTACAACTCAACATATTCAAGGAAAATTGCTTGAGAAGTTTAAATATATAGATTGTGATTTATGTTTCTGCTTGATCACTGCATCTGGAGGAAAACACAGATTTACCAGTTTTGTCATTTATTTTTCCCCATGAGTAGATTTGTCTCCTCTGTCAGTGCTTGTGTATGTATATATTGTCAGTTCATGTATATTTCAACATTGTCCCCGTTTCTGAAACTCAATGCCTTTGCATTCAGTCTTCACCGTCTGTGCATTTTACACATTGTCTCAGTTTCTGAAATCAATGCTTGTGCACTGATTAAAGTGATTCCACAAAGACTGGATAAAACATTTAATCCACATCAGTCGGGCTTGGTACCTTTTGAATGGTATGGCAGCTATTTCAGTGAAGGACTTAACTATCACCACCAAGTGCATTGTTCAGTCTCCAGGGCAGCTTGGTGGTGCTACTCGGGTTACTCTCCCATGAGCTCTTGTCAACGTGAGCGTATGCTCCGACACTGGCACTTAAGATGTGGCGCTCCGACACTGGCACTTAAGATGTGGCGCTCCGACACTGGCACTTAAGATGTGGCGCTCCGACACTGGCACTTAAGATGTGGCGCTCCGACACTGGCACTTAAGATGTGGCGCTCTGACACTGGCACTTAAGATGTGGCGCTTGGCACTTAAGATGTGGCCGACACTGGCACTTAAGGTGGCGCTCACACTTTAAGATGTGGCGCTCTGACACTGGCACTTAAGATGTGGCGCTCCGTCACTGTCACTTAAGATGTGGCGCTCCGACACTGGCTCATTAGCAACACTTCTTCATACTTGTTTTGTTTTAGCAACACTTAAAAAAGTGAAACATTCCCACTTAAATCGCATGCTTAAGTTACATAGAGTTTTATATATAGCAGTTCTAATACTCCCTTTAAACAGGTGTGGCTTTGGTTCATAGTTGTACTTGAACTTTAAATAACTGCTACATTCATAAAGCTCATATTAATAACCATAAATATGCATCATTCCACCTGCAGGAGCATTTGTTTTGCGTGTCCTTTACATTCTGTACTTCACACCTAATCATATCTACATTTCCATGACCAGTAACACTTCCAAATATAAAGATGCCCTGCTGCCTTCATGTGCAGAGACACAACACACTGCATCACAATCAGGTCATTCGTTTTAAATTGACTCCAAAATAGATTACATAGTGTCACATTTGATATATTATTCAGGACCAGGCTTAACATATTCAGCAGTCTCAAAGGCTTTTAAGCTGCTTAATGGGCTTGTATTCTTAGGATGGGTTGTTCTGCCTTCCTATGGCAGTATGTAATTACCAACAGTGAAATGTAATTAGGTCTCGGTAATAATGAGGTGTGCATGAGCATATATAAATGCATCGAGTGCACTTGGTGTGTAGACTTGGAAGCTTTTCAGGCTGGTCTTAATGAACATTCCAAAAGCTCTTGAACCCGAGTCAGACTGCCTTTACACCGCCCGAGTCAGACTGCCTTTACACCGTGTGTCAGACTGCCTTTACACCGGAAGTCAGACTGCTTTTCAGGCTGGTCTTAATGAACATTCCAAAAGCTCCTTTACACCGCCCGAGTCAGACTGCCTTTACACCGCCCGAGTCAGACTGCCTTTACACCGCCCGAGTCAGACTGCCTTTACACCACCTGGCAGGCTCTCTTGTCCCGAGTGACTTGCAGAAGTAATTTGTAGTCTCTTATCAAATACATATAATACAGACAACAGATAGTATAGTGGAAAAGGAGATAGTTAAATACTTTTTTTTAATGTTGGTGAAGTCTTTGGCGTTTGTTGCCATATCCTATATGTATATCTCTCTATGTTGATGTCACTATAAAGTTTCTATAGAATCACACAAGGGTGTAAAGGTGTCCATAATGCGTGACTAACCTAAAGCTCTTAGCTACTTAAAAAAGAATATATTATTCATGAATATATTGTTCATCCGTAACCCTGTCGAATGGTATGATCAAAAGACCTTGAGGAGAGCTCAGTGTGCTGCTGAACGCATCATCGAACCCAGGTACATGCATACGATTTCCTGGTTTTGGCTTGTGTAGCTTGTGTAGCACATTGCTACACTAACAGCTGCCACACTAGCAGCTCTAGTCCAGGTGATGGGTGTTCAGGATCTCCCTATGCTGTGGGAGCAGCGTACGTTCCCAGAGCTCGCCCTGTGTTAAAGTAGATCTCGTCTTGGCCAGCAGAGGGCTGCCAAGGGGCAACAGTGTGCCCGCTTTTGTTGTAACTTGCAGTAGGTATTTGTGACGATTGAAGCTCGGGGGATGGTTCGATCTCCTTGAACTTCCAGGCAGGGTGCCAGATAGAAGCCCCTCGCCCGTCTTTCTGCAGCCCAGCGCCCAGGAGGCATTGACCTACTCTCAATCCACGTAACACGATTACACTCTGGCATTTCTCTGTAAGCCTCCTTGTTTCCAACACTTCAGAAACTTTTGACAAAGGAAAACTTTGGGAATGCCAAGGATTTCCTACACTATTCTGTTCCAAGATATTCCACCACGTGCAGTGAAAGTTTATCTTTGGATGTATGACTTTGGTCAAATCTATAATGCTTGTGTATCGGGGTTTTCCCCTAATGAAAACGCCCATGTGTAGTTTAGAGGAATGCATGCTCTGTAGGATTGAACATGAACATGCAGAGAGACGCAGGTTTGATGACTTGGTAATATTTCATATCCACACCCTTAAAAATATAACGTGTTGCTGCTGGACTTGGAATTATTATAAAGATTTAGACCTGTGGCGATTAGTCAAATGCCTGAAGGCGTGAAAGGTGAGGCCCCCCCCCCCCAGGATGCAAGGGAACGCTGACACACACAAAAAAGGGCACAGCTATTTTAATACCATGCCATTGATTTTGTTTTAGAGGTTTAAATATTTAATAGAGTTTCTGCTTTATCATACTAGAGTGTGAGGAAAGGAAGCCACAATTACCACCATTATATTTTTTTATTGTGCGTATTAGCATGTTTATCTTTGCTCTGCCCAGACTGCACAGGCTATATGTTGTTTGTGCTTGTGAGCTCAGTGGGATCCTGGAGTCGTTAAAGTGATTCCACAGAACTGGGATTAGGAATCTAATCAATTCATCAAGAAGTCTTGCTTTTGGATTTATTAATGGCACCAAGGGGCCTAGGGAACTTGATGGAGTTGCACTCTCTACTGCCTGAGTAAATTAGCTTCCGGTTTGGGTTGAATGCTTGGCAAGTTTGGCAACATAACCTGCCGGACTTCAGGGTCTTGAGATTTGAGACTGAGGGTCCTTCGTGACCCACATTAGTCTGAGCATGTGTGATCACGCGTATATGGTTCTGTGGTAGTGAAGTGGTAAGCCCACACTCCAGTTACTCGCTGTTCAAACGAGTCTGCTCTACGGTGATGCTGCCTCTACACAGGACCCCGCATGTTGAATATTTGATGACAGACGGTGACAAACGGTGAGATAAATGTGAGAAGAAGGCAACATTTGCAGAGTTAGCTGCAGTTGTCAGCGGTCACCCAGTGTATTTGTACACTATCTAAAGTATGTCACACCATCTCAATAAAAAAGCATCTTTTTTTTTTTTTGCAACCACAGTGGTAAGGAGGAGAAGCAGAATCAGCCGGTACATCCCTGAGACTCTGTGGGAGAAGGCGATGTCAGCGAGATTTGTAGGAAGAGTTTAGGTAGAGACAGGATCATAACCAGTGCGGAATGAAGAATGTTTGCAGCGAATTGGAAAGGGGCAAACTGATTATCTCTTGCACCTCCCTTCTGTTGTCAGAAGTTATAATATTACTCCAAGGGCAAATATGTTTGGATCATGCTGAACCTCCTTGATTTGCTTGTCTGGGAAAAGTCTGCCTGGGGGAGTTTTGCTTGCCATTGGGAGTTTCTCAGAGCGAGTATACTGAGAAAGGATGTTTGGTGTGTCATCTCAACACTTCTGGTTACAGACTCATTTGCAAATGCTTGACTGTGTAATTCTTTCTTGACTAACTGTATCCATCTTCTGCAGAGTGAAATTAGGTCATAGCACATGCATTTTTTCCTGCTTTTCTCTCACTCTTTCTTCCTCCATCTCCTTAACTTCCTTGTACTAACAATTATTTTGTATATTCATGGCCTTGAGGTGTGCTTTTCATGCAGTCTCTTGCACAGGCTGCTTTAGAAACTTATTAGCATAGAAGTAGTGAAATCCTATCTGCACTTAATGACCCTCTGAATATTCATTGGTGTGAAATTATCCTGCTTTTCTCTCAGGCAGTCCCGAATGCCTTTTTTTTAGGCTCCGGAGCTTTGGTACTAATCAACAACAAATATCCAGAGCTTTGCTGGGTATATTTCTGTTTCAACAACAAAACATTTAATAGCCGTAACAGCAGGCCTAGAAGTTTAATACTCTGACCGTTTTCTGGCAGATCTGACAGTTTTCAATTACCACAGTAGAACAAATGAAACATAAATCAACAAAAAGGGCCTTCATGGCATAATGCTTGAATGTTTCGGTGCCAGTCCTGAATTATTTTTTTTCCCACCTAAAGCTTATTACGGTAGTGCGATTTAGCACTACTGACACCATTTTAAAACCAGCTGTAACACATGCTGTCTAGATGGCACCTAAATCTTGGTCATTTTTGAGTTTATAAGTAAAAAATCAAAATCACATGAATGATATCCTATTTTAAAAGTCGTCCCTTCAGAAAGGCTGTACAATGTGTCCATGTTCTCCATAAGAGACAATGTAAAATATATCTGTACTGGAAAAACCAAAATGTAACACTGACCGCTGGATACTTCTGGTGGCCTCAGTTTTCCCTCATAGTTTATCGCAGCTGCTGTTCTGTGCTGTAGATCAGGGACCGAGAGTAAATCACAATCAAGTTGCAACTATGCTGCCGTTGTCTGGTCAGTTTAACTTAACGTGCTTCCAAACAGCTGAGATATTTTGCCATCCAAGAGTGAAACTGAAATGTGGCATTGTGAAATGAGATGGTATTCAGTTAAACAGTATTGTAGTTGTACATATACACAGGATTTGTTGAATTAAGCCCACCCTAACACCTCCACAAGGCTCAACAGTGAGGTCTGCCCTCATTACCACGCCCCCCCCCCCCCCAAGCTCCCTTTTAAACCAAGCCATTAGGCCACTAACAAACCCAACCCATAAAGTCTATGATGGCGTTCCCACTGACTGAGATACTATCCAGTCCAAACGGCACCAATAATGTGAACTCTGTGATGCCAATTCCACATATTCTGCAATATAGTACAATATTTTGCTGTTTGCCTTTGTTGAAGGCCTATATTCTGCCACCTGCACCTTCCCCGAAACAAATATCTGAATGCCAAAATGAGAAACTGAGCACTTACCCAACCAATGAATATTTGAACAGTACAGTATTTGGCGTCCAGACCTACACACACTGATTTAGCACAGAGCAGCAATATTGTCACACTTTCCACTGCCACACACCCTCTGTGATGTTGCTGGAAATACGCCTGTCATGATGCATATCGGCTCTGTTGAATTTTCTTCATTTGTTTCCTAATGATTCCACATCTGAGCAGAATTCAAGAACATTTAGGGAATAGTCCATTTTTCAACTTAATCGCTGTTTACTACTTCTGTAGCATATGGTCAATTTCCACAGACAGTACATTTTTGACAGAAAAGAACAAGAAATTGTCTTGGCTCCAGACGAGTTAGTTTTTCATTATATGTATGTTCTGACTCAACAGATTTTCTGTTCTTTTCCTGTTCTAAACTGACTTGAGGCATAGCATTATGTTGGTTTTGGAGGTCTTTCTGCTAGGTTTGCATCTCAAAAGAATTTTTAAACCTTTGAGAATATATTAAAAATACATCAGATCTGTTTTTCACCAGACCTCTCACTTGAAAGCGTGACTTCTTATCTCAGATATGCAAATTTGCTCAAGTTCCAAAAGATGAATCTAAAGTTCAAAAACCTTTCAGTTAGCATGACCAGTTACATTCATTCTGTTCTCATAGTGTTCAGTTAAGACTTGCAGTATTAAGGCAATGCTTTATTGAGCCGTTATGAAAATTATTTTGAGTGCAAAGTTTAGTTATGATATTTAAAACAAGTATGGACAGAAACAGGTGCTGAAGGACTAACGTGCATAAACACTTAATGAAGAATCTGACTCCAGAATATATAATCTAAAGGAACTCTTTTCTCAAATAGCTCAGTGCAGGGTATAGAACATACAGCACCCTCCATAATTATTGGCACCCCTTAAATGTGTTAAAATAATTTTTTATTGCAGAAGGATAATCTCACACTGAAAAAGAAACCTTCAGCTCAAAAAAAGAGAGAAAAAATACTGAAAGAAATAATTATTTCCCATAAAACGACCTGTTCCACAATTATTGGCACCCCTGGTGTTAGTACTTTGTACAACCTCCTTTTGCCAACAAGGCAGCACTTAATCTTCTCCTATAACTCTTCACAAGATGGGAGAATACAGAGAGAGGGATCTTCCACCATTCCTCTTTGAACAACCTCTCTAAATCGTCCAGAGTCCTGGGTCTCCTCCTACGCTCTCTCGTCTTCTGCTCATCCCACAGGTTTTCTATTGGGTTGAGGTCTGCGGACTGAGGTGGCCATGAGAGGAGCTTGATTTTGTGCCTTGTGAACCATTTTTGAGTAGATTTGGCCACATGTTTAGGGTCATTATCTTGCTGAAAGACCCAGATTCTGATTCAAAATGTCCTGCTATTTCATAGAGTTCATGATCTCATGTATCCTTACAAGGTTCCCAGGTCCGTTGGAGGAGAAACAGGCCCCCAGCATCACCGATCCTCCCCCATACTTGCAGTAGGCAGGTGTTTTCCTGCGTACTCATCCTTGGTGTTACGCCAAACCCACTTGGACTGTTTTTTGCCAAAAAAGTTCCATCTTTGTCTCATCTGACCAAAGCACACAGTCCCAGTTAAATCCCAGTACCGCTTTGCAAACCCCACCCGTTTATGCTCATGAGTATAACTCAGAAAAGGCTTCTCCCTGCCTGCCTCCCAAACAGCTTGTTGGCATGTAGATAGCGCCTGATGGTTGTTTGGGAGACCTCGTAACCCCAAGATGCTAGCATTTGATTAAATTCTCTTACAGTGAGCGTTGGAGAACTTTTTACTTCATTCACCATCCTCCTCACTGTGCGTGGTGGCAGACACACGTGCGACCTCTTCCAGGCTTGTTTGTCACAGTTCCAGATGTTCTGAACTTTGTGGTAATGCTCTGACTGTAGATGAGGGCATCTGCAGGTGAGGGGCTATTTTATTGTAGCCACTGTCTGATTTATGAAGGTGGACACACATCTGCCGTACTTGAGTAGTGTGTTCTCTGGTCTTCCCCATGTTTAAGAGGAATAGGCCTCTGGGAAACAGGAAGTGATGAATTACTAATTCAAGGTTCCTAGATACTTTGATCCAATTTATAAACTACAGTAGAAATTACATGAAATGTAGAATGTTCAACTACATTTATTTCCAAGAAATTAAGGGTGCCAATAATTGTGGAACAGGCCAGTTTATGGGAAATAATTATTTCTTAGTAAGGATTTGTTCTTTATTTTTATTTTAAACTTGAGATGAATGTTGTTTTTTTCTACATTTTTTTCAGAGTGAGATTATGCTTCTGCAATAAAAAAATTATTTATCTTAAGGCTTTTAGCACATTTTAACTAGGGGTGCCAATAATTATGGAGGGCACTGTACCTAAACAACGTTATAAAGTTTCTTGCTATAAACCTAGCCTGCTTTGTCAGAGGTTTATCATAAACATGCGCAGCAGATGGGACACTTTATAGGGAATTGGTGTTGGCATACATTTACCTTTATCTGACACTAATTTTGCACCCATCTGGCCCACTTTAGCTATAACCAAGGGAGACTGTGGTTACACAATTAATAACTAATTAATTCAACAACCAACAAAATAAAATATAAAACAATAGAACAATTATTCTAAATTAAACTAACACAGGATAATACTCAATGGAAACAGAAATACCGACCAGAGCAGGTTGCCTCACGTTGCAAGGAAGAAGATGGAGTGGAGGCAGAGGGTGGAGAGAGCCTACACCCAAAATCCTCTCCCTTTAAGACCCCCCAGTATATCCACGGGACAGCAGTTACAAAAAACAGGTTAACCAATGGTAATCGGGCTGATGGTATAGACAACAGAGTACATTTGCATACAGAGTACATTTCCACACAGGACTGCCACCTTTGCAGTGAAGTCTACAAATGTTTCCAGTGAGCGATGTAACTCTTACCCTGTTAGCATAACCTTTCCCACTACACAACATGCTGCAAAATGAGACTAAACATGCTACACAAACACACTGATATAACCAAAATACAAATGGGCAGTTTTATCCCATTGCTATGGGAACTTTTTGAGGCAAACCACCATTTGTTGCCCCCCATGGTTTTATGGAGGAACACCGGTTCCTGCATTCCCACAGGAACACATCCCGCCACTCCTACACATACTGTATAGGTCTATATGGAAATGTGTAAATTAAACAATCAAGGCAAAGTTCTGTCAGACCAGCGGAACAAAATGGTACGAATCAATTGGTCCAAAAACAATAAGAATATCTGACTTGTATCAATGGAGAAGCCTTTGATATTTAAAAAATCTGTGTACTATAGCATCAGAATGAATAGTGAATAACACGACCCCCTTACACTCAAATTTAGTGCTAGGCATACAGGATCATCAAATTGATGCCTTATATTATGACCTTGTGTTGAATGCTGACATCACAGTGCTTTTGTTTAATATACCTACTGTGACAATAAAAGTCTCCTTGCAATAAACATCCAACACACCCTGGGGGCGCTGCAGTTGGCATACAGTGTCAACGCTACCTTATGGGGCATCCAAAAGATGATGTCTGGATTGCACTGTACTTTATGCCCACGGCAGTAGCAAATCCAACAGTCCAAACAGCCTTGTTTTAAATGGGATGATGCAGTGGCTCTTTTTATAGAAGCTAGTTGTGAACCATGTTCCTCTGTTGGGTTATAACAAGCATTTTGGGGCAAGGATGGGGCAGTTGAATGTTAAATATGATAATCATTCCCATTCATAGACATTTCCCAGTATGCAGACAGTTGTCATTATGTAGACCACCTCACACTCATCAGCATGTCTGCAGGAGCAGAGTGAATACTGAGGACTCTGAAGAGACAGACTTTCATGCACACACCCCCTTGCCCTTTGCTTCACATTCTTTCTTTTTATTAAATTCTCTTTAGTCTGTGTTGGGGAACAGTTACCACATTCAATTACAGTAGTTTTTTTTTTATATTTCTTTTTTTATAGCAAACATATAGGATGATGCTAACAGCTATATGGTTTATGTATTTGCTGTGACATTCCTGTTTTGAGCTGCCATTGTAGATAAGTACCATTTCAGATCACCAGATGCATTACTTTTTCCACAAAATGCGGTTCCATTGTGCGTAATATTAAATCCTGCAAGAAATGTATGGCAGAGCCAGAAGCTCTATGATCCATTCTTTATGTCAGCCGGCTTTTTTACACAAACGACCCCTTCAACATTCGTCAGAGAGCTCAGTAATTCCTCCTGACAAAAATTGGATGATGTGAGAAGTGAGTGCAGTTGTTTTCCTCTCTCCTCGTGTCACGTCTGTATTTAAGCTTGCGATTTGTTGTTGGTTGTGTGCAGTGAATTTATCAAGTTTTCAGTTTTCTGAGGGGCAGCGCGAGTGTGTGTGTACGTGTGTGGGCTGGTGGAGAGGAGAGTTTGATGTTTAATTGCTGTTGCGTAGCATTGCGTCAGTGGGTGTGGGATCTGAATACAGCGTGGGGCAAATGAGAGGAATGGAAGAGGAACAGGAGTGGATAAAGCAGGATGTGTGTGTGTGTGCGCGCGCCCACATGAAACATGAGGAAAATGCCTCATGAATGTAGAGGAGTGTGTGAGAGTCACTGAGGGACACAGGGAGGATGGCCGCAGTGAACAACGGCTTTAACAGTGACTGCACATCTCACTGTGTACTGCTCACCAAAACGTTACATTTCATTTATAGCCAAGTTGATCTCTGAACAAACTGCCATTTAGAAACCACTTCCTCCACCACTGTTTACATGGTATAACCAAGGCCACAAACTGGACACGTTTTTAATCTTTTTAGACAAGGCTGAAGAAAAACTGAAATCCATGCTACATGTTCGCTATTTAGTGTGTGCATGTTTACCTATTTGTTAAATGGCATTCAGTGACATCAAACAAGCCTGAGAAAAAAAACTGAGAAAAAGGCAAGGAAATCTTCAGGCAGTGACCAACAATGTTTCAGGCCAAAACAGGGTTTAAATACATATGGTGATTGGTTAGAGAACAGGGGCAGGTGGGACAAATGGCTAAGGAGGCAGGTCGTGGCACCCTGTGAGGGCAGGGTACACAGGAGCACATGTTGACACGTCAAAACCACACAAAGACGAACTCGCCATGTGGACGAGAGGTCAGAATGGGAGCAGGTGTCTGCAAGCTAGATGATGACCCCAGGTTTGGGCTGTGTGGCAGGGCTGGACAGGTTGAGATGTGTGAGAACATCTCCCGATGAGGGGGAGCGAAGGCTGCTCGCTGTGCCCTACCCGGGGACGAAGTGGCAGGGCTCTTGAGCTGGGGCCTGACAGACTGGACAAGGACAGACCTGGGGCTCTGCAGCAGGACTGGCAGGGGACAAGACCGTGGACTGAACCAGACATGGGACAACAGGGACAAACAGGAGACCAGGTACTGACCAGGAGAGTCAAAGACACAGGGATGGCAAAGGGCAACAGTGATGGGGAAGGAGACGGGGATGGTTACACAAGACACAGTAGGAGGAATTCTGGCCATCTGTCGGAAGGGATGTGTGGATCCACAGAAAGGACTGCAAAACCTGCCAGAAGTGCAAACATCTCCATGTTGTCTGGCTTGTTGCAGTCAACCCCTGTGGTGGATCTTGTGGATTAAGGGACCACTGAGCACAAAAAAAAACATTAGTTTTGGTCAGTATAGTCTGTTGTAATAAATTGATGGGAAAGGGACCACTAATAAACCAAATCTTTAAGGGCATCTTCACCAGTCAATTTAGTAAACGTCCACTTCATGCCTGGTCCAAGCAGCCAATCAGAGAAAGCGTGGAATGAGCCTGGTCCAAGCAGCCAATCAGAGAAAGCGTGGAATGAGCCTGGTCCAAGCAGCCAATCAGAGAAAGCATGGAATGAGCCTGGTCCAAGCAGCCAATCAGAGAAAGCATGGAATGAGCCTGGTCCAAGCAGGCCAAGTGCTATAAACATTGATGGAGTCAAATGAGCATTCAAGAGGGAGACCTGGTGAGAGCATGTTTGTTGTCTAGAGCTGATACTGGGGCTTCTACAAATTTAGCGGAGAAATGGGAATGTATTATCCATATTTACACAACAGAAGGTCCTGTAAATTAAGAGTCATGAGTCTGATTTAATGCTAAGCCGAACAAGTGAATTTTAGCAAGATTTACATAGACAATACTTTATTTAGACTTGTACTACTGTATTCTGTGTAAGAATGGCTCTGGATTCCTTTTGAACAAAGTTTTCAGCCAGTCATAGACTACTTGTGTAAGGGTTTTAAAGCATGTGCTGGTCTCATCACCCACACTTTACGCGGGTTCCTCTGGTGTAGAGTTTGGTTATACTCTATTGCAATGGTTCTGTGGTGAACCAAGTGTTAAGGCCAACAGTGTTTTCCCTACATGTACATTTCATGGTGACAGCATCACAGTAAGTTGATGCTTAGACAAAGTACTTTTCCAAATTGGAGAAGCCATTGTCAGAACTGACACGTGGTGTCACAGACTTGAATGTGTGCCCTTTTCAGAATAACTAGTTAATAACTAGCTAGCTCAGACAGGCACCTGTACTGGATGACTGGTGATTATTTTATATTGTAAGATCTTAACATTTGACAACAGAACATGCCCTCTCAGTAGGTGCTTGGGGGCTCTGGTGTAATGAGAGGTCCTAATATTTTGAAATTTACTGCCCTTTTTGTGGTCTGCTGTGACTCTCTAAATTGAAGTATCTGTCACTAAAGATCGTTATAGTGACAGTTTGTATTTTGGTTACACACTTTCTCTTCCACTTCATGCTAGACCGCGTTGGACCGTTTATAGCTAGTCGTTTATAGCTTTAAACTTCTGTTTAGAAGTTTAAACTTCTGTTTAGAAGTTTAAATTTGCCACAATTCAGTCATTCAATCCTAAGGTAAAAAGGTCTCATTTTGAATCTTTATGAACGTCCCCGTAACTTCATAAAATAAACTAGCTACCTTTCCTTCCGTCATTCCTTTTCATTACGCTGAGGTGTCCACATCTGGCATTGTAGAAAGCACCTCTTGTCACTTGCAGTAGATTGAGCATAGCATTGTGGGGAAGTTGAATGACAGCTTTATTGGGGTGTGTTTCTTCTCCATGTCTCAGAAAAAGTCTTGGGCGAGAATCTTCTCATGGGATTCTTCCCTTTCAACTCCGTGCTTTTGAGGATTTGCCCATGCATCGTTTGTACTTGAACATCTCCTGATCGAGGCTTCCTCTCTTGCAGTGCCAGTTCTGTGTAGCTGTTCTTAGCTCCATCACTGCTCGTCACCTCAGAATAATTCTCTTGTGTGTGTGTTCTAAGCCTTACATCATGAATCGAATTCTATCATGCTTGATACTGGCATACTGACATTTGGGGTACCCTAACAATAACTTTCCACACAAGCTAAGCTTCCAGCAGAATACAATTCTGCATAATGAATCACTGCCAAAGTCTTATAAATATTCCTAATCCTATCACTATGAACTGAAATCTACACTCATTAAACTAGAATGAACAATGAACTAAAGTTAAACGAACAAGGAAAAAACATGACTAGTCATTTTGAAGAAAGTAGATTTGCTAAGTTCAGACTTGCCTAAGATGACAACAAGGCTTGCGTGTTGGCCAAACTGCAGTAACTTTAAATCTATATACTAATGCATTGTTGACCTTTGAAAATGGACACATTTCATTTATTAATCTTCTGTCTTGCAAGTCCTAACTAAGCATATGGATATTACACATATGGATATTGTAAAATATATTCACAAGACAACACAAAGTGCTTTTATAAAAATTATACTTATAGAGTCTTCCAGCTGCATTTGAAATGGGCTTGCTAAAATGCGCTGTTACTGTTCATCTGCATTCAAAGTATCATTAACTACCCTAGGTGCTGCCTGCAGCTACAGTGCTCTATAGGACAAATCATCCTATATTTCTGTACCACAAATTATGTGCTCATAAACCTCTAAGGCTTATAACATTGCCATGTTAGTAATGTGAAAAGCATGTTGTAACATCTAAAATAGAATGATTTATAGACTACACCACAATAAATTATAACATTTACACAGAGATATATACTAGGCCTAATTTCAACAACAAAGAATGACCGTGGAGTGAAGAGGGTTAATGGCTTGGTCCAGGTAAGCTGAGCTGGAGTAGAGCCAAAACGCTACTCCTGTAGGATCTAGAAGACTGGGTTGAGAAACACCTCTATATCAAAATCCAGAAAAAGTAGGTCACATGGGCATATTCAGTACATGGGCAAAACAAATTGGCCTAATACTCTATTGAAGCTTTTTAAAAATGTAGCAAAAAATAAGCCAAGGCTGGCAACTGAATGGACCGAACTTTGTAATTTTCTTTCCAGCTCTCCTGGTGCTGTGTAATCAGCTCACTTCTGCCCATCACAGATCAATATCAGTGTTCCCTGTGACTGGATCTTTGGTGCTCACTTTGGACCTATCATTACCCAACAGACTTTCTCCATTAACTGTGACCGCTGATAGCCCCTGCTCTGAGGCACGCGTTAAAGCAGAACTCTCTCGCTTCCCCTTCTGAGGAACGGGGAGCACAGACCACAGCCGGATCGGCTTCTCATGCTTCCTGATTACGTACGTAAGAGCACTGATGCTTTTGGACCAACGTCGTGTGAGTATCACCACCATATCAAAGAAGGAGAACGAGGAAGGAGGGAGAGATGAAGACAAAACGCCCGATGAGGATTTTTATTACTACCTCTTTAATTTCCTATCAGCGGCTTTTTTGCTGCATGGGATAATTAACAGGATTTGTGATTTGTACGCTGTTATTCCCCTAGATGGCCTAGATGTAGCTAGCTGGGTCTGTTTGGAGTGGGTAGCAAGCTTGCATTTCGAGTTTATGCCTGAACCATTCTCCAAGCCAAGTTCTTTGACCTGAATTCCATTCTGTTAAAAGCAAGGCCTTTTATTGTGAATACCGTCTTGTGGCTCCATGGAAGACCAAATATTTATTTGCCTGTCCTGTTTTCCAAAGGAATTGTTTTTGTAGCTCATGGAAATATGATGTGTATGTTAAGCAACAGTGATAGTTCAACAGACACATCTTTTCAGAGGGTCCTTCATCTTAAGAGGTACAAAAAGTATTGCAGTGTGACGAATGTCAACTGGAACAGTCCAAGGACACCTTGATATAAGAAAATATGACTTTTGTTTTTTACTACTGTTATTTTGGGAACCCTGATGACTGTAACTCAAAGTTTAGCTATCCATGTAGTTTACAGGCACCTGGAGGCTTTGCTACAGGCACCAAACAGTGCTTGGCTCGAACAACTGACTGCACAACCACAGAGAAATGTAATGCTCCATCTGAACCAGTCTACCCCTCAGTAACTAATTTATGGATATTAAAACATCATAATATGCAGAAATACAGTATAAAGAACCATTGTATTGCAGATAGATAACTCCTGTGACCTTAATAAATGCCTTTATTGAATAAACAAACCCGGGTGAACAAGTCTCCTCCTACTGCAGCTACAGCCGTGACGCACACAAAAAACATCAATAATAACCTCAGAAACTTGCAATATTATTTAGGAAAATAGAAACATTTTATTTGCCGAAAAATCTGATTATTTGTAAACAAAATCCATCCTCTCTTTCCTCAAAAACAGTTCAATTACTCTGTCGTACAGATGATCTGTGCGCTTCAGTTCCATCAAGACGTCCTTCTACTGCCATCGAAGCTAATGGCGAAAAAAACTACTACCACCAACTACTAGTTGGTAACCTGAAAGTGGCGGACAAATCCTCTTCCTGGTTGTGACAGGCTAGCTATTGTAGCTTCGGAGTTGTTCTACCTTTCTTAACAATGTCTAGCTTTTCTTGAAAAGTCTGTCTTGGCCTTAAAAGCAAATCTGCCACCAAATCCATTTCTTCTTCTCCTTCAGCCACTGCGGGACTGGGGTAGCTGGTCCTCTGTGACGCTTCTCCTCAAGGCGGAACTCCACACTTTGAGATGGTCTTCCTTTTCATTAGCTGGAGCTCTTGTTCTGCCTTGTGAGGCAGTCTGCCACACTAATCTTGAAGTCAAACAAGCTCATCTGCATCTTTGGAGCAACGTCTAAAACCTTGCAGCCTCTTCATTAAACGTATGAAAACCAATTCTGTGATACCATTTTTTTTTTTTTTTTTTTTTTGGTACGGTACAGAGCAACCAGTGAGTCTATCAGGTCCACAACACCCATGCTGTTATTGTGAAGCACCACAGTGTTGGGACACACAACAGATGTGACCTGTTTACTTTTCTTATCCCATCTCTCAACTGTGGTAGTGGGGTTTGCAGCTGCAAAGGTGCTGAGTAGGGTGACTGCTCGATTGTCGTACTACTTCACAGCTTCGAGTGTGACACCATTGTTTGTGGCCTCCATCTCATCATGCATACACCGTCATTTGGCCCCCATCTCATCATACGTACACCGTCATTTGGCCCTGATTTCCTTGTCTTCAACAAAAGTACATCCAGCAAGTCAGTTTTGCTGCGCAGTTTCCACACTGGATTTTTTACAAAATCACTTCCGAGGTCAATTCCACAAAACCAGTTTCATAAAAAAGCTTGTATGACATCTGAGGAGGAATGACGGAGGTCAGCTTCAGTACGATGTTCCCACTTGCACAAATTTCTGGGACGCCACGTTCTGCAGGAGTAGAACCTGTATAAAACTCAAAAGTATAGACAATTCCATGTTGGTCTGCCAGCACAAAGAGCTTGTAAGCCCATCTCTTCTTGGGCTTCTTGGGGTTGTACATTTTCAGTGCACTTTTTCCCTTGAAAGGGATTATTTGTTCATCCACACAGAGCATCTCATCAATAGGGATGGTTTTAATATGAAAATACAGGTCTGAAAACAGTGCAACCAAATCTATAAAAGGAAGCAGACAGACCATTTGGAATTATTTAGTATGTATTCATGGACAAAATATATAATGAACATCAGTTAGTGATTCAAATAATGTTTTAGACGTGTAGATAAGGCCCTGTCGGACACCACTGCCTGAACATCTACCTGTTGTTACTCGGAATAGTTTTTGTTTCCCATAATGGAATAAGGATTCACAAAGTTTCCTAGTAATAACAGAGATTCAAATGTGTTGTGCATGAACACGCTGTTGCAAAGGGGTTCAGGAAGACAATAAATCGCATTAACCAAAGAAAAGCATCAGTGAAAGCTAATCCATGCAAAGTCAATGTCGTCCTGCTGTTAAGATGCTTTCTACAGCCTAATCACTTATACTGTCTGTTTAAACTAAAACCAAATATTTAATTTGCTTTAGTTCTGGAACACTTATTTTTTGCAATAAATTACTACTTTTACTGCAGTCTCTCTTCTGAGGGTGATGTGGAGATGAAATCTTAATGAAATCATTACTTGAGAAATGAGAAATGGTGATTAAGATCAGCTTCTTGTCCTGTGTAAACTGTGTAGATAAAAAAAAAAGCAATGTTTTTTGTTTTTTTTTTAGATGTACATTGTCTAGCCTGAAGGAGTTTTGACTTCAGTACGATATGAAGCCCACGCACCTCAAGAAAAATGGGACATTTACTAATATAGCAATTGTACTAATTCTATGAGCAAAGCGAAACAACACTGGTATATTAGTGACCTTTCTACAGATTGACAAATTAAGTCTCCCAATGACCTCCATCTTGCAGTTGTCCTTGCAACTCGTAGCTTTCCAGATGAATGACATGACCTCTGTGGTCAGCGTTCACCTTCTCTCACACCAACCAGAGAAATGTGGCTATCAGTTCACACTGGGACTGAAGAACACACAACTTCATCTAGTATGTTTTTTTTTTTTTATTTGCAGGGGAAGTAATTTAGGCTCCGGCTAGAAATTGCTTTCGGCAGGAGTGAAATGGTCCAAAGTGAATCAGGTGTGGCCTAATGATGGATCACGAGGGGAATTGCTTTGCCCCCTTGTGCAGGGCTGAGCCTTCCATACAGTGGTGAAAGTGGGAGGTGCTTATAGCAGTGGGCCAATCACGAGGCTGCTGAATCAGGATTGGTGGTGATGCTGTTGAAGCTGGGGCTCTCCGTGATGGTTGTTCTCACATCTTCAGTGTAATCTGGGTTTTGTTCATGAACAAACAACTCAAAACAAAACCCTTATCAAGTTTTTTTCCCCCAGCACCAAAGTATAATATAACACATTTATTCATTGCTATCAACACATCTGACCTTAGTTATCAGGTTATTAACAACTATGTATTTCGTAATAATGTTATGAGCAGGGAAATGGGTTTTGCAGTGATCATAAAATAATGCTAAAATGCAGTCTGCAAGGTTTCCCCAGTACCAGGATTCCTAAAGAGTAAAATGAAATTAATCTCGGCTAGCGACAACCTAATCCACCTCTTCAGTTCATCAGTGCATGATTTTGACGAACAAGAACATGGTAATTATTTGCAATGTTATTGTGATGGTGAACACTAATTATTCTCGATCCATAACCATAACTGGTCTCTCCTCAGTGTCAAACCACTTGGATGCCTGTTATTAGCTTGATTCTGTGTTATGGAGCATGTTCAATTCAGCTGGCCATTGTGGCCAAACCTGCTAACCTGACTTGTCTGATGAGTAACGCGGGCCTTTGGTGCTGGTTAGCAGTGCATTTCACGCGTGTGGTTTCGTCTGCTTCCCTGCTGCCCTAGGAACTGCCAGCACGGGAGAACGTGGATGTTAAATGTGGATTAGGAAGCGCAAGAAAGCGTGTCCCATAAAGCCGCAGCACCCTCCACTAAATACCCCCCCACTCTGGTACAGATTAGCGTGCTACAGCCTCGCTTACTGCATGGTTCTGCTGGGTGTGGCCGCAGTCGCGACGCCGCAGTGTTTAGACGCAACTCTCTCACTGGCCTGATGAAATTGGGCTGATAGTCCCGTGGCATCTCCTACTTCATCCCTCCTCTACAGCAAGTACACTACTGTGACATCAAACCACTATTGCATCATAAAGCGATTATAATTGCAGCACAAGCAGTAGGATGGTGTAATCCTAATATGAAGGTGCAGATGAAATGCCTATTAGGCACTATTTAAAAATGCCTTTGATGTAAACAAATGCTTTTATCAGCGGTCACCCAAAATCGCTATTTTTGGTTCACGGCCTTCACGGTCTGCTATGCCCTCATTTATTTATAAATTAATTTTGATTTCTAAGGTCTGACCTATGCTTAAATTAATTTTGAGTTAATATGAATTTGAGTACATTACTATAACAAATCTCAATTTTACTTAAATCTGACCTTTATGTGTGTGATGTTTTTCTGCTTAATACAATAAAAGACCTATCTTTTATTTAAACTCTTATTCAACATGTGAGTGCATTGGAAGTGTGCAACCATTGTGTATGGAGGAGTAGAAGCATCAGTCCTACTCCAGTTCTTGAAATCCACTGTGGTTTTTGATGGTTTAAAGGTTTGAAGCATTGCACCGAAAATAAAGTTTGCTTCTTTATTTATCATTAAGTGACATCTGTAGGTCTGTATATTGTCACTTTATTTGTGTGGCATGTCCTTGTACTATTCAAAAATGTGCTTTCAGTAAGACACAGCAATTATAAGCATAAGAATGCTGCATATGATTGGCGACAACCTTAATATGAGCTGTTCTGATTATTTAATCTCTATAAATCCAACAAAATCACATTCCTTCGTTATAATTCCTATAAACTGCTGAAGGGATCAGATTTCAACTCTCCAAGTGTGTGTTGGTCAGCTTCATTCCAGCTTACGCCTTTACCACTGAAGCACGAGCTACAGCAGGATCTATGTGTGTTTGTATGAAGGACTGTGTTAATCCAGCACCTATTAATCACAGCATGGCTCTGTGGGTCTGAGCTATTAATCACAGTTATTAATCACAGCAAGGACCTCTGGATTGCCTGTTTTTAATACAGTAGGTATTAAAATGAGTTTGCACAAATTCCTACTGTAGGTTTTAAAACAGGCAATCCATCGAGAGCCGGTCCTCACTGACATTAATAATACTGTCGCCCTGCTGCTGGGGTTCCAATATAGATGTAATGCCATTGAATTCCACTGTAGATTTTAAAATGTTGCACTCCGTGGGTGTGTATGAACAGAAAGAGAGAGAGAGAGAGTGTGTGTGTGTGTGTCAAGAGGGAGGGAGCGAGTGAAGGAGGTATAGAGTGCAGCCGTCTCAGCCTCTAAGCGAGGGAGGTTTATAAATATTGATTAGCATTCCCGCACCGATCGAAAGAAATGACAAGGCGCCCTCAGACGATAAGCTGTCCTTAAGGAGGAGAGCTCTGCTTTTATTCCCGATCTCTCTGTCTCTCTCTCTCTCTCTCCCTCCCTCTTTCCCCCCCTCTCCTTGCTCTCCCCTTCCAACTGATGCCACCTCGTCTTAAGAGCACCGCAACTTTCGGAGTCTTGACGCGTGAAAGGGCTTCGCGTGAGAGTGAGCGACTGTGCGTCTGCCTTCTCCCGGGCGTTTTTTTTTTTTTTTTGCTTTGTTTGTTTGGTTTTGTTTGGTTTTGTTTGTTTGTTTGTTTCTATGGCATGACGGACTGCTCCTGAGTGTGCCATGTGACTTGCTCCGGAGCACTCTGAAGCTGTCCTCCCCCCTCCCTCCCTCGCTCCCTCGCTCCCTCCCTCCCTTGCTGGCTTCCTTTTTTTTTTTTTTTTTTTTTTTTTTTTTAACCTCCAGCTATGAGCTGCTGAGGAGAGCAGGAGGCAACCAGAGGTGGATATGTTTTCCGTTTCGCTGAAGTGCCGTCTGGGGGTCATCAAACGCAGGATCAAGGGTACAGTGCACTGCGCCTCTTTGACACAGGATTTTATGTGTGGGGTGGTGGTGGTGGGGGGAGGGGGCGTGTCTGAGTGCACGTGGAAGTGCGGGTGGAGAGTGGGTCATACTTTTTTAAAGCTCCACGTAGGTGCTTTCAAAAAGTGTGTGTGTTTGTGTTTGTCTACGCGCTCGCCAGCACATTTTGTCCGGTGTTTGTCTTTTTGTCTTTAGTCTCTTGCATCCGCTCGGTTTCCTCACACTGGGATTCTGCTTTGTGTGGTGCTTGGGACATTGTGAGTCCTGCCTGTCAGCTGGCACCGGGTTAGTTACGCTGTGTGCAGGAGACGCTTTCTTTCCTGAGGATTCAGCAAGATAGTCAGAAAGTTTGGACGTCATAGATGTCGAGCCTCATCTACTTGATGTGTTTTCATGATGGTTTAACTTGGTACTCTGGGAACTGTTTGATTATTGCAGCCTTGCAGACAAACCTCACAGCTCTGTTACAGATGATCGAATGCTGCTTAAAATTGATTGCACCAGGCGATTCTTTTTTTTAAAAGCTCAATTAAGTGGCCTGTTTTTTTGCTTTTAGTGGGCAAATTTAAAGACAATATTAAACCATTTGATGTCTTTGCACATGTTTCAGCTCGTTAAACTTAAAAACAGGGCATTTTGGAATATAAAACCTCATCTTTGCCTTTTTCCTTGCTGCTCCATGGCAGTTGATGAAGCACAAGCTGGCCCAGGGCTGGAGCTTGGGTGGGCAGAAGCTAGCTGAAGCAATGAGTTCTAAATCAAGTGTACCATAAAAAACTATTTTTATCCACAGAACATCTCTCAGCCTAAGCTGCCTGGTGGTAAGAAAAAGAAAAAGAAAAAATAAATCAATAACACTGAGAGGAGCAGGTAGCTGTCTCAGCCAGGTTCAGGGCTGTTGACTCAGTGTAAGAATGAGTTTGGAGCTCTAGTTGCAACAGTGCCATTCTCATCAACGCAAAGGGCCACTGACTTCGCTTTTCCAGATGCTAAGCTCGTACATTCTGCAGTGGTGAGCAGTACTGTTCCTTGACACTTCTAAGGTAAAGTATTAATGGTATTTGTTGCTTTTAGCTGTGAGAGAATTAGAACTGACTTGGTGTGTTTAGGGGTAATTTGGTATGATTGTACATAGACTTGAAATTCGTTTTAGAAATGGCTTCATGGAGCTCATTATGAGAGGAGAACACAAGCGACGAACATAAGCCTTTTCTACTTAAAGAGGTTTTTCACTGAGCAACTCAAGGAACTTGCTGCTTTCTCAAGTTGCACATGGACTTTAAACATGTAATTAGAAGCATCATAAATTTCAGAGCTTTTAAAGAGAAACTTCTTAACTGCTGAGATTGTGTGTGTTAATAGGAAGTGGGTGTGTTTATATGGGGTGCGTTTTCCTGACACGCCTCCAGTCCTCCCCCCTCCCCCAGCCCAGTGACATGTTCCCTCTCAAGCTGTTTATTTTTGGACAAGTGTTCATCGTGGACCTTCTCAGATTTCCCAAACAATGAAAAGAGAGCTGTGCACACGCACAACACGGCTCCAGCTCTGCTGCCTTTGGGTCGGCTCCAGGAATGAGCCGCACTGCCTGCCAAAGCCCAGGTGCTGCAGGAAGCGCTGGGTGAAGATGTGATTAATGGTTAGAGGCAATGCGGAATATTTGGGAAGCGGAAGTCACGGGACTGGAGCAGCTTCCTGTTTCATCAACGTAGATGGATTTAATGTCAGATCTGAAGAGCGTGCGTGAAGCCCATATGCTTGAGCTGCACGTCAGTCACAGACGGCATTTCTTCATCCCTCCTCGTTGCTTTGGGGGGGACTCCAGCCTCGTCCCTTAACCACACGCCTTAAAGGAGTTTATTCTCAGGGGATTTATCAGCTGTGAGACTATTATTGGGCGTTCATTTGGGGAGGGGGGCGGGGTTTGATGCCCTGGCTGAGATTGCTCTGCCTCCTCTAGGGATTCAAACTGAAACTCGTCCTCCCTCCCCATTCGGTACACAAGCCTGGGACCCTACAGAGAGCCACGTGCCTCCCGTTATTTTGGCTTTTGTGGTGTTGCATCTCGCTGTAGAAAAATGGACGTTTATTAGTGAAGTTTGTGTACTTCCGCAAAATAGTTTTAATGATCACAGCCTCTCGTACTGCGCACTTGTTTTCAACAAGAGACCCCACATCAGAGAAATAAGAATCCCCCAGCAGCCCTTCAGCCCTTAACAGCCCTCCCATGTCAGTGAACCTACAGGGCCCATGACCAAATTACTATTCAAGCCCACAAATTCATCTTATGTTGTTTTGGTTGTGCTGTCTGCCAGCAACCAAGTAAAACAATGAGGAGAGCAAGATGAAAGAGCCCTATATCCTCGACACGCCCACGAATGAATGACTTAGAAAAATCGCTGCTCGTCACGCAGTCCCCCGTGTCCAAGGTGAGGACGTAAATGCTTACGTCTCTTGGGGGGAAATTGGAACCACGGCCCAGTGGCTGACCGATACGAACCAAAGGGCCTGTCTTCCATACACATAGTGAGGCTTCCTGTCTAGAGAGACGTCGCTTCACGTGATTTATGTCCCCTGTCTGGTGACCGGCGAATGTCTTGTGGGGGTTCCTGCCTCTCTCGCGAGTCTTTCATGTCAGTGTCATTTGGTGCTCTGACACACTCCAGCTCCTCCAGCTAATTGTGGATTGTCAAAAAAAATATGCCATTTCGTGCCACTCTTAGAATATATCATGTGGGGCTTCGCTAACAAACGAGGTACTGAAAAGTAAAGCTCATTCATCATTTGCTTTTGCAGCTTTCTAGAAACTTCTCCTCCTCCTCCTTTGTTGCTAGTATTGGCTTGAACTCCCGTCTCCTCCAGTCACGGAGACATTAGAAGCTAATTCTTCACCTCCCTGATGGTACAGAGCACTTCAACTCTGAAACATTGTTTTCCCGAAATGCTGTCGTACACCTCGTTACAAATCAGGTGCTCTTATTTTCCCATGCTGAGACGATAATTTGATTAACTTGTAAATAAGGACAATAAGTGGGCTATTTTTCCCTTTTGCCTACAAACTTTGCTCTCTCATTTATCAGGGAGGAGAAGGTGTGTTTCTTGTCGCAGTTACTTTAAAATGCTTCAGTTATTGTTATTTCTTCAGCAAGGTCCAACAAGGGAACAGGAGTGAAATGTTCTGCGGTTTAAGACTCTCGTCCTGGACTACTGCCGCCCCTTCGTACCCCTAAGCATCATTCTTGGCTGTCTAGAGGACAGTAAGCTTTTCCTTTTTACTGCCCAGCCATGGAGCAACAGCGCTTATGATGACAGGCTTCTGCTGCAGAGACGTCTGTAAACTCAGCGAACGCACACGTTAGTTACAGCTGTGGGTCCACGTGTGCATCCTGCCACGTACTGAGTATAGTGCAATAATGTGAATATACGGCAGCGTAGTAGGATGCGTGGGCAGGTGTGTTTGTTGTGTATTTGCGCTGTACAAGGACCGTTTTATTGTAGTGGGCAGGTGTGCTCTGTCTAAACCAAAATGCATAAACTTTGAGTAATTTCATGTTTCAGCACCGTGGTGTTGAGCATTTGTTGACGTAACATTTCTTTTTTTCGAGATGGCCGTCTGCCCGTGTTGCTTATGATGACACGCACGTCCAGCGTTCGGTCAACTGTCCTTGTCTAAGATCAGCTCACAGCTCTCTTCATGCCCTCTTTCATAAACCGCCTTTAATGTTTATAGCCCTATCAAACCAATACAGCGTAACATCAGCCTGTATATATGGAAAGGTTCCAGTCATAAAGTTCAACCCCCACTCCATCCGGGCCCCGGTCATACCACTGATGCACAAAGCTTATATCGAAGGTAATTCACTTTCTATTAACGCTGGACAATAGCAGACGTTGCAGTTGCCCGGGCTGAACACACATCTGGTAACTCCCCCTGGGCTCTGGCTGGGCAAGGTTCAGCTGCCCTCTGCCCATACAAACACTTTCATTAGCATGGAAAGAGGGGTAATATTTCCACTGCAACTGTGGGAACCCATCCAAATCAGCAAAGCCCACAGTGCAGGTATTAATGCATATTCATGTCCTTCTGCATAAGGCATGATCGAGCATTCACATGTTAATCCAAAGGAAACGGTGACGGGTGACACTTTCACCCCTAAATTCACTTACGAACTAACAAGGCCCAACAACAACAAAAGGGGGGAGTTACGACGTTATTAGCGCAGCCCGTCCCGAGTCCTCCTTACGCAGCGTAACGCAAATGTGTGTCCAAAGCCCTGAAAGGGTCCAAAGGTTCGTAAGGCGTACGTTTCCGCGGGCTACCCCAGAGCCCCAGGTCGGATGAGGAGGGGGCCCGTTGTTATCTCGCATGTGCTGATTTGTTCAAACGGAGTCAGGAATGTTCATTAATAACCCTGGAGTTGGGTGTTGAGGTAGACCTGCTTTATTGGCACATATAAATGTAATAGGTTAAGTGTGCTGACACTGACTAATTTGTGTGATTTAGCTGTAAAACATACTAATTAAGGCGTCTGAAGGTGCGATCGGGATGTTGGAATGGAGCGAACAGACCTAAGGAGTTATTTCAAGGTCATTCACACAAAACCCTCCCAAGAAGACTCTCAGCGAAGTGTGGGGGGGGGAAATGCTTGCGCTGTGAGAACTCCGATCTGAATCAGATGCTGCAAGAACAAGAAAGCCCAGAGTGGGAAACTCGATGTTTCGCTGCCGTGTGACAGGACTGGACAATATGGGTTCAAACTCGTAAAGTTGCTGAAATGCAATTTCTCTTTATTTTAATACCCCAGTGCTTCACGGTCATCAAATGTATAACAAAGCTTGGTACATTTACTCACAATAATAATGTAAATCGGAGAAAAAAACAGGTGTATTTCTTTCTCAGCATTTGACCCTTCAGTATATGAACTGATAAACAGATATAGATCAAACAACCTCAGAAATAATAGTTTTTATTCTTTTTTTTATGTATTTTCTCTTGCTGTATCTCTTCTATTTACCAGGGTTCAATGCATATATTATATTCAACAACACCTGTTTTGTGTCTGCCAGTCATTATAATCTCAAGTCTACTTTCTTGGTTTGCTTTCACATATGGCAACATGTCTTATATTGGTAGTGTTACAGCATCTAAATCCATCATTTATAACTGATCAAACTGCAAGAAGTTTGTGATCCATTTTGAATGACCTGGATTTCTGCTGTTGCTTTTTTAAGCGAGTGGTTCTGGCATGCTGGTCCAGTCAGTTTAGTTGTTGGTTCTGTCTGCAATAGCATATAATACTTTTTTTTACTTGCGTAGCAAGATTCAGCTGCAGTGTAGTGCAGTATAGTGCAATGTGTCCTGATTTTTAAAAGAATAGGTTGCTGGAGCTCAAAAGACTGGAAGGGGTTACAAAAGGATTTCTAAAGATAGATGCATGTTTTTCAAATAAAAGAAATTCATCATACTGTCTACCCAGCTGAGGACTGGATGTCTTATAAAAAATCAGTGCACGTATGAACCTCAAAAAAAGTGACAAAGATCCTCAGGGTGACAGCAAAGGATCTGCAGATCTGCCATGCTAATTTCATAACATCTGTCTGCATGAGTCTGCCGTGAGAAATGTCTTGAAAAGCAGCGAGTTTCAATAGAGCGTCACCACAGAGGACCTGGGCGCTCTCCAGGAGTGGCTCTGAAGGCCGTCGGACATGTTGCATTTGGATGTTCACAGAGCTGCTGGATGCTCTGTGGACCAAAGACACACAATTCGATAATTAGATAATTATTTGCACATGGTGTAAAAAACACTGAAAACCACCCAGCGTCTAAACAGTGTATTAACTAATAAACCTCAGTGTTAATGGTGCAGGACATTCTTGGGCTGGTTAAGTTGCAATATTGCCAATTGTGATTTTCACCCCAGTCAGAATCACACAAACACTTGTGATCTCTAGGGGCCATGGTTCACACACACACACACACTAGTGATCACTAGGGGCCGTGGTGCACTCACACACACACTAGTGATCACTAGGGGCCGTGGTGCACTCACACACAAACACTAGGGGCCATGGTACACACACTAATCACTAGGGGCCATGGTACACACACACTAATCAATAGGGGCCATGGTGCACTCACACACACACACTAGGGGCCATGGTACACACACACACACACACTAATCACTAGGGGCCGTGGTGCACTCATGCCCAGAGCAGTGGGCAGCCCCCCAACACCCAGGGAGCAGCTGGGGTTAAGTGCCTCACTCAAGGGCACTTCAGTCAAGGCCTGGGGCCTGAGAATTGAACCCACAACCCCCCAGTCACAAGAGCAGTTCCCTAGCCACCACACCATGACTGCACACCTTCTGGGTGTGATTGAGAGAAGAAATTACAAGGAGGACATTACACAGCCTGGCATGGATGTCTGTGATGTTTGCTCAAGCACCATGGTAAACGTCAAAAACATGAGCTAATCAACAACGTAGTGGCTCAAAAGGAATTCTGTGTTGTAGAGTGGTTAATTCCCTACTTCTGTCCCAATGTAACGCTGTGGTGTGGTGGTGTTTGTCAAACACGATGTTCATCTTGGAAAAAGAAGGCAGTAGTGTCGGAACTTCCATCAGCAGGTTTCCGCCTGTGCGTTATCTTATGAAAACTGCACGAGATCAGTGAAATTCCTAATCAATTGGGATGCGTTTATCATAACTGATCACAACCACAGCTGGGTGCTGTGAAGCTTGAGCAGTTTAGGGTGTTATTATTCTGGCCCAGGCAAAGAGCAAAAGTAATCAAATGTAAAGCTAATGTGTGTAGTGGAGCCAGATGACCTCCCCCTACACATTTCCCAGGTTTAAGAATCAAGTGTTGAAACATGATGGTCTCAGTACACAACGTAAAGAGCAGGATGTGGGCAGCAGCTGTGATTGCGCCTCCAAGAAATGGCGCTGAAATGTGTTTCCATATAATATTGGAGAGGACCTCCTGTGTGTGTGAGGAGAATCAGCACTGGGGAGGACACACCTTATACCCACACTCACAACACTGGGGAGGACACGCCTTATACCCACACTCACAGCACTGGGGAGGACACGCCTTATACCCACACTCACAGCACTGGGGAGGGACACGCCTTATACCCACACTCACAGCACTGGGGAGGACACGCCTTATACCCACACTCACAACACTGGGGAGGACACGCCTTATACCCACACTCACAGCACTGGGGAGGACACGCCTTATACCCACACTCACAGCACTGGGGAGGACACGCCTTATACCCACACTCACAACACTGGGGAGGACACGCCTTATACCCACACTCACAGCACTGGGGAGGACACGCCTTATACCCACACTCACAGCACTGGGGAGGACACGCCTTATACCCACACTCACAGCACTGGGGAGGACACGCCTTATACCCACACTCATGGGGACACACTCACAGCACTGGGGAGGACACGCCTTATACCCACACTCACAGCACTGGGGGACACGCCTTATACCCACACTCACAACACTTGGGAGGACACCCCTTATACCCACACTCACAACAGCACTGGGGAGGACACGCCTTATACCCACACTCACAGCACTGGGGAGGACACGCCTTATACCCACACTCACAACACTGGGGAGGACACGCCTTATACCCACACTCACAGCACTGGGGAGGACACGCCTTATACCCACACTCACAACACTGGGGAGGACACGCCTTATACCCACACTCACAGCACTGGGGAGGACACGCACTGGCGAGGACACGCCTATACCCACACTCACAACACTGGGGAGGACACGCCTTATACCCACACTCACAACACTGGGGAGGACACGCCTTATACCCACACTCACAACACTGGGGAGGACACGCCTTATACCCACACTCACAGCACTGGGGAGGACACGCCTTATATCAACACTGGGGAGGACACGCCTTATACCCACACTCACAGCACTGGGGAGGACACGCCTTATACCCACACTCACAGCACTGGGGAGGACACGCCTTATACCCACACTCACAGCACTGGGGAGGACACGCCTTTATACCCACACTCACAGCACTGGGGAGGACACGCCTTATACCCACACTCACAGCACTGGGGAGGACACGCCTTATACCCACACTCACAGCACTGGGGAGGACACGCCTTATACCCACACTCACAGCACTGGGGAGGACACGCCTTATACCCACACTCACAGCACTGGGGAGGACACGCCTTATACCCACACTCACAGCACTGGGGAGGACACGCCTTATACCCACACTCACAGCACTGGGGAGGACACGCCTTATACCCACACTCACAGCACTGGGGAGGACACACCTTATACCCACACTCACAGCACTGGGGAGGACACGGCTCTGGGGAGGACTCGCCTGGGGAGGACACGCCTTATACCCACACTCACAACACTGGGGAGGACACGCCTTATACCCACACTCACAGCACTGGGGAGGACACGCCTTATACCCACACTCACAGCACTGGGGAGGACACGCCTTATACCCACACTCACAACACTGGGGAGGACACGACACCTTATACCCACACTCACAGCACTGGGGAGGACACGCCTTATACCCACACTCACAGCACTGGGGAGGACACGCCTTATACCCACACTCACAGCACTGGGGAGGACACGCCTTATACCCACACTCACAGCACTGGGGAGGACACGCCTTATACCCACACTCACAGCACTGGGGAGGACACGCCTTATACCCACACTCACAGCACTGGGGGGAGGACACGCCTTATACCCACACTCACAGCACTGGGGAGGACACGCCTTATACCCACACTCACAACACTGGGGAGGACACGCCTTATACCCACACTCACAGCACTGGGGAGGACACGCCTTATACCCACACTCACAGCACTGGGGACAACACTGGGGAGGACACGCCTTATACCCACACTCACAACACTGGGGAGGACACGCCTATACCCACACTCACAGCACTGGGGAGGACACATACCCACACTCACAGCACTGGGGAGGACACGCCTTATACCCACACTCACAGCACTGGGGAGGACACGCCTTATACCCACACTCCCACAGCACTGGGGAGGACACGCCTTATACCCACACTCACAGCACTGGGGAGGACACGCCTTATACCCACACTCACAGGGGAGGACACTGGGGGAGGACACGCCTTATACCCACACTCACAGCACTGGGGAGGACCCACGCTCACAACACTGGGGAGGACACGCCTTATACCCACACTCACAACACTGGGGAGGACACGCCTTATACCCACACTCACAACACTGGGGAGGACACGCCTTATACCCACACTCACAGCACTGGGGAGGACACGCCTTATACCCACACTCACAGCACTGGGGAGGACACGCCTTATACCCACACTCACAACACTGGGGAGGACACGCCTTATACCCACACTCACAGCACTGGGGAGGACACGCCTTATACCCACACTCACAGCACTGGGGAGGACACGCCTTATACCCACACTCACAACACTGGGGAGGACACGCCTTATACCCACACTCACAACACTGGGGAGGACACGCCTTATACCCACACTCACAGCACTGGGGGGGAGGACACGCCTTATACCCACACTCACAACACTGGGGAGGACACGCCTTATACCCACACTCACAGCACTGGGGAGGACACGGGGAGGACCTTATACCCACACTCACAGCACTGGGGAGGACACGCCTTATACCCACACTCACAGCACTGGGGAGGACACGCCTTATACCCACACTCACAGCACTGGGGAGGACACGCCTTATACCCACACTCACAGCACTGGGGAGGACACGCCTTATACCCACACTCACAACACTGGGGAGGACACGCCTTATACCCACACTCACAGCACTGGGGAGGACACGCCTTATACCCACACTCACAGCACTGGGGAGGACACGCCTTATACCCACACTCACAGCACTGGGGAGGACACGCCTTATACCCACACTCACAGCACTGGGGAGGACACGCCTTATACCCACACTCACAGCACTGGGGAGGACACGCCTTATACCCACACTCACAGCACTGGGGAGGACACGCCTTATACCCACACTCACAGCACTGGGGAGGACACGCCTTATACCCACACTCACAGGGAGGACACCCACACTGGGGGAGGACACGCCTTATACCCACACTCACAGCACTGGGGAGGACACGCCTTATACCCACACTCACAGCACTGGGGAGGACACGCCTTTATACCCACACTCACAGCACTGGGGAGGACACGCCTTATACCCACACTCACACCCCTGGGAGGAGGACACGCCTTATACCCACACTCACAGCACTGGGGAGGACACGCCTTATACCCACACACACAGCACTGGGGAGCACACGCCTTATACCCACACTTATACACACAGCACTGGGGAGGACACGGACACACTGGGGAGGACACGCCTTACCCACACTCACAGCACTGGGGAGGACACATACCCACACTCACAGCACTGCGGAGGACACGCCTATACCCACACTCACAGCACTGGGGAGGACACGCCTTATACCCACACTCACAGCACTGGGGAGGACATACCCACACTTATAACACTGGGGAGGACACGCCTTATACCCACACTCACAGCACTGGGGAGGACATACCCACACTCACAGCTTATACCCACCCACTCACAGCACTGGGGAGGACACGCCTTATACCCACACTCACAGCTCTGGGGGGACAGCCTTATACCCACACTCACAGCACTGGGGAGGACACGCCTTATACCCACACTCACAGCCCAACAGCCTAGCGCTTGTGAGACGTAATAATAATTGAGAGTAAATGTTTGAAACATTAGACTAAACCCACACTATCCATGAGTGGGGCTAAGGAATATTTTTAAACTGCCCGTGTGAAATGGCAACTTCATCCTGCCTGTTTTCTGCAGGTTAAAGTACGTGTGCAGTGGCTGAGTGGAACTGTAGGATTGCAACACGTTCAAATGATACGGCACAAGCAGTGGAGACCCTGTGTACATCTTCCCAAATGAATGTGCTGTGATGTGAATGATGAGGACTATGAGTAAATGCTTCATTCAAAATGATGAGAAATATGAAGAATCTGAATCTTTATTTGAATACATCATGTCAGCTCATGTCATGTTAAATATCCTTCTGGGTAAATATTTTTTTGGCTTTTATTCTTTGTAGTATCTGTCCATGGAAGATCTGGTGTTGAATATGATAAATATTAAATAATTGTTATTAGTAATTATTCATAAAAATTAATAAAAAAATAATGATTGATTAATGAAAAGGAACAACACGTCTGCAGGTGTCTACGTTCCCTCAGACTTTAATGTATTTGTTTCATTATTCTCATCATTTCATGCATCATATTTCTCATCATGTTTCCTCCGTTCGTCTGTTTGAAATGACCATTTCAGTCTTTGGCGTGATGGTGCGTCTGGACGTGTAGAGTTTGTTTGGTTTTAACCTCCTGCCGCCTCCGTTATATCCCTGAGCGCTGGGCCTCCTCCCTGAGCGCTGGGCCTCC
This sequence comes from Brachyhypopomus occidentalis, assembly GCA_020368025.1. Classification (NCBI taxonomy): domain Eukaryota; kingdom Metazoa; phylum Chordata; class Actinopteri; order Gymnotiformes; family Hypopomidae; genus Brachyhypopomus; species Brachyhypopomus occidentalis. The sequence continues at coordinate 1,581,214 of JAGXOD010000024.1, read as the reverse complement.
TCCCTGAGCGCTGGGCCTCCTCCCTGAGCGCTGGGCCTCCTCCCTCCTCCACCACATCCCACACAGCCCATCCATCCCACTCCCACGGGCGGTTTGTAACCTGCAGTTGAATGCACGCCAACCCAAACTGCACGATCCCAGTCCAGTTCTAGTGCTCACACTGGACCCAAACCGCACGTGATGAAGTGATGAGAGAGACGCTTGGATTCATCTCAGTTTCAAGTCACTTTCCGCTGTTAGGACAGAGAGCGGCCACACATCATATTTCCCCCCACTTACTATTACACACTGTCATTTTCGTTGACTGTCCTATCATAAAATACTCAGACTAATATCTCCTGTCTTTAGAGTGATGTTAATGGCTGTGACTAAGTGTTTACGATAGTTTGAGGGGGTGCGTATGTTCAGGACTTTGCTAAATGGATATGGCCACATTTGCTGCTCTCATCGATTTCACTTGTTCGTTTTAAAGGCCTGATGGCTCCCCACGTTTTCTGGAGTGAGTCTGATTGATGAAGCCACCAGGCATGGAGATCTCTCAGGAGGCTGGAAGGCTGTGGTTCAGGGCTTGGAGGCTCCAGTCCCGACTCGTAGTAACGCCAAGGTCCTGGGTCTGATTTCCACAGAGAATACACGCTGATAAGCACCTTTAAGTTGTTCTGGAAAATGTGTGGAAAATGTGAATGCGGTATACCTACAATCTTTTGGTTCTCACCAGGTCCTGAACGTCAGCTAAACTACCCCAGCATCAACAGTGATAAACTTGTCAAGCAAACGACAGGCTTCTGCATGTCATCTCTGTCTCACATGACTACATCTCTTGCCTTAAAAACCTCCTGGACCACCGTATTAATAACTCATTCCGCACCGAGCTGTCACGTGCGTCACAGGTGCGACTCTCGAGTGCACTTCTCGCCTTTGATGAGATTCTGCAGAAAGACTGAATCACACCTAGATGAGGCGACACCATCCATCTTTGTGGCTGCCTCCACATTAGAAAAAAAACAGCACTTGTCGTCATTTTCAGCCTCCTCTCGGCAAAACATTGGGCACTGTACCTAATTAGTGTCACTGCCACCGAGCGCACTCTGGCCTAACTCATATATACATATCGGATCCTTGCTGTGAAATATTTATACTGCTGGTGGGATTCGCACGGTTCTCCTCGATCCTCCCGTGCTCCTAGCGAAAGCGGTGCCATGTAGTCTGACTGCCCTCTGCTGATTAGCACCAGATATGCAATATTTATGACTCCCATTTATGCCATATTCAGCATTGCACGCTAAAGCCACCCAGAGCTTCAGTGGTGACATGCACAGGTGCTTTGAGTAAAGTGCTTTGTGGCACATTTTATTCACACTGGCAGCGGCGCTGGTTGCTGTGTGTAATTTGGCAGCTGGGTAACAGTGTAACACCTTTATTTTCCCCCGTGTAAAATGTCAAGTGTAAGTATAACGTTTGGGGGACGTCTGGCTCATGCAGGTATTATGTGTTTATGTTTTGGAAGTACAAACAGAGACTGATGGTATGTGAAGACGTGCATAAATCATGAGAAACGGCTGATTTTAAATAAATAATTAGCATTATTCAGTCTGTTGCCATTCAATTCAATTCAATTCAAATTTATTTATATAGCGCTTTTTACAACACGTGTTGTCACAAAGCAGCTTTACAAATTGCATGGGTCCAGATCCCTAATGAGCAAGCCATAGGCGACAGTGGCAAGGAAAAACTCCCTAAGATGGCGGGGATATAGGAAGAAACCTTGGGAGGACCAAGACTCAAAAGGGAACCCATCCTCCATTGGGTGGCCCGTTAGCACCAGTCCGTATTTGTGGACAAAAGGTGGTTTTACAGTTGTGGCATAAGGGTTCTTGTTCCCCGGCCCAGTAGTCACAGTCCCGCCGGTGCAGATGAAGGGCCCCAGGCAGGAGCCAGCACCAGCACGTCCTCCCGCGGCAACGGCAAGTCCAACCCCGGCATCAGCACATCCACCGGCAAGCCAGACCATCTCCCAGGTGCCTGCGGGTACTTGCATGCAGTCGTCAGGAAACCCATCCTCTATTGGGAATACAGACTGAGATAGTGGTGTTGGGGTTAGTCAGTGGTAAGTGTAGTGGGTGTAGTAATTTAGTCCAGGGGTGCCAAGGGTGGAGCAGGTCCGGATCAGGAACCGCCGTGCCTCTAGGTGCCCTGGAGTGGTCCTTGTCTCTATGAAGTAGGGGAGACAAGAAGGAACACAGAGTGGTGTGTGAATGCTCTTAACAGTATGCCTGACTAAACAAATGTGTTTTTAATCTAGATTTAAACACAGTGACTGAATCTGAGTCCCTAACACTGGATGGAAGTTTATTCCATAGCTGAGGGGCTGTGTAAGAAAATGACCTGGCCCCTGCTCCAGCCTTCATAATTTTAGGGACTGATAAGAAGCCTGCACCTTGTGATCGAAGTAAACGCAGAGGTTCGTATAGGACTAAAAGTTCCCTCAAGTACTGCGGCGCCAGACCATTTAACGCTTTATATGTCAATAGCAGGATTTTAAATTCAATGCGAATTTTTACTGGGAGCCAATGGAGTCTAGTTAAAATAGGAGTAATGTGTTCATATCTTCTGGTTCTAGTAAGTACTCTTGCTGCTGCATTCTGAACTAACTGGAGTTTATTTATACACTTACCGAACATCCAGACAATAAAGCATTACAGTAATCTAATCTAGAGGTAACGAAAGCATGAACTAACTTTTCTGCGTCGTGTAGACACATTATGTTTCTGATCTTTGCAATATTTCTAAGATGGAAGTACGCTATTCTAGTCATGTTATCTACATGAGATTCAAATGATAGACTCGAGTCAATAATTACACCGAGATCTTTAACTGTTGTACTTGATGGTACTGTATGACCATCCAGAGTTAATAAATAATCAGAGGACTTATTACTGGCTATCTGTGGTCCTAATACAAGTACCTCTGTCTTATCAGGATTTAGTAGAAGGAAATTACTCAACATCCACTCCCTGATGTCCTGTACACAGTCCTCAACTTTCTTGTTAAGCTGTCTTCCCTCATCTAGTCTCACTGAGACATATAACTGAGTATCATCTGCATAACAATGAAAGTTAACATCATGTGATGTGAAAGGCCCTACTCACGTAGCACCCCAACTGGAATGCAAATAAGGACCCTTGTGGACCTTCATCTTGGTTAAATGTGTGTGAGTTAATATGTTAATAATATCATATTTTATTTAAATTTGACTTGAACCTGCACTTCCATTTTTTGGTTCATAGTTTTATTGGAACTTTTTAATTAATGGAACAGTAGTGAACTTGTTAAAACTAGAATGATATTTGCATTACCTCAAAGAAACGTGATATTAACTTGCAAAAAAGTATGTTCTTAGACTTTCTGACATGTCTCCTGCATATATCACCACTTATTTTTTTATTTATATGGTCATTAATATATTCAGCTAATGTTATTCCTTGTTTGGTTCTACACAAAAAAGCAGGTTCTGTGCACTTCAATTCATACATGTCGAGCTGTTACTGACAACAGAATATTAACTAAAATAAATGAAGTAATGTGATTATGCAGTCACATGTAAAGAGAAATGTGTGTGGTAGAGGTGTCACATGGCTACATCTCATGCCAACTAAAATATTTGTGGAGGCCGTGAGAGCACATGTCCTCAGCGATGTCACCAGTGAGGCTAAAATGAATCATCTAATTAAAGAAGTAGTGAAGAAGCCAGTCAGATGGATTTTGAGGCTGTTTAAGTAGCAAATGAGCCCACAGAAATATACAGTCTGTCTTCTCTCCCTCATATGGTGCTAACGGCTTCATTTTCTAAATAGGTACTTTGCACCTGCTTAAACACACAGGTGAGCACTCACCAGCGACGCAGCAACGTCCCCTAAAGCGCCTCCTGTAGTACAGCGGTGCAGCACCTGTAGTACAGCGGTACATCTCCTGTAGTACAGTGGTACATCTCCTGTAGTACAGTGGTACATCTCCTGTAGTACAGCGGTACATCTCCTGTAGTACACCGGTGCAGCTCCTGTAGTACAGTGGTACATCTCCTGTAGTACAGCGGAGCAGCACCTGTAGTACAGCGATGTGGAGCAGCACCTGTAGTACAGCGGTACATCTCCTGTAGTACACCGGTGCGGCTCCTGTAGTACAGTGGTACATCTCCTGTAGTACACCGGTGCGGCTCCTGTAGTACAGCGGTGCATCTCCTGTAGCACAGCGGTGCGGCTCCTGTAGCACAGCGGTGCATCTCCTGTAGTACAGCGGTACATCTCCTGTAGTACAGCGGTGCGGCTCCTGTAGTACAGCGATGTGGAGCAGCACCTGTAGTACAGCGGTACATCTCCTGTAGTACAGCGGTACATCTCCTGTAGTACACCGGTGCGGCTCCTGTAGTACACCGGTACATCTCCTGTAGTACAGCGGTGCAGCTCCTGTAGTACAGCGGTGCGGCTCCTGTAGTACAGCGATGTGGAGCAGCACCTGTAGTACAGTGGTACATCTCCTGTAGTACAGCGGTACATCTCCTGTAGTACACCGGTGCGGCTCCTGTAGTACACCGGTGCAGCTCCTGTAGTACAGCGGTGCGGCTCCTGTAGTACAGCGATGTGGAGCAGCACCTGTAGTACAGCGGTACATCTCCTGTAGTACAGCGGAGCAGCACCTGTAGTACAGCGATGTGGAGCAGCACCTGTAGTACAGCGGTACATCTCCTGTAGTACACCGGTGCGGCTCCTGTAGTACAGCGGTGCAGCTCCTGTAGTACAGCGGTACATCTCCTGTAGTACAGTGGTACATCTCCTGTAGTACAGCGATGTGGAGCAGCACCTGTAGTACAGTGGTACATCTCCTGTAGTACAGCGGTACATCTCCTGTAGTACACCGGTGCGGCTCCTGTAGTACACCGGTACATCTCCTGTAGTACAGTGGTGCAGCTCCTGTAGTACAGCGGTGCAGCTCCTGTAGTACAGCGGTGCATCTCCTGTAGTACAGCGGTACATCTCCTGTAGTACAGTGGTACATCTCCTGTAGTACAGCGATGTGGAGCAGCACCTGTAGTACAGTGGTACATCTCCTGTAGTACAGCGATGTGGAGCAGCACCTGTAGTACAGCGGTGCGGCTCCTGTAGTACAGCGGTGCGGCTCCTGTAGTACAGCGGTACATCTCCTGTAGTACAGCGGTACATCTCCTGTAGTACACCGGTGCGGCTCCTGTAGTACACCGGTGCGGCTCCTGTAGTACACCGGTGCGGCTCCTGTAGTACACCGGTGCGGCTCCTGTAGTACAGCGGTGCGGCTCCTGTAGTACAGCGGTACATCTCCTGTAGTACAGCGGTACATCTCCTGTAGTACAGCGGTACATCTCCTGTAGTACAGCGGTACATCTCCTGTAGTACACCGGTGCGGCTCCTGTAGTACACCGGTGCATCTCCTGTAGTACAGCGGTACATCTCCTGTAGTACACCGGTGCGGCTCCTGTAGTACAGCGGTGCGGCTCCTGTAGTACAGCGTACATCTCCTGTAGTACAGTGGTACATCTCCTGTAGTACAGCGGTGCAGCTCCTGTAGTACAGCGGTAGCGGCTCCTGTAGTACAGCGGTGCGGCTCCTGTAGTACAGCGGTACATCTCCTGTAGTACACCGGAGCGGCTCCTGTAGTACAGCGGAGCTCCTGTAGTACAGCGGTACATCTCCTGTAGTACACCGGTGCGGCTCCTGTAGTACAGTGGTACATCTCCTGTAGTACAGCGGTACATCTCCTGTAGTACAGCGGTACATCTCCTGTAGTACACCGGTGCGGCTCCTGTAGTACACCGGTACATCTCCTGTAGTACACCGGAGCCTGTAGTACAGTGGTACATCTCCTGTAGTACAGCGGTACATCTCCTGTAGTACAGCGGTACATCTCCTGTAGTACAGCGGTGCGGCTCCTGTAGTACAGTGGTACATCTCCTGTAGTACACCGGTGCGGCTCCTGTAGTACAGCGGTACATCTCCTGTAGTACAGCGGTACATCTCCTGTAGTACAGCGGTACATCTCCTGTAGTACACCGGTGCGGCTCCTGTAGTACAGCGGTGCGGCTCCTGTAGTACAGCGGTGCGGCTCCTGTAGTACAGCGGTACATCTCCTGTAGTACAGCGGTACATCTCCTGTAGTACACCGGTGCGGCTCCTGTAGTACACCGGTGCGGCTCCTGTAGTACAGTGGTACATCTCCTGTAGTACAGCGGTGCAGCTCCGTCAGTCTTTACCCCTGTAAACTGGCCAATCCTGTAGCCAGCGTGTGTTTTCACAGGGGCACCTGAACACTGACTGCTTAGCATTTACCCTGACGTTCATTTCGGCCAGATAATGAGGTATAAGGTTTGTTTTGCTGGTACTTGGGGGCGGGGCTCTGGGCCCCCATCAGACCCACCCTGATCTGTGAGCATGGATGTAGAGGTCGGCAGGGCGGAGGCCGGCAGGGCGGAGGCCGGCAGGGCGGAGGCCGGCAGGGCGGAGGCCAGGGCGGAGGCCGGCAGGGCGGAGGCCATCAGGGCGGAGGCCAGCCCGCTCCACTGTCTGCCATGAGCCAGTCACGGCCCCACAGGGCGGGGGTGGCATGGCAGACATGATCAAAGGCAGCTGCCCTGTTGGAGCCACAGACTCATCAGCTGGGCATCATGCAGGCCCAGGCTGCTACATGTTTATCCCAGTGGGTGGGGAGAGGGGGGGGTGGATGTGCTTGACACAACTGATGCGAACCCCAGGAAAGCAGAGGCACAGATTCTGAACAGCACAAGGAAGGATGGCGCTTGTTTCCCTCCAGTAGCACCGAGGGCTGGAATGTTCCTGAATATTCACGTGGTCCTGCCCTTTTTCCACATGAGTTCTTCTTTTCATCCATTTTGCTCGTCGCCAAGACCTTTAGACGCCTTTCCGCCGGAGGTGCCAGCTCTAAGATTGAGCTGGCAGGGTGAACACACTCCGCCACTGGACCGCGCGTGTAGAGGAGTGTCTCGAAATGTTTGGAGAAAAATGGACTGTGTACACTGTGAGGATGCCCCACTTTCATTACTGCTACCACTTTGTGAGGGAGGCTGTTCACTCCTACCTGATGTAGGGTGCAGCATGAGTTCATATCAGACGTATCAGACTCACATTCATATCAGACTTTGTTTTATATATATATATATATATGTGTGTGTGTGTGTGTGTGTGTGTGTGTATTGATGTAGTTTTTGGCTGGCATACGGGAAATTACTTCATTGTGAGGGACCTCACGTCTTCGAGGTGCCACTTGACAGTCTTCACAGTGGACATATTATTCCTAACACTTTGGTCAGTATTGATTATGATATATTGTGGCACACTGATATTTTCTGGCTATCCATCGTTTATTTTGTTAGTCCATGTCCCCAGTGGACTGACTCGAGGATGCATTTTCAAATGCATTTTTTAATGGTGATATTTTTTAAAGGACAAGTGATACATGAGATTTATTAGGACTGCCCATATCGTAAAAGGTCACCATAAATGACAATCCTCACCAGTCTACAATATATTACAGGCCCTGGGTTTCAGTGGCTCAGTTAAGTCCAGATCCTGCTGACCTAAAAGTCATTTAGTGGTTATAGTGGATGCTAATTCACAGGGAGCTATGACAGGGGCTTAAAACTGTAGCATAAGCTATAGCTACGCTCAGGTCACGTTTGAGCTTCTGCTCCATGTTGTAATGAGCTGTCTATGGAGCAGGTTCTTGGGGGGGAGGAAGGGGTTGTGGCATTAGTGTGTTTAACTGAACACAAGCATGACCGAGGGATTAGACGGCTAAACGTTTCTGAGGACGGAGATTTCCTTCCCCAAGGCCTCTGCTCCATGAGTTCCTGGACGTTTAGCCCTGTAGTGGGTCATTAGGCTGGATTATCGTTTCTCCTGGGTTATGCTTCTTCTTGTGGAAACTCCCAAACTGTTCTGAGTTGTGCGTTAGCCCAGGGCCCGTTGGAGGCCATTTGGGAGGAAATGCAAGAATGACACGGTAAGAGATTAACAAGAATCAGTAATATACACTTAGCAGCCACACTACTGAAACCGTCTTTTCGGTGAACAGCTAAAAACTGTAAAAGAGTTTTTAAAAACTGTGTGTGCATGTGCTTGTGTGTGCATGTGCTTGTGTGTGCATGTGCTTGTGTGTGCATGTGCTTGTGTGTGCATGTGCTTGTGTGTGCATGTGCTTGTGTGTGCATGTGCTTGTGTGTGCATGTGCTTGTGTGTGCATGTGCTTGTGTGTGCATGTGCTTGTGTGTGCATGTGCTTGTGTGTGCATGCGCTTGTGTGTGCATGCGCTTGTGTGTGCATGCGCTTGTGTGTGCATGCGCTTGTGTGTGCATGCGCTTGTGTGTGCATGCGCTTGTGTGTGCATGTGCTTGTGTGTGCATGCGCTTGCAAATTTTACAGTACTATGCAAGAACTTTAGGCAGCTAAAAAGAAAGTAAAGTAAGAATGCTTACTTGTTAATAGTAAGTGTTAATAGTCTTATTGTGACAACAACATGCAAAGTGACTGAACAAAAGAGAAGTGTCATTCAAATCAGTATTTGGTGTGAGCACATTCAAAACAGCATCAGTACACTTGCACACACTGTAAAATCAGGGATTTTCTATCTTTATAGTCAGGTGTATGATTAAGTAATCATACCATACAGGTGATAATGATCATTTTCATATGTAAGTTGAAACACAGTCATTAACTGTAACCGCAGGAGGATTAAAACTGGCTAGGAACAGCCAAACTCTGCTGTAAAGGTGAGGAAGCTTCATCTCACAGGTCACACGCAATGGCCAGACTGATCACAGCAACATGGCGTGAGCTAATTATATCAGCAAGGTTTCTCCTAGGCGAAGATTTCAAAGCAAAGAGGTTCCAAGATGTGCTGTACAAGCTCTTTTGAAGAAGCGTAAAGAAATTAGCCAAGCTGAGGACTGTAGATGCAGTGTGGGGCCAAGGAAAAGGTGCGGCAGATGAAAGACACATCTACTGTGTTCCTTCAACTGTTTGCAGGTATACCAAGAAGACCTGATGATGAAGGCACAGTGTGGTCGTGCCAAATGTTCTCTTGGTTTCGAAACCTTTTTGTTTATTCGCTTTGAATTTTGTTCATTGACAAAAATACACGATTAAACCTTTGCAGGATTTTTTCCACAACTCCCTAAAACATTTACACAGTTCTCTGTGTGTGTTTCAAACTATTCAGTCCACACTTGATGATAATATTCAACCTCTAACATTGTAATGAAAACATGTTTTTAGCGAGTTCATCTCTTACAGGGAGATTCAAGGCACAAATAAGGGAGTGGATATAGAGCGATGTCTCAGACTTTGAGTGTTCCCAGGAGCAGAGTGGCCTCAGTTTTGAAAATAAATAACCCTAGCACAACCTCGTTTTGAGTGTTCCCAGCACAACCTTGTTTTGAGTGTCCCCAGCACAACCTCGTTTTGAGTGTTCCCAGCACAACCTCCCCAGCACAACCTCGTTTTGAGTGTTCCCAGCACAACCTCGTTTTGAGTGTTCCCAGCACAACCTCGTTTTGAGTGTTCCCAGCACAACCTCGTTTTGAGTGTTCCCAGCACAACCTCGTTTTGAGTGTCCCCAGCACAACCTCGTTTTGAGTGTTCCCAGCACAACCTCGTTTTGAGTGTTCCCAGCACAACCTCGTTTTGAGTGTTCCCAGCCTGTTCCCAGCACAACCTTGTTTTGAGTGTTCCCAGCACAACCTCGTTTTGAGTGTTCCCAGCACAACCTTGTTTTGAGTGTTCCCAGCACAACCTTGTTTTGAGTGTTCCCAGCACAACCTTCTTTTGAGTGTTCCCAGCACAACCTTGTTTTGTTTTGAGTGTTCCCAGCACAACCTTGTTTTGTGTTCCCAGAGTGTTTCCCAGCACAACCTTGTTTTGAGTGTTCCCAGCACAACCTTGTTTTGAGTGTTCCCAGCACAACCTTGTTTTGAGTGTTCCCAGCACAACCTTGTTTTGAGTGTTCCCAGCACAACCTTGTTTTGAGTGTTCCCAGCACAACCTCGTTTTGAGTGTTCCCAGCACAACCTTGTTTTGAGTGTTCCCAGCACAACCTCGTTTTGAGTGTTCCCAGCACAACCTCGTTTTTGAGTGTCCCCCAGCACAACCTCGTTTTGAGTGTTCCCAGCACAACCTTGTTTTGAGTGTTCCCAGCACAACCTTGTTTTGAGTGTTCCCAGCACAACCTTGTTTTGAGTGTTCCTAGCACAACCTCGCATGTTTCTACACCAAGGGCCTTGGTTAGGGAGGCAAGAACCACAGTCACTCCAGCAGAGGTGGGGGGACGTGCTGGGCAGGCACCTCTGTGCCACTCCATAGGCCTTTATGGCAAAGTGGCAACATAGACGCCACTAGAGTAAACAGCATATCACACCCCACTTGCAGTTTTCATGTAAAGCACTTGGGCAACATGTGGAACAAGATTGTCTGGTCCGATGAGACAAACATCAAATTCTTTGGGCAGACCAGGAAGTTCTTTATCAGGAGAAAAACAGGCATTGCACATCAGCTGGCTAATCCCATCCCTACAGTCCAACACAGTGGCAGCACTGTGCTGTGAGGGGGAGGCTTCTCAGTGGAGCCCACAGGGAGACTGGAAACAATGGAGGGATGCAGTCAAATGCAGGAGCCTCATTAAAGAATGCACACACTCCTCCTTAAAGAGTGCACACTCCTCCTTAAAGAGTGCACACACTCCTCCTTAAAGAGTGCACACACTCCTCCTTAAAGAGTGCACACACTCTAGAGTGTGCACACTCCTCCTTAAAGAGTGCGCACACTCCTCCTTAAAGAGTGCGCACACTCCTCCTTAAAGAGTGCACACACTCCTCCTTAAAGAGTGCGCACACTCCCCCTCTTGGTCACCTTTCAGCACAACAATGACCAGATGTGTAAAGCCCAAACGACTGGAGTGTCTGGCCAAGTGTCTGAACGTCCTTGAGTGGCTCAGCCACAGCCCAGACGTAAATCTCCCATCGAATGTGGAGAGACCTGAAGATGGGGCTCCTCTCACACTCACACAGGCTCAGAGGCTCAGGGGCTCAGGGGCTCAGGGGCTTTACCCTCACATGGTGCGTGAGAGGATCGGCTGTGCAGAACAGGATAAACTGCCCAAATCCAGTTGCGCAAAGCATGTAGAGATGCTTCCAAGACCTGCAGCTGTAATTGATACCAGAGAGGCTTCTCCAAACCCCTTGAACAAAGGGTCTGAGTACGTGTATATGTGCACATGCACATGCGTGTGTGTGTGTGTGTGTGTGTGTGTGTGTGTGTGTGTGTGTGTGTGTGTGTGCACATGCGTGTGTGTGTGTGTGTGTGTGTGTGTGTGTGTGTGTGTGTGTGTGTGTGTGTGTGTGTGTGTGTGTGTGTGTGTGTGTGTGTGTGTGTGTGTGTGTGTGTGTGTGTGTGTGTGTGTGCATGCACATGCGTGTGTGTGTGTGTGTGTGTGTGTGTGTGTGTGTGTGTGTGTGTGTGTGTGTGTGTGTGTGTGTGTGTGTGTGTGTGTGTGTGTGTGTGTGTGTGTGTGTGCATGCACATGTGTGTGTGTGTGTGTGTGTGTGTGTGTGTGTGTGTGTGTGTGTGTGTGTGTGTGTGTGTGTGTGTGTGTGTGTGTGTGTGTGTGTGTGTGTGTGTGTGTGTGTGTGTGTGTGTGTGTGTGTGTGGACCCAGATAGGCTTATAGTGATGTTTTTATCAGGCCCTCTTTTCATCCCCATAGAGAAAGATTCTTCTGGGAACCTTTTCCAGCCGTAAGCCACTTACTTCATGGATACCGTGTGTGTCTATATGCATGATGAGACTAAGCACATGCACTGGTACTTAATCACTTTGCTATGCATTTCTCTAAAACATTTTCTGCAAATATTAATAGATTATTCAGTAAATCAAAATATTTTTATTCATTTTACGTGTACAATCATAGCCTGAATTTTAGATATGACTTCAAATGACTTAAGATAGTTTCAGGAAACTTAAGTCGTACTTCATGACCTTCTAACCATTAATGTCTTCTTATGAGCATTGGACCACTGGGGTTTCGAAGTAGAACTAAAGATTTCTTAAGCATTTCAGTTCTGTCTTGTTTTACATTCCGTAGTAGCAGAAGGTCCTAATTCAAGCTTATAAAGGGCTGTTTGTACTCATTTTAAAACGACATTGTCCAGTGTATTTCCCATTAGCGCTAGTTCTTCTGCCAGAAATACTGGCATCAAGAGTGTAGGAAAATATGCTAATAACTTGGCTACTTCTCAGACCTGTGTCCTGTGCCTTATACTGTTGTTGTTTTACTACATTAAGATTGCATACCATGGTTTTAAGTCACATCGACTGTTCTTATTTTATCGGTCAGTTGAAAGAACTGAGCAAAACCATCAGAGTGAATGACAGTTAATGAGTGAAAGCTGTAAAACTGATTGTGAAGGTTGTGCATCTCCAGGATCCTGGGCGCTAAACACCTGCAGCAGTAGTGATCCCTCTGAGGACATGAAGCATGTTTCAGCCACGAAGGGAGAAACGTCAGCTTACAGCAACAAGCTTCACTGAGGGGAGAACCCTACTGCCAGGGCTGGCCTACTAGGAAATCTGGCACAATTTGATATACCATGTAAAACGATTCTTCCTGCTTTGATTTTACCTTGAAATATGATGCTTTTGGAGGGTCATTAGAAGCAGTGAGCGTGGAGTGGTTTCATTAGAGCTTTTTACGACAATCAAGGTCAAAATGGGCAGACAGTCCGAAACCACATGCAGAGTAATCGAAGGCGAATCCATACTCATAAACCAGGAACAGGCTGCCGAAGATAACAGCCGAAGAACATTAGGACCAGGAACACTTATGAAATGAGTCACCTTGGGAAACGGATCAGTAGAGCTGGTCTAAGCAATCAAGCTGGTCCCCTTTGTGTGCTGCTCATCGCTGCCATTTCAGTGATGGACAACCTCATAATTACGGTTCAGGCTTGAAGGCAAAGCCATGCGATGACATGGCTGCTTTTGAGAAGGTGCACTTGTGGCGTTCAGCTATGATGAGGACATAGCCGATGAGGACATAGCCGGTGAGGACATAGCTGATGGTAATCCACAACCCTTTTGTGCTGTGCCATGTCTTCATTTAGACCTAAACCCCAGACTTTAAGCTCTTGAAGATCGTCCGCAGAACTCCGGCTTTGCCTGTCAGCAGACGTTTTGCACCGTTGCGGACGGAACGCTGAGCAGCAGAGAGTGAATACATTCCAAGACAATTAATATCTGCCCCACACTAAATGTGATCAACTTTATGAGCAGAGGCAAAATGAAAGATGTGCACATTAAGAGACAAATAAGACCGTCGGCCTCTATGAACGGGGAGCAGATCAGTGGGGTGATATGATGCATGAACGCTGAGCCTGAAGAGAAAGGCCCTGTACATTAAAGCACTGTTTATTGTATTACAACGTTATATTTTTATGTGTTTGTGATTTATGTACAGGGCAAAGCATATCCCAGCATGCATTGCAAAAACAAGGGGTTTGAACATCTGCTTAGATCTGGGTTTTTTTGTGTTGCTTGCCTTAGTCACAGAGGGCAGAAGGGTAAGATACTGTAACTTGCATGACTTGACATGGCAAAAATAATTAACTCTGTAACTTTTCACCTTCTGTCGGTAATGTTAGTCATTACCTGATTGATTAAGTTGTTTATGTTGGTAACTGTCAACACTGCCTTGCTCTTTCTGTGCCCAATGATCTGTTGAAAAATTCGTGTCACATCCTCAAATTGCATAAAAACCCTTCATCCTACAATACTTCAAAAGATGAAAGAGGTTCACCCAGATGCACCCTGGTAGTAAATGAATGTCAATGACAAAAAGACATGACCAACCCTCAGTCAGGAAGGCAACTGTTCCTGCCTGACGGGGTAAGACGTCTCGTCAGAGCGCAGGAGACACATGTCAAGTGTTCTTGACATGTAGCTTTGCTTAAAGAAACGTGCATAGAGAAAAAAAGCCCTTCTGCTTTTATGTTGGGACTTGTGGTAAAGAAGCGTATGAAGCACATTCATTCATTCATTCACTCATTCACACATTCATTTCAGTGTCAGTTGATTTTTTTTGTTGTTGCTATAAGAGCCATTAAAAAATGTTGATATGCTGCTTTCAGTTCCAGCCGTGGAGATGCATAATATATCATACAGATATGAAGCATAAGTCATAGTCAGAGACCTTCAGAAAGAGTTCACACGATTGAATGAAGAAAATTTGCAGTTTATAGAAAGTTTATGGAGGACCTCATGTGAAAAAAGACATCAGAGCATTCAAAGCACTTGACTCCTTCAGACGCGGCTCCGTGATTCCCTGAACTGCTGAGGAATCATTCTCTAGGGCTCCCATACAGTAATTGGATTTCCCACAGAAATACAAAGACTAACACACCTATTCACAGGCCCAAAAAAAACACCTCATTTAAATCTCGGAGCTTCAGTGTACCAACTCTGTTCTCCAGCAGACCTGGTTCTCTCCTAAGTGCTGGGCAGGGCAGTCTGCAGACCTGTGGACTTTTCTTAACAGTTGTAATAAGATGAGATAATCCTTTATTACACCCACACTGGGGAAGTTCGCAGCTGTGTAGTGTACTCTGCAGTGTAATGCTGTGGACTGATTCTCAGCGTTCATTGCCAAATAAATGTTGTCCTCGTGTGTTCTGCTCTTGACTCTTCAGCAGACTGAATGAAACCAAACTCTGCAGGCAGATGGACATACAGGTCAGAACTGGAAACCACAGATCCAGAGTGGATGTTCAGTGTTCCTGAACAGAGTCCTGGTCCATCGCAACACTGGAGCTTTGGCTTCCTCACAGTAAAGTGTGATAAGACCGTCAGCCTCTATGAACAGGAGGCAGTTCAGTGGGGCGATATGACGCGTGAACGCTGAGCCTGAAGAGAAAGGCCCTGTACATTAAAGCACTGTTTATTGTATTAGAATGTAATATTCCAAAATCCCAAATTCTGCATTAATGTAGCACTACACAATAACCTGTGCACATCTTGGATTTGATGACATTGCTATATCGTCAGGCTCTTATTATTCCAGTTTTTGCATAGAGGAACATTGTGAGAAGCCATGGAAGCCGTGGAGACTTGTGGGCATAGCAGTTGTTTAGAGAAGACGGCAAGGAGGGGTAACTAGGGCAGCAGCAGTGCTGGGGCATTGAGCATACATTTGGCATTTATTAATCACACACACGCAGAGGGAGATTTCACATGATATTACAGTTAATAACCATTAATGATTGTTGTGAAGATGCGCAGTTATTATCCCATTAAAAAGAGGATTATATCTGGCATGTAGGGAGTGTGATATGATGGTGATCTTGTACCACAATACCTCTTCGAGATTTTGAAACTGACACCTCAAAAAAAGTGTCGGTATCATCCCGAGCAGGACCGCACTGAGCATGTTCTACACAAGCGGAGCCAGCCAGTTCTACGCAAGCCAGCGGACTTAGCAGACGAACAAGTTGACAAACGCATTTGACACGGAATATTAGGGAGTACTGGATCCAGACGAGTACTGTGCTATTCCTACAGGCAAGTCCTGACCAGCATCCTTAAAGGACATATTTCTGTTAAATGTTAAGATGGCATCAAATCAAAGCACACTGTGTTTTTCAGTAGCTACAGACGGAGAAAATGAAAAAAAAAAAAAAACTTAGCCCCTTTAGATAATGTTTATAATCATTGTGTAATGTTCATGGCTATTGTTTTATATTTTGGTTAGCTTGACTGTTTCTTTACAAGAAGTTCTTGTGTGTTATGTACATTTACATTTACATTTACGGCATTTCGCAGACGCTCTTATCCAGAGCGACTTACAAAAGTACTATGTGTTCAGTCAGAATATGCATCTCTATCTAGTATAAACAGGTTTAAGTCCAAACTACTTGAGGTCAAGCACTGCCAATGTAGTGGTGATTTGTGGCACAGGCGTTAATGGGGATTACTGGACACGATGGCTTATTCAACCAGACTCCAGAAACTCCCAATGAAACCCGACTTTTTGGGGCTCCTATTTCGTTAAATAGCCTATACAACATTACGGGTATCCATGAAATTAATTCATTTGCAATGCCTTTTTATCATTCCTGTAGATCTAATCTAC